>BGZK01000508.1:0-380593 GCA_005406025.1 Eumeta japonica
ATTTAAAATCAGATGTGCAAAAACAAACAAATGACCCTTTAGTAAAAATACCTCATTAGGGCAACCGCCTAATAAATCTGTAACAGAAACAGATATGCGGGCCCTCCTCAATGCAAAACAATGAAACTTTCCCAAATTTAAGACGGAGTGATAGGGTCAAAACAGGTCCCACATTTCTTATAATGAAAATGAAATTCACGAAGATTACTTATTATCTGCTCAGTCAATAGTTTGTCAAATCCCAACATCATGTAATGAAATAGAATCAAGGGATGATGGATTATTATGGGAACAAGCTATAGAAGATGAAATTAATTCATTAATAGAAAATAAAACCTGGACCTTGATTCAAAAACCGAAAAATAAAAATATGGTTGATTGTAAATGGGTTTTTACAATAAAAAATGATGAATATGGAAATCCACTTAAATATAAAGCACGGTTGGTAGCTCGGGGCTTTAGTAAAACATATGCAATAGATTATAATGAAACATTTGCACCTGTTGCGAGAATTTCCAGTTTTAGATTTATGTTCGCTTTTGCTAATCAATTCAATTTATTAATACATCATATGTATGTGAAAAGTGCATTTATAAATGGGGACCTAAAAGAGGAAATATACATGAAAATTCCGGAAGGAATTTCATGCCAAAATAATCAAGTCTGCAAATTAAATAAAGCCATATATGGATTGAAACAATCTGCACGTTGTTGGTTTCAAACATTTGAAAGAACTTTGATTAACAGAGGTTTCCAAAATTCGCCAGTCGATAGGTGTCTTTATATACTCGACAATGGCGATGTTCTAAAAAATATTTATTTAATCTTATACGTCGACGATCTCGTAATTGCCACAACCGATCTTAACGCAATGAATAATTAAAAAAAATATTTAATGAAAACATTCCGCATGGTTGATTTAAAGAACATAAAATTATTCTTAGGAATTAAAATTTAAAGGCATGGCGATAAACTAACTATGGACCGGAGCAGTTATATAAAAACACTTTTACAGAAATACAATGTGTGACTGTAAAAGCATGGCAACACCACTTGAGACGAAGTTAAATTACGACGCGTTAAATTAAAACGAAAGCATAGAGGCTCCTTGTAAGAATGTAATTGGGTGTTTAATGTACATAATCCTTTGTACACGTCCCGCTTTGAGTGTAGCGGTAAACATTCTCAGTAGGTACAGTAACAAAATAGGTGCCTTTGGATCTATTTAAGAAGGGTACTCAGATATCTCAAAGGGTCGATTAATTTGAAGTTGAATTATGTTCGTGTCATAAATACGTTTTGAGTGGCTTTGTCGATTCGGATTGGGAGGCAATGACCTAACAAATCGTAAAAGTACAACGGGGTATTTATTTAAACTATTTGAGCGCTGTACAATATGCTGGCAAACAAAGAGGCAATCATCGGTGGCTGCATCGTCAACTAAAGCTGAATACATAGCACTTTTTGAAGCTGTAAGAGAAACTTTATGGCTATAATCTTTATTTAAAAGCGTGCTTTTAAACATAAATAATCTTATCCCTATTTACGAAGACAATAGTGGATGTATAAATATTGCAAATAACCCAACGAGTCACAAACGCTCAAAGCATATTGACATTAAATATCACTTCACAAGAGAACAGATCGAGAATAATGTTATTAATGCAATTTATATTCCCATAGGTAATCAACTAGCCGAACCAAAGTTCATGGAAATGAGAGAAAAACTCATACTCTCGGCATAATTTAACATTATTAGTAATTGCATGGAAATGTTATTGTTGAGTAATGTTTAATAACTTAAACGGAAAAATTCTTTTAATTCGTCAGATGTTGTTATCTCTCTTGATAAAGCGTTCCAACTGTATTGTTTTTCCTTTTGCACATTCGAAACGTTTTGGTACAACGAAGCAATTCATATTTGTAGTTCTTTGTTCATTTCTTTTTTAAGTGGGGTACTGTATAAACTTCCATTAAGGCCTTTTAATGTAAGCCTTCTATTACACAAATCTATATTTCACATATAATGTAAAAAATCTGACCCCGAAAGTCCGTCAGCATTTAAATTTGATTTCGTAATAAAACGGAAGCAAGCCGGAACGAAATCTATTGTTTTCAGTTTTAAAGTAAATATTGATTTTTCCTTAAAAATAATACCTGCGATTCCATGAATCCTTATTTGAAATATTTATTAATTCGTATTTTCTTCGGAACTGATTGTATACCTATGCAAAACAAATCAGCACCGACATCAAGAAGAAACTGGATTGTTGCGAAATGCAGTCGTGGCGCTTGTCCGCGATAATATTGCTTTGAATTAAAATTTATAGAATAATTGTTATTGTGTACAATATTATTGCGTTGCAAAACATCTTTGTATAAAATTTTTTCATGTGCAATCAGAATATGTACCTCAATGATTCCCTCGGCTACAGCTCGATTTCCGTAACTGAGACTGCCTTTGTAGCGATGTTTTTCCATGAACTTACTTGGTATGAATTCCTGTTAGATTTCCTCACATTCTTGTAACGACTACTCGACACCGTCGACTGATTGTCGTTCACTGCAAATTTTATAGCTTCTTTAAGTAATGCAGTAATTCCTGGCCATAATGATGGTACTAATGCGTTTGCGGTTTAGAGCATTAGAACAATTTTTTATAGCCAAAGCTTAATGTTTTAATATGTTATAGGCAGTGGTATATTAGTGTTATTGCCATTGGATTGTGATATTATTAAAGTCTAGATTTATTAGTTTTTCATCTAAATCATGTTGTATCATATTTAATATTTGAATGAAACCACTTAGATTTTAAATTTGTTTTTTCTAAGTCAGACATTTTTTCAATAGATTCATTTATACAATATGTTTGAATTTTTACGAATGACTTGTAATATTTTTGTATTTAACTACATGTTTTTCGGATACATAACTGACGAAAAGTTAGGGACACAGGTCAATATTCAACAATGTGATAAAGAATGCATTATGGAACTACTAAAACCCTTTTAAAACTGACCGCGCTTAACACGTTAAGCCGGCCGACTCGCGAGTTTCGTTGACCGACTACCGAACGCGAGAGGATATTATTATGTATTTGCAAATGAGTTAGACACATATATATGAATACATAAGCTATATTGTTATTAAAAGAAAATATACATAATCTATATTATTATTTACGAAAAAAAAAATTGAAATTAAAGCAATAATAATATGCTGTGCCTTTTCTGTATAACAAAAATGAGCTACAACTGTCTAGAAGCAAAGAATAATGATCCGACAATCGGGAGAGGAACTATTTATTGCCTTGCTTATTGTTCTGTTACATAGAATTTTAGAAATGATCAGGTAAAATATAAAAAGGCCTATGAAGTTTACCGCCTGAGATAATTCAAAATGAACCTCAGTTATTGTAAATGTTAAACAATAGCCCATTCATCCCATCCCATCTGCGCTCGCATCTGCAAAATTCCTATTCTACTTTGTTTTATGACCAAAACAGGAGATTTGTCCTTTTTAATGATACATAATAAGTATTTGAGTTTCTTAGGAAATGTAAAAATCGATATGTATGTACAAGTACAATACAGGAAACTCTGTCACTGTGAAGTTAGGGACCATCCATAAATTATAAGGTTTTGACCCCCGTCCTTGACACAGGTGGTCACACGTAAATGAAAACAGCAGTTTTTACTTTTTTTTTGTACAAAATACTTTAAATATTGGACAAAACAAAAGGCATAAACCTTTTTTCGTTTTCGTATTTCGCATTTGACATAACAAAGCTTTTGACCTGCTCTTTGTCGGGTATTATCACATTTCGTTGACACATGTGTGACGTAATTAATTTATGAATGGCCTAGTCATGAAAGCATGGCAATGTCCTGAAATAGAAATACGGGTGAGAAGAAGGAAGAATTGTGGAGCGTTAAACCTGAGCATTACATTATTCGCAGGCAATGTAGAGCGGCAGAGTTTCGTGCGTTGTACTGTATATCTATGAAAAATTATATTATATTTTTTTAAAATGCATTTACTTTATGTACCTAATGGAAAATGGTGGTTAAAATTTAACATCACGATAAAATCATCACGATTTCATCATTATCATCTCTTTACAATATAAAAAGGCAGATTTTTTAATGTTTTCCATTTAGAAGTAAAATATCATACTCCTACATTATATTAGATAGGTTCAATAAAAATCATGTTTCAAATATTTAAAGATATTTTTTATAGTTCACGTTTTAAAACCTTTGCCTACTTTATAAGATTAGTGCTAATAGCGTTAGTAAAGTATTTTCATAAGAAAATATAACTAAAAAAATAATAAATAGGTGCAAAAATATCGAACTCGCGATGCAAGCGACCGTACGCGAGGATCACCGCCGCCCGCACCGCGGCCTCGGCTCCGAGACAAGGATTTACCCACGGTACGCACGACTCGCCTGGCGAATCTCATTCCGGACGGGCACTTAGCTATTAAGTTGGCTCGGGATTGAACGTGTAACTTGTTGATGTACTAGTGCCAAGAAAAAACTGCCAGCCCTAAAAGTCCGGTGTACGTATCCAAAAGTGACTTCGTCCAGAAGATTACATAAATGTAAACAAAGTCATGAACTAATATGTCGCCCTTGATTATAAAATTGCAGTACACATATATTTTTTTGACGTAAACAAAGAAATATCTAATATTTTTGCAAATAATCTGACTAATAAAAAAATCCTACAAAAACAGTTTCACTGTATAATGTCGCGCCAAGTACACGTTAAACTATTGTTACAAATAAAAATAAAATTATTTTTATTTTTGTGAACAAAAAAAATCAAAATAAATCTCTGATTTTTACAAAAAAATTATGAGATCCAACAAAAATAACACAGCTATAAAATACCTCGTCAAATATATATCCAAATGTCGTGTTTAGTGACAGTATTATGTATATCATTCCAACGACAAAATAACAGTAATAGTCGACCTGAGTACATGTTAAAATAATGATTGATTTAAAATAATCATTAAAAAAAAAAAGAAACATAGTATGTCAAGTAACTGTTTTCTCATTAGTCAAATGTAGCATTTGAAATAAATAATCGATTCAATAAAATGGCTCATTGATTTGAATTAGAAATATATCAAATCGTTTAAATACGTTGTATAGTTGAACCTCGATAAGTTAAAGTCCAAGAGAAACAATATATTTTAAGTTATAGAGGTTTTAAGCAGTCCTGGATTTGTCAATAGGCCGTGTAGGCCGCCGCCTAGGAGCGGCAGCATCCTAGGGGCGGCAGATTTCAGAAAATTGTTATTTTAGAAAGGTACATGGGACGGCGGAGATAAAGTGGCCTACACTTATAAAAAATATAAATCCGCCACTGGTTTTAAGTTATCAAGGATCTATGTTAGGGATAGGTTAATATAGAGGTAGGTATGTACATATGTATGTATGTACCCTTGTTCCACCCTTTATCAGCGTATGTGAGTGTTGTTAGTTTTCTTTTTAAACTCATTTTAAGCCAGTTTTATCACACAGTAAGTAAAGCGATGTTTCCAGGACAATGATCAAAACTTATGATCCAAGGCTTACTTATGTCTTAAGGCTAACTGCCGCAAAGCTTTAAAGAATTTCGAAGAAGCAAACAATAGGTGACATATGTATTGTTTACGTTAACAATTTAACTAGTGAACACGTGCAAGCAATAAATACCGAAACCTTTTGTTTTGCACACTCTTACAAAATGACTCATTGACAAACAAATTTATGTTATAGAGGTTGTGGAAACATTTCTTTAAGTTACTGAGGGCCAATACAGAGATTACTTATTTAAGTTATAGAGGTTGCGTATTTTAAGTTATAGAGGTTTTGGGCTCTCATGGGAAGGGAACATATTATTTTTTGAACTTATAGAGGTTTGAGTTATCAAGGTTCTACTGTATTTCTTTGATAAAATGGTTTTCAAATAAATAAGTAAAAATTAACAAAAACAAAAACAGCTGTGTTGTTCTTGTTGGATCAATTTTTTTGTAAAAATCAGAGATTTATTTTGATTTTTCGTTTTCACAGAAATGAAAATAATATTATCATTATTTGTAATATGTAATAATAATTTAATGTGTACTTGGCGCGATATTGTACAGTGAAATGGTTTTTTGTGGGATTTAATTTGTTTTTGGAAAGAACAAAATTTTTCTAAAAAATAAGTTATATAGGTTATGTTAAACAATATAAACTCGAGAATTTTTTTGTGCATTTTATAAAAATTAAGTTTCAAAATATACAGAAAAGACAAAATACAACAAAAGAGAAAATACAAGAATTCGCCATTGCATATGTTTCTTTTTATGCTGTGAAACAAAAGTAAAAAACAAGTTATAATTATTATAATCTCAGTTATATGTCGGCGCGGGATACTGATAAGCTTGTATTGGCCGGGCGCGTAGGTGACGCGCATTTGGTTTGACAAAAAGGAAGTCTTTGTTCGGTGGAACGGGGCAGTGAAGCATTCTTAGAAATCACTGTCGAACGTGGCCGTGGGTCTTGGTATATAATGTAATCTTATGATTAGTTCTTTGTTCTATGTTTTGGTTTAGGTGCCGAGCGGGCATTACTATTCGGCTTGTGGTCGAGACGGGACGCGCGCTCTCCCGCGGCTTAACTAAGCGAGTCGTGTGTGCTTATACCACTCGACCCACGGACTCGTTTCCGTTTTGCGATAAGTCGTTTTATTAGAGAAAGGACTCAATTAGTTAGTGATTTTAGTGTGTTGTTACCTCATTTCATATTGTGACTTTTATCATAGTTTATTGACAATTTATTAGTGGTTTATTATTGTTTTACTTTTTATCGATTATACAACTTAAGACTATACTCGTGTGTGTGATTATCCACTATTGTCCGCCCACAAACATGGAGACGATCCCTGGCGCTTCGGATGTAGTTGGGGAGTCTCACGCTTCGACATATAAATAATTACATACACATTAAATATTCTAAAACTAAAGCATTAAAATATTATAAATTCATGTAATATTAATAATGAAAATAATATTAATCTAACTTATTTTTGTTGCGCAATTTCTTATCTAATTTATTATTTCAAGAGCAAGAGGCCCTTAAGTTTCCTACACGTGTCTTTTATGGTTTTTTCTCAAAAGTCACAATATAAGGGCAATACTATACATTTGCATTATTTACGATATAAATATCAAAATTGATACAGTTACAAAATTAAAATGTATCTTGGATCTTTTAATAAGTACTAGTCCCATCAAATAATATCAAGTATGGTATGTGATTAAAAAAAGAAATTAAAAAATTATAAATATTACAGATTTATTATACAGCAGAAAAAAATCTTCCACCATAATCATATAATTATTATAGTGAAATTATATTTGCAAGTATATCAGAACTCCAAACAATAGGCTATGACATATAGAAAAATCTCACCATGTGCTCTATTTATTATGCACATGCAACTTTTTCAATATGAAATTCCAAAATTATAATACGTAATAGCAATAGGGTTCTTGAAAAATATTTAATGGAAAGGGAATAAAACTACAGAGATGTGTATATTAGTGTTATATTATGTTATAAAATATTAATACGCTTATGTCAATTATAAAAAAAAATGATAATTACAATTATTGTTGGCTCCAGACAATTATCAAACCAACTTTGCTACACATTTTTAATCACAAGATTATAATCACGAAAAAAAATTGGTTATCTGTAAAGTCAGTTTACGGACGATAATTTTACGTGATAATGTCATAGGAAAACATTGATGAAAAATTGCATTTTTTTACGAATTGAATTGAATTATTATCACTGAATTACCATTATTTTGTTTAATATAAAGAAGTAGTTAATTAAAAATGACAATGTTTTCGAAAATTAACATTTATTTGGACTCGTTAATTCAAATGTTTTTCTACTTAAATTATACAGCAAAGAGATAGAGGCGTCGCTTAGACCGATCGTGCCTTTCTATTTTTCCGCGCTCTCGCTCGCACGCTCGGCTCAGGCGAAACGCGACAATGAGTCATGCTTTTCCGTGCGTGCAGCCGGCGTTCATCGATTTATAAGACGTTATCACGTCAAAAAAATACAATAACGTGCCTTCAAAAATTATGAAAATTAAGTACGTATTTAGCAACTAAAGATTTTCGATTGCAAAATAAGTGAAAAAATTACAACGTATTAAATATATAGTTAATAAAAGCAATAATGGCGTACAAAGATCATATGTGGAGATGTTTTTACTTCTGGGAAATAGTCACTTCTGAATTTATATATAAAATAAAAAATACCATTGTTATTATTATACTTTATTATTATATGGGGTAATTATAAAAAAATATGAATTACAACACCCCCTGAATACTCTTACACTTATTATACCGTTATCTACCTAAATATTGTCATTGTCTATTGTAAAATCAGAATACAATAAAAAATATAAAATTTCATAAAAATATTTACTACTATAAAAAAATGTACATATGAATAGATCGTATATCATCAAACTTTAAAACAATTAATTTTAATTTCGTATTAATAAAGAACAACCTGAGAACATTTAATATTTTTCATCCTCATTGTTATTGTGTTAATTAATTGTTCTTAAAACAAACAAAATGTAATGTAATTTACTGATCCATTCTACAAAACAAAGAAATAGCAACATAATACGGTTTGTGTCCTAATTTTTTTATACCTACAGACTGATAAGTATGTAAAAATTAATCAAGAACAGAATTATTCAAATATCGTGGCAACTCTTTATAGAAATAAAAAATGCTAATATGGCTTAACAAAATTGTACAGCAAAATGATCAATAGATCATAATATGAATATGTATGTACCCGTCTTCTACTGATTATATCTCCCGGAAACGTAATGCGGTCCGATGCATTAGCAATTCAATTTAGTGGCACTTGCTTGTTCATTCAAGTCGACAGTTTGACGCATTTGTGCTTTCGACAACATTACGTACGTTCTAGTTTTCAGTAAATCGACATAAACTAATTTTTGCTGTTGCCTAATACAGATGCAGATAGCCTCGATGTAACAAACAATAATGAATCTTATAGTACATCTTAGTTCAGTTACGATGTGCAGTAATTAGTTTCAAAATTAAATAAATACGTACTTCTTTGCCGCCTTATTCTTGCCTTCTGCTTTGTTCTCGGAAGGTCTCAGACATTGGTCTCACAGGACCTTGACATCCAAAAAAGGGAGATGTTGCTCAAGCATTCAATTGCTTGAGCAACATCTCCCTCGTATATTGGTCTTGCTGAAGGTACTGATGATTGAGACGTATTTTGACTATCCTCCACAACCATTGTGCCTTGTCTAGGTTAAGTATTAAAAAAATATATGATGTGAATAACTTATCAACTAATACACAAAGAAAAATATTTTTTAAATGTAATTTCTGTTAAAAACATATTATACATTACTTGTCCACTAACTTTTTTTAGCTATTAGGAAATTACTGATTGTATCAATGTTCTGCTCGTTAACGACAACTACAGGTACATACTAAAAAATAACAATTTAAAACATTTAAGAGAATATGTTTAGATTTAGTACACAATTATGTATGAACATTGTCGAATTTCGTCAACAGATTGACGATGTAAATAAAATATTACTAGTTCACTTAAAACATATACAATAATAATAATATTTTTCCAAACTTTAACTATGTAAAATATTCCTTCTGTATGTAAGAACTATTCATCAAATTGTCATCATCTAAACTAATATGCTGCACAATATGAATAAAAAGTTTTTTTTTTAATTCTACTTGTCTTTTTAATTACATTACTTTTTTATGCTAATGATAAATTTGCCTCAAATCTTTTAACTATTGTTTATAGAAAGATATAATTATTTTTCATTCTAACATAATATATATATAACTACCCATAAATTTAATGATTTAAAATCATCATAATATAATATTTTACGTCAATGCAATAAGTAAATATTTACATCTTCAGTTGTAGCTGAGGTAGGAGCCATCCACTGAGGGTTACACATCCTCTCCAAGAATACTCACCGTTCGTTCTTTAAGAGGGGTTAAACTCACTGTAGTGGGCGGGCTTCTACCGGTTCTTAATCTCGAATTAGCTACTGTCCGAAGTTTTGTTTTCAAACGATTTTTAATGTTCCTCCAATACTAAAAGTCACAATTCTAAATAATAGGTATTGTAGGTTATTAAGATAGGTATAGTAATTATAACAAACATTACGTGTAAGTATTATATGCATAATAATAAATTAGGTAACTGAAGTTAGAAACCTTAGATACTTGAACGATATCAGTCACCAGCGGTTTTATGTGATCCATCTCCGATCGAATTTAGCATGAGGGCACATTTATTCACATACACAGCCTTTTGCTAAGAGCTCTGCCTTCTTTTGACCGGTGTCAGCCCAGAGCCAAAGACCTATGGCTTTCTAAAACCTCCACCGATAATTAGGAACACGGAAACTGTCCTCAATTCATGTGTAGCAGTCATGGTGTCTGTAGTACAAAATGAAGCCGCGTACGGCACACGAACGTCATATTATAAACAAAAAGTCAAGTGGACCAGTTTCAAGTGGGCAATATATAACCAAAATATTTTTTAGGTTTATAAGTCGCGAACCCGTCTTGCAATAGCCTATTCGGTTTGAGATAAGTTTTGGAGTAAAATTATCTATAATTTTTTTAAAAAGAATATATCGAAACGAACAACACTTCAAAAGAATATAAAAACGCACGAAAATAAACTTCACACAAAAAAAAAATTGGTTGCCTGTAAAGTCGGTATACGGGCGAAAGTTTTACGTGACAACGACTTTGAGTGGTAAAATCATTTTAATGTGAATATTCATTCGTATAGTAGGAAGAAGGATGAAATAATAGTAACAATTTAAAACATTTATTTATACAAAGAATTATATTTAAAACATTAATTTATACAAAGAATCTCGCACTGAATTTCATATTAACAAAATTTTATTTTTACCTTTACACATACATACGTATTTATATAAAAATATACAGACAATAACTTGCAATACATTTCGCTCTTAGGCGGGCTAACTGTGCTCGAGTGGAAGGGACGCGTGCCTTTCACTTTTTATGTCTGTCTCTCTCGCTCTTAGGCGGGCTAACCATGCCCGAGTGGAAGGGACGCGTGCCTCTCACTCGCTCTCATTGTGAGCGCATAACGTGAGCGGAGCGTAACGCAGTTTCTTGAAGTGTCACCCGGCAAACCAATTTATAAGACGTTGTCACGTCAAAATCATTACTTAAAAACAAAAGTTTGTTTTTTATATTATTTACATTTACATGGACGTAACATTGATGGATATGAAAATTAAAAGATATTTATGTTTTAAAATTAGATATACCGGATTTTCAAATATAGTAAAATAATTTACAAGAAAAGATTAACACGTAAAGGCTTTATAATCATAAATTTTGAAATATAATAGTAGCAGCGGTAATACAATAGTAGCAGCGGTAACAAATGACAGACTCCATTGTTTCAGATGATTTTGTAGATCTTACAACAAATGTGGTTTTTGATTTGTCGATTTTTCCAGTACGGCAGTCGTTTGCTTTGCGTCCCGATTTCCCACAATAACCACATTTGGTCATATTAGAAGTGGATGATTTGATACGTTTATATTCAGTTGATTGCTGTCTGTGTGATACGGAATACTTTCGTTTGAAGTTCCAAAAAGCTTTTGGTGGAAAAAATTATTGCTGCAGTTTGGCCTTTTGGAAAATGTCGGTTGTAAAAGCGAGTCAACGAATACGACTATCGAATTACGACGACACAGCAATCTTTGTAGAGTTTAATTTTGTAGATCACACCACTGTTTATCAATCTTTTCACTCTGAAAGTATCCCACTTCTCATCTCGGAACATAGGCATGACTTCGAGCTGAATCGTGGGCTACACCATCGGCTCCATCGTTTGTGGTTCCTCAGACGGAACAAACACTGCATAGAAATATATATTCTTATGAAGTACATACTAAGTTATTTTCTTATGTAAAGTAATTTCTATGTACAATCACGGATAATATGTTGCCATACTAATTAATATTGAACAATATTATACCGCGAACCAACAGTTTTGATATGCTCGCGCGCATAGAGTGTATTAATTACTCTCGTCGTCCTCTCGCCTGCCCGCGCCGCCGCCTCACATCATTCTCTGTCTAAGCATTCTTATGTACATTTGAACTACCCGAGTTTGCTTATATGCGATGCTTATCTCAAACATATATATCCCTCGACTAGCCATTTGGAACTTTCTTCGAATGTAAGCAAGTCAATAAATTATCTACAACAAACAAGTCGTTAACATGTCACGCCAATTTAAAAAAAAATATTACCTCTAGAATATTGTTGCCCAAAATAAATGCATTTAAATGTAAGGACCCGTAGTTGACAGCGACAGATGGAAAGAGGCACATGACTGGATATCTGGAGGTCTAACCCAAGGAAGTAGCCCTAATCCAAATATTTGCCAACTTTGCATAAATTTGCCTAAGTTTTCTATTTTTCTTTACCTCATTCGTGTTAAAATTTTTATTGAAATTTATATTTTAGTCACAAAGACAAGATATTTTACAGATTTGCTAATAAGAATTTTGTGTTAGGTTGTATTGCTGATAAATTTTAAATACAAGAAGCTATTCGTCATAACAAACTTGAGTCGGGTAAGTATAATTTGTAATTCTACTTACAGCGTCATTTTGCAAAAAAATTACGTCTTAGATGTTATTCCACCTAATTGTAATATTAATCTGATATGTTTGTTCATTTAAATTATGAAATCTGATGCTTATACGAGGGCTGCTATTTGTGTCCGGAATATCAAAAAGAAACAAACACCTAACATTTAAAATAGTTTTATTGCTTTTTAAAACATTCATCATGATGAACGATGCACTTTTGCATACGCTGAAATCAATCTTTGTAGCACTTTTTCCATTCTGATTGAAGTATCTCCAAAACGTGCATTTTGAACGCATCAACTGCCGCTTTGTGGCTCGAAAAACGTTGACCACGTAATTAATTTTTCACGCTTGGGAATAAATAGAAATCGTTGGGTGCCAAATCGGGGCTGTACGGTGTATGACCCGTCAATTCAATCTTTTGACCTTCAAAAAACCGAGTTAGTCCATTGAAATGTTACATTTGGGGTTGCGTTTTTTAGAGGACGCAATTTTATTTTTTTGATGTGTAGGGGGGGTCAGTGAAAAGCTAAAATCAAGTTTGTGGAGTCGCCACCCTTGTCCCACGGCCGCCATCTTGAAAATAGGGGTTGAAATGGTTTTTACGATATATCTCTTTAAACTATTTATCTGATAAAAAAATTTGTTAACATTCTTTGTTGCAAATTAAATTCTCTACAACTTTGGTCTAGTAACTTTTTGTCGTAGAACTATAAATAAAAAAGCTATAAGCGAAAATGTTCAGAAATTCGAGAACTAACTTCGATTTGAGATATAACTTTTTTTTTATCATTTTACGAAAAAATTATATCAGACCATTTTTGTAGATCGTTTTTTGAGGAATAAATTTTGTAAGCATGATTTTTTCATTAAGTCAATAGCTAAGGTTTTACAGCACTGAAGCGAGTACTATTTTTCAGTACGCTTAACTATACTTATATTATACATGTGTATTTTTTTTAATTTTATTGTAATTTTTTTAAATATTAATTTGCAATATTATTAATAATTAATTATTGACTCTTTTCTACTCCATTACAGAATTTGACAATTATTGATTTTTTAAATAATTTTAAATTTTATTGCCGTTACCGATAATACTGTCCAGGTAGAAAATACCCAAGTGACCATTAGGGAACAAAAGAACATCTGCCTGCTATTATTATTATTATTTCTAACCTCTCTTATTATAAGAATAGCTGATAATATTGTGATGAAGTTGTCGTTCAACTTATATCTTTTAGTTGTGCTACATATTTATCTACATGCGGATGTATTTTATTCTGTTTTTAATTGTGAAGACGATTTCGAATGATTTTAGACACGATTTTAACTTCAGTGATGGAGTGCGCGCGCGCGTGCTCGGAACTCAGCGCTACGGGATGAAATAGTCAAGGATTGCTCGGCGACGAAAACTGCGCTGTGGTATCTGATCCGCACATCATTGAGGTTGATCTGTCACAGGGCCTGGCGACAGATAAAAGAATAATTTGTATGAAGCAAAAAAAGGCCGCGTATTCAGAGTGATATCGGTGTGGTATCAGCGATTCCATCCCATACCCATAATGTTGGTAGAGCAATAAGTGAGGGGCTGTTCTTCTAGCCCTGATAATTCTGATACAAACGAACGCATAAGTGCCTCTAGGTCGCGGACCAAAAATGGATCCTCACGCTTTCCTATCGACTAAGCATCCTCAGGTCGTCGTCAATTTATCGCACTATCACATTCCGTATGATAGTGCGATAAATTGACTATTTTTTTTTAATAGCATTTAGAATTTTTAAGCGTGCTTTTTCTATTATTCCATTTAAGTAAGGCCTAAAAAATGTAATATTATTCTGTATGTGGTCCGTTTCGAATTCATAAACAGCAGCTGACTGCGAACTGTCGAACGTTTTCATGTTTCGCAAGGAAGTGAGCGGTGTTTCGTGCAGCTACCGGCGGCGGTCTGAGGAGCGGGTCGAGCGCTGCCTGTGCCAATCAGCTTGCTGGCCGTGCTGTGTGCTCGGTCATACGTCGTAATGATGACATAACTTCAACTCATAAATATATTCAGTCAGTGTTTGAATTTGTGTATTTTACTTAATTCACTGTTGCTCTCTGTGCGTATGCATTTTAATCGTAATTATGAACGATAAAAAAAAAATTCAAGCCAAGAGCATGTCGGACCATGCTATTTATAAAGTTCCGAAGTCATTATTACAAAGAAATGCACTACAAGTGACAAAAGTATGTTGTTATACACTTTTTCCATGTTTCCCGCACAAAATAGTTATTAGCACTTTAGTCGCTTATAACTAAAAAAAAGTGGGTATGTTGACTCTTACTATTAACCCGCCACTGATGGCGCGTGTGTCTGTGAGACCGGGTAGTTCGAAAAAATCTAATATCTTTTTCACCATTTATCGAATTACATTGCAATTTTGAGTAACTGCTTTATTCCACCTACCACCAGTCTACCTCGCGACAGCGACGCGGGCATACCTTAGTGTTTTGGCGCTAACTCGGTGCGTGAGACAGGCGTCACCAATTAAGTAACTCAAATGGTTATTGTGTATTTTTTTATTTTTATCGTAATAAAGTTTTATGAAACTGTTGTTGCTATTTATAGTGTGATTATATAATTTGAAGATAGGTAAGGGTTTTGCCCGATTTGAACAATATTTTACAAGAAATATTTACGCGTTTGCCGTATAGATTGTGAACTTTATTTCAGCATGTCTTACGAATGTTTAATGTAATGTTTAACGACGTCTCGATGCTCTTCTGCAAGAAGCAATGTCTGATGAGGGCGGATTACAAATGTCATTGGAAAATGAATCTGGAAATGACTTTGAACTGGAAAATTCGTCCCAAATCAAATAAAAAAATCGGTGAGCGAAAAGGTTTGGCTCTTGAAGTTCAGTGATTTTAATATCTTTTTTTTTTTGTAAAGTATTACTATTATAAATGGTAATATGTTTCTTTACAAAAAAATATTTCAGTTTAAATATATCCTTTCCAATGAAAAGTAGCATGAACAGTAAATTAAAAAAAAATTGTAAGTCATAAACCCCTGTGTGGTCACTAACGATGTAAGTCAAATACACGTCACCAGTGACGGGTTAAGGTAGTGTAAATTAAAGTGCATCAGCAAAAAAACCTATATAATTAATGGGATGTGTATGGATTGTAACGTATGTGATATTTGTACAACAGTCTGTTATGCATTTATGAATAAAGAAAATGCAATAAAAAAATTAAGTAATAGTTATAATAATGAAGTGAAAGTTTTATTGCGTAAAAATATTATGAAACGATATATTAATGTGTGATTTCGTAAAAAAAGAATTCACCTTTGTATGTTAATTACCATTCAATTTTTCAGTATATCTATTGTTCTATTCAACATTTAATTTTATTGTTACACCTGACCTTTGTACTTCTGATACATGTGTAATTAAAATTCTAATTTACAGTATTCAATTAATATGTATCATAAAAACGAGAACACGTTCAAGGCATATTATTATAGTGCGCTGTCGGATGAAAACACTATGGATCTGAATAAAATTAGAACATACAAAAGGTCTTCTAAAAGTATAAAAGAGTTCTTTGAAAGCACACACGAGAAAAGAAAAATGAACACGTCAACAATGGGGCAAGCCGTTAACGGGGGAACATCATATCTATCAACAAACGAACACCATTTCATAACCGCTTTTCATCTGATAAAAATTGAAGTGTACGAGCTACAATAATTGAAGAAGGTCCCTCCGACTGAACATTGGAAGCATGTCGACGTACCAGTAAAATAGTACACGAGAAATGGAGATTCACATTTTATCAACACCAAAGATGTTATTTATAATACATCAAATGAGATAGCAGAAAAAGCATCTTCTTTATTTCAGTAACATTTGTTCAAACATACTCTTTAACATTAGATCTTTACACAAAGTAATATCAGTAAAATTTATGTGGATAAATTATGATGCATAATAGACTGTTTCGTTACTAAATTATTGATTATAATCAATGGTGAATTAATGAGAAGAGCATTACGTTACATAATTTTTAATGGTAAAATTAATGTGTTTAATATAAATACGCTTTCTAAAGATATAAACAAAATTAGTTTATCTTCGTAAGCCAATAGTGTACGTTGTGAAGCGAATTTATTCTGACATTGTGTGAGTGCAACCTGTATGTTCTTGGATCTCATTACCTATTTGTTTTCAGTTTGTGTCTTACTTGTACAATATCAAGATGAAACAAAATGTCATTAATGATTTTGACGAAACTGAGTAATGAGGAGAGTTCAACTTATTTAATCCTATCCATGATTATGACTTGGTGAAAAAGCGTTGGATTATTATGAACTGGAAAAAAATCTCAAATGGTAAGCGTTAAAAATTCATTGAAATTGTATATAAGTAATTTTTAAGTAGTGTTTTTTTATATGATTTTATTGTATTTGTAGTACAATGCAAACGGGTCGTGGATTGAAAAGAAAGTTTACCGATTAATCCGGTACTGAAACAAACCCACAACCTTCAACGTCTGCTAATGCAAGTGCATTATTATATTACGAAAAAGAATGTAGCGTATGCCAAAAGAAGATAAATAGAAGATATTTTTCAAATCACTTAAAAAGCACGTCCCATGAACAATATTCTGCAATCGATACATAGATTTTCTAACGTAGTACTAATTGAAAATGCATTTGGGAATCGAGTATTAACATATCAAATAACTTCGAAAATAAATGATGTTAAAAACTTTCGGTTTTTGATTCTGTTAAGGATACCATTGAGTTTTACATCTAGGAATGCTTAACCGAGTTGACATTTATAAAAGTCAATTTTGTAATTCGAACCCAATTTAAACAAGAAACCAAAGATTTATAAAATACGTTCTATTTTCAAATACAAAATTGTGTTTTTTGTTTAGGACATACTCTACGAAAAGATATTGTTAATATTTAAAAAAAAAGAATCGTTTTCAAGTCCCTTCTTCACCATTAATGAATGAGAATATGATAACAATATCGCACACAAAAAAAATGTCATATTTGTGATTCTCTATCACAAATATGTCAAAAAGTAACCCTTTACTTTTTGACATATACAGTTAGATAAAGGAACTGAATTCACATCTAAAAGCGTTAAAACTTACTTCAAAAACAAACACATAAATTACAATGCAACCAACAAAATTCTCGCTGTTACATAGATATTTTACATGATTTAATTTTTCATATAATCATTCCTTTCATTCAAGCATCAAAATGCGTCCTTGTGATGTTAATTATAATAATATCATGACAAGTGCTGTAATTTATATGGTAAAACAAAACAAAATCGAATCTTAAAAATACCGTCACTTAATGTGATTGTAAAAAATACCAAAATTAAGCATATTTTTGAAAAAGGTTATGAAACAATTTGCAGTAATGAGATTTTTAAATTTTTTTCTATTGTTAAGAGAATTCCATGGTTAGTTTATAGATTAAGACTTGAAAAACAAACGAACTTTTTAAGGTAATGAAAAACAGAAAGTTACTTATAGCCCGTATTTAATGTATAAAATTGATAGAATCATTCGCACTCCTTACAATGGTGATAGAACGGAAGAATTCGTCAAGAGGAAAGGATATCCAAATAAGTTTAACAGATGGATACCTTTTTCAAATTAACAAGAGATATGAGAAATTAATTTTATTGCACCTTATTAAGTAATAGTTCTATGAAGTATTTTTTGAACAATATCACTACAAAAATACCTATCAAAACCAGTATAACTTATATTTAAATAGTGGAAATTCAACATCCATGTACAATATAAAGCGTCCAAGAGTTAAGAAACTATTTACAGATCATAGACAGAAAGAAGGTATATATCGATGTAAAGGCAGGTGGATTTCATGATGAAGAACTGAGAGCGCAGATTCCTTCCAGTAATTGAGACTTCATACGAGAGGTTATAGAATTGTTAAATTCACACGAATTATAGAAAAACAAAATTAAATTCTCAAATCAAAATGAAACGAAGAGTGTGAAATTTGTAAAATTAAATGAAGATATATTAGATGTTGAAATTGCTCCCAAACTTTTTCTTCAATTAGGGTTTAATCCGAATCACAATGTGTTTAAGAAACCTATAAGTATTCATCAAGCCAATATTAATTTAGGCTTGCCACCTCAGATTTTTGTTTATTGCGATATTGTGGATCCTCAAATTGTTGGTGATGTGATGGCATCGTTATTACGAGTAGTTTCATTAGATACGTCTAAATATGTTTTCTGTGCCAATAGGATGGCAACATTTCCTCATCTACATTATATGCTAGAACTGAGACGTGAATTCGATACAATTGAAATAAATATAAGATCTTACACAGGTAGATCGATACCATTTGAGTTTGGACCTACATGTGTTGAACTGCATTTTCAACAACTGTAACAATTATAATGATACGTGCCTGTCCTTATGAAAATTAGTATTCACATCAAGCTGGTTCTGGTGTAGGTATTGTTTACAAAGGTGCAGCGCTGTAACATGGTCATGTTATTAGTGGATTTTTAAGTGTATTGCGATCTGTACTGCCACTTCTGTCGAATGGTATTAAAGCTGTTGGAAAAGAATTAATAAGTGCTGGTGTAGGTCTTTTAAGAGATGCAGTCCAAACATGCCCAATCGATGAATCAATCAAAAATTGTCTACAAGAAATTAACGGGAAATTAAAAAGAAAAGCTGATGAAAAAATTGATAAAATAGTGAGTGGCTCGGGATATAAAGGAATAACACAAGATTTACAACATTCATTGTAAAATAAAACTTCGACAGGACGAGTCGTGAAGGACAGACGAAATAAAAAGAAGACTTACGATATCTTTTCAATTTATGTCTTTTATACATAATCATTCATGTGAAAGTGCCAAATCAGAATTAGATTTATTTTTTTGGCTTACCATCAACACAAATATTAAAATCGGCCAATGGGTTAATTATAAACCAATTTCTTCACTTACCGATGATGGGCCTATCGAATTTAATGTTCCAGGAACTGGTCATGATTATATTGATTTATCACATACATTGTTATATATAAAAGCTAAAGTAGTAACTCAAGAGGGAAGCACGATTGCACCATCAAGTACTGTAGCACCTGTTAACAGTTGGTTGCATTCACTATTTAGCCAGTTACTCGTATACTTGAATCAAAAATTTATATCACCATCAAACAATACATATGAATATAAAGCATATATTGAAATTTTGCTTAATTATGGACCAACTGCTAAGAAATCAAGTCTTACGTGTAGCTTGTGGTATGGGGATTCTGCTGGTATAATGAACAAAACAGACAGCACAAATACTGGTTATTTTAAAAGAGCAGAGTATATCAAAACAAGTAAAGAAGTCGAAATGGTGGGACATTTGTATAGTTATTTATTTGGACAAGAAAAGATTTTAAATAAACGGTGTTCAAATGAGCGTAAAATTAGTAGAGATCTCGAGAGAGTTTTATTTTGACGTCTTCTTATAAATATGTCAAATTTAAAGTTCGTATTACAGACGCCACACTTTTAATTCGTAGAGGAGAAATTAATCCTGGTATACTACTCTCATCTCTCATCAAAATGCGCTGTCATCAACAACATTAAAATATCCTATCACAAGTGTAGAAGTAAAAGTATTAACAATTCCCTATGGAAAACAATCAAAAACTCTTGATAATATTTTTCTCGGACAGGTGCCAAAACGTTGCAACGTAGATTTTGTAGACAATGTGGTATTTAATGGAAATTTTAAAACCGGGCCATTTTATTTTGATGATTACAATATAAATTCATTTAATTTATGTATTGATGGATAACAGATGCCTTCAAAACCATTACAACCAGTATTCAAAGAAGATAGCATTTATTTATAATGTTTTCTGAAACGGGAGTACATTTTTTAAATGAAGGAAACTCAATTGGAAGAGAGCATCATGCAAATGGTTATTGTTTGATGTCTCTCGATTTAACATCGGATCTCTCTGCCAATATATTGTCTCATTGGAATCTTACACGACATGGTAGTGTAAGATTAGAAATTAGCTTCGAGAAGCCATTTTAGATAAATAAAAAACTAAATTGTTGTGTGTGCCTCTAATCGTCTGCCAGTTTTAGTCTCAAAACCAATCTTTATCATTAGTAATTTGAATTCAGATTTAAAATCGAGTTCTCATTGGGTAGCAATTCATGTAACCAGTGATGGACTTGGTGAATATTTTGATGCATATGGACGTAAACCTACAGGTTACCACCTACCATTCTTAAAGTGAAATTCCAAAACATGGTTTTATAATAATAAGACAATACAAAACGACTTTACTTCAGTTTGTGATGAATACTGTTTAATGTATATTTACTTTAGATATAAAGGTATAACTATGTTCAATTTCATTAAAGATGTCCCTGATAATATTTTGTGTAACGATATAATGGTAAAGAGTATGTTTGAATAAATGTTACTGAAATAAAAAAGATGCTTTTTGTGCGATCTCTTTTGTTGTATTATAAATAATATCTTTGGTGTTGATAAAATGTGAATCTCCATTTCTCGTGTAATATTTCACTGGTACGTCGGCATGCTTCCAATATTAAAGCGGAGGGATCTTCTTCAATTATTGTAGCTCGTACATTTAAATTTTTATCAGATGAAAAGCGGTTATGAAATTGTCTTCATTTGTTGATAGATATGATATTCCCCCGTTAACGGCTTGCCTCCCTGTTGACGAGGTGTTCATTTTTTTTTGTGTGTGCTTTCAAAGAACTCGTTTATACTTTTATAAGACCTTTTTTGTAGTCCAATTTCATTCAGGTCCATAGTGTCTTCTTCATCCGACAGCGCAATATAATATGCCTTAAACGTGTTATCGTTGTTATTATACATATTGAATCAATACTGTAAATAAGAATTTTTATTACAAATGTATCACAATAACAAAGGTCAGATATAACAATAAATGTTGAATAGAACAATAGAGATACTGAAAAATAGAATGGTAAATAAAATACAAGAAAATTGCTTACCTCACAATCGATGTTGAGATCTGTACTTAAACCAAAGTCGTGGACGGATTGATTTAAGCAACATATAGCTCAATGTTTTTTACCAAAATTGTGATCATTAGCAAACAAGTGTAATTTATTTTTTACGAAATCACACATTAATATAACGTTTTATAATGATTTTACGTAATAAAAGATTCACTTCATTATTGTAACTTAGTTGATTTTTTATTGCATAACATTCTCATAATCACCTGTGAATCACACATGAGTAACAAACGTACATACCAATCGTTTACTGTTTACAATGTACTATATTTTCTTGATTAATATATGCATAACAAGCTGTTGTACAAATATGACATACATTACAATTCATACACATAACATTAATGTTACGTAGGTAACTGCATGTCTGATGACGATGCAGTAGTATGCGAAATTTGTACAACAGCTTCTTGTATATCGAACATGTTCGTTTCTTTATATGCGGACCAGATAAACATTTCGTTAACGTGATATGTAGAAATGTCAACTAGTCAGTGAATCACATTTTTACATGCACTAATAATACTACTTGCCTATCGAGCTTATCAGTGATCTAAATACGGATGCATTTATTTTGTCACGGAGAAGACTTATTTGCAGAAGAGGCAAACCCGTACATTGTGATAATGCCACAAATTTTAAGGGCGTAATAATAATAATTATAGCCTTTATTAACAATCTTAAATATAATGTTTACATTTTTGTTTTCCCTTAATCATTTACATATATATTTATTTCAGTTTTTCATTTCTCCGACATCGGTAAAGATTGTTTTGCTCTTGCATAAGTCTCCTAAGTCTCCCCCAGATTTTTCCATACATCTCGGTCCTGGCATTTTCTTCTCCAAATTGACCCTGCCGTCGCTTTTAAGTCATCGTCCCATCTTCGAAGTGGTCGTCCCCTCTTCCTCTTTCCCTCTCGTGGGTACCATTCAGAAACTAGTTTTGCCCATTTTTCCGTTTTATTTCTTAACAAATGTCTTACCCATCTCCATTTCAACTTTTTAATTGTGTAGGATATATCAGCAATTTTTGTCCTCCCTCTTATACATTTTAGGGATATTCTATCTTTCTGTTTTATGTTTAGTAAACTTCTTTCCATGTTGTGCTGACAGACTTCTAGTTTTTTCATATTTTGTGCAGTTAATGTCCATGTCTGACATCCGTAGGTCATGGTGAGAAGTATACATATATTGAGTAATTTACTCTTGAGGTGTAATGGTACTGATGGGTTTTTTACAATTTCTTTTAGTGACCAATATCTTTTCCAAGCTAAGTTAATTCTATTCTGTATTTCCTTAGATGCATCATTTTTTGGAGATATGGTCTGACCGAGGTATATGTATTCGTCTTCATATTCAATTGTGTTATTGTTGACGATAATTGGAGTTTTTGTACAATTGGTCATCAGTTTGGATTTGCTCAGGTTCATCTCCAAGCCCACTTTTTTACTTTCGTCAAGTAGCTTGAGCATAGTTTGTAAGTGATCTTGGTTGTCGGAAATGATGATAAGGTCGTCTGCAAAACGGAGATGATTTAGCGTTGATCCGTTAATTTTTATACCATACTGTGTCCACTCAAGACTCCGAAAAACGAGTTCTAAGGTTGCAGAAAACAGATTTGGCGATAGAGGATCCCCCTGCCTTACGCCCTTTTGTATGTCAAATAATCTTCCTACACTCTGTTTTGATTCTAGCTGTCATGTTTTTGTATATGTTTTTAATAAGCCGAATATACTTTTTTTATACTCCTTGATTACACAAAGCTTCCCATATCTTTTGGTGTTTTAGAGAGTTAAATGCTTTCTGAAAATCTATAAAAGCTAGGTAGTAGGGTAATCTGTGTTCTTTGTATTTTTCAGTGATTTATTTGATAGTGAATATGTGGTCTATAGTCGAGAAGCCACTGCGGAAACCCGCTTGTTCTTTGGGTTGGTTCTCATCTAAAATATTTGTAATTCTGTCTAGTATAATTTTCGAAAATATCTTGTATAGGTTTGACATGAGACTAATAGGACTGTAATTGTTAATATCGTTCAATTTACCTTTTTTATGGAGCAAGATTATTGTCGACGTAGACCATTATGTTGGAATTGTTTCTTGGCGGAGAATTTCGTTAAATAGGTATACTAAAGTCCTTATTGTGGCATCTACAGTTCCCTTCAAAAGCTCGTTCGAGATACCATCTTCGCCTGGTATTTTCTTCATTTTTTTGTGAATGGATGGCCTTAATTATTTCGCTTTCTATAATTAACGGAATTTCTTCTTCATCCCTTTCCATGCACAGTTCTGATGTTGACGGTGTCTCATCGTTGTAAAGATTTTGGTAAAACTTGGTTGTTATTTCTAATATTTCAGATCTTTTTGTTTTCTTCTTTGAATCTTTTGTTTCTTTCATTTCTGGTATCCAGTTTGTATACTCTTGTAGCTCTTTTTTTGCTCTTTTGACACTGCCAGTCATTTCTATTTGGAACATAAACTTTTCTTGTCTTGTTTTTTGTCTGTGATTTCTTATAGAATAATCGATTTTCTTACTTATCTCGCTTATTTGCTTTTTATCTATCGGTTTTGCTTGTCTTAATGTTTTCCTGGTGTTTATTAATTCCCTGGCTTCTTTTCCAATTTTATCTTTTTTTTATTGCTTGAGCTTGTATCTCGATCTTTTTGAGTGCGTTTTCTAAAATATTGTAGTGATCTTGTATTTTGCACTGTTCAGGAGAGTTGTCTACTAAAGTTTGTTTTAAAAGAGATAAGATATTATCCGGTAATGGTAGTTGCATTTTTTGTCCATTTCTTCCTTGACACTTTCTTGATTGTTTATTATGACTTATTGACAATTTTCCGCGTACAATCCGGTGATCGCTATTAAAGTTAAATTGATTTATGGTGGTCACATCCTTGAACAGTTGAGGCCTGTTTGTCATTATAAAGTCAATTTCGTTTTTGACATTTCCATTTGGTGAGATCCACGTCCATTTCCTTTTGGGCTTTTTATTGAAAAATGTATTCATGATCGTAAGTTTGTGTTCTTGTGTAAAATCTATAAGTCTTTGTCCGTTGTTATTTCGTCTACCGTTGTTATTTTCGTCCTAGTAGTGGGTGACATGAATGCACTGATAGGAACGCAAATGAGAAGCGGAAATAAGTACTTGGGTCCATACACTTAAGGGCGTAAAAAATGAATTAAATAAACTGTTATGACTTTGTCGTCAGTCGGTTGTACACTTTGCTAATGATAAGGGTATTGAGTTTAAATTCAACCTTGGATATTCACCTCCTTTTGGGGGCATATGGGAGCCAGCATTGAGTCAGTCCAGTACCATATAAAACATGCTGCTAGAAATACTGCAGTGACTTTTTAGGAATTAACAATCTTGTTCAAGCAAATCGAGACGAGCCTAAACTCACGTTTTCTAACTCCGCTTTCTTCAGATCCAATTGCTCTATCTCCTATAACTCCAGAGCACTTTCTAATCGGACGACCACTTTCTTCAGTGGCGTCTCTAACTGTCATCCGTAAGAATTCCAACGGGGATTCTGGGATCGATGGGCTGCAGGAAGTTCGTGGCAAAACTTCGGCAACGAAGAAAATGGCAGACGCGGCAGCAAGAACTTCGATTTGGTGATTTAGCTATTCTGAAAGAAAATATTTACCTCTACTTCAGTGGTAATTAGTATGAATCAGTCGTGCACTTGACAGAATCAGTCAAGTTGCTGATATTCTTACTAGCAAAGGCATGAAAAGAAGAGCTATTAATAAAATGTGCCTTACACTTACTACAAATGAAAACTCTAAGGAATACACTACATGGTCAACAACTAGAAATTTTTAAAAGGATAACTCTTAGAAGACAGACTCACTTAAGGCACTAAATACGGTTGAAAGTAATGCTTTCAACGTGGCGGATGTTATGTATACGCCGTGAAGAACGTCAATGGAAATACGAAAAGTGTATGCAGAGAGGGGTTGATTGCAGCGCCCACACTATCACGCGCAATTAAATCAAACTATATTAATCTACCGTGCTAAACGTTCACTATTTGTTACGAGATTAAGTAAAATATAATCGATTTAATTATTCGTTGTTTAAATTGAACTAAACAATTGTTCTAATTCTTAAATTAAAACTGTTCTCTAATGTTGATTTTAGAGAAAATATTTTCTACTTTTATTTTATTTAGCTTGTGATCGTAGTTTGCAAAATTGTCATCATTTTAAAACGAATTTTTCTTACCTAGATCCCTCCCGTTTCGGTTGCATTCTCTGCGAGTTTCCGTTACGTCAAGTACGATTGTGCAATCACGTCGATGGTTTTTTATCAAATCTTGATTGTCGCGTGAGCCGATTGTAGTGACTTCATCTTCTCACTAACTTGTAACTCACTTTCAAGATTAAGATGATGGACGTCATTGATTCGCTTTCTGAACGAGTCTGCGTAATAAGTAACGCATTGTTCCATGTTTGGAGGCGCACGCGCAGTTAATAGGTCTGCTAGTATTCGTAGTTACCGACGAAATGTCACAAGAATCGGAAATGCTTAGAGTTTTTGTGTACTGCGGTTCTATAGAATCGTTCCACCACCGTTACTGTCTCTTGACTTCGTACAGCGAATACTTACAGCCATTTTTTGGTCGACGAGGATACACCTATCGGTTACCAAAATTGGTCCAACCACATCTACGGCTATCCATTTCCATGGGGCACCCACATTGTGTAAATTTCGCTATTTCCTGCTTGTCGTCTGTGCTCCTTTTACAGATGCACAGCTAGCACATTGTCTACACCAGCTTTTACCATGATTGCGAGTGTTCACCCCGTACAAGTGCTGTCGAATCCGAGTGAATGTTTTCTTTATCCCCTAATGCTCTCTGGACAGATTGTTGTGAAACGCCGATAAGATGTTGTTCACTTCGACTTGGGTACGATCGGCTGTAAATTCACGTCTTTTCCATCCATTGTCTTCCATTTTTTGTACAACAACCCATCATGTAATACCAAATTGTTATATTGCGTTCAATAACTCTTTGCGGTCGTACTCAATGATGGGATGACCGCTACCCGGCCCAGGAACCCTTGCTTTAAGCCATTCTAGAATGTATTTGATGTCATCGTCTTCTTCTTATACACGTCACCTAGTTTTATTAACCATCCATTTCCTATTCTATCGATCCTTATAATCGTCATGGATGCGTCGTTCTTTCCCTTTTGTTAGTGTCGATAATATACGGTGCACGACCGGCGAGAGAACGCCTCCACATTTCCATGATCTTTTGATCTTACGTGACAATCTCGTATTCATATATTTGTTCCAGTTAATGAGCAACCTGCTTCTCCGGGTTCTTAAACTATAGCAGTTATCGTAAAGCTGCATCAAATCGTGCGCAGATGAAATTTTCATTCAAGTAAACATTTGTGGAAACGGTGAAATGTTTTAACTACTACCAGCAACTCCATCCGTGTCAGACAATTCCTTTCCGGCTTAGACAAAGATTTACTGAAAAATACCGGTAGATTCCTTCTATGCCGGTATCATTGGTGTTTGTATCAACGATGAATTTATTACTGACATCCAGGTAACCAAGGATAGGTGTATCACACATCTGTTGCTTGAGTTGGTTAAATGCAGTTTCGTGTAACTCATCCCGTCGAAACTGCATTATTTCTTGTGTTGGTCGATGAACAAGCTTACCGATAACAGAAAACCCTTTTTACAAAACTGTCTATAATTAAAGGATCCTAGAAATAAAGCAGCTTCCATTTTATCCTTTGGTGTTGCCCATTTATTGACTTTTTTTTACATCTGCCCCCGTGGCATGCCCTTATATGCTTTGTCAGGTTTATACATCACTTGTATGCATCTAGTTCATACAAGGGATGGTAGGGTTGGGTTATAATAAGTTTATTTTCTATATTTTGTGTTTATTAAATTTTATTATTATTTCAACCCTGTTTATATTTTCTATTTTAACATTATCTTACTTATGCTATGTTTCTTATATTAATTACAGCATTTCTTTACGTATAATTACATGTTATTTACTTGTATTATTTCAATGCATATTTTATTTCAATGTCAAAGTTTCTTAACTATTTAACAATGTTGCCCTACCATCCCGAGCCTGTTCAATTTATCTTTTAAGTTGCCTTCTCTCTTTATTTCTTACATTTCCTATTAAGTTCTATTACAATATTTTCTTTTCGAGTATTTTTACTTTGTATCTAGTTTGCAACTTCGTTCCACGACCATGCCGCAGAACGATAAAAACTTTTCCATTTTATCGGCATTTTCCAAGATTTCCAGGAAGTGCCGCCTTGAGATCCGGACGCTAATCCCCGCTTCTAGCGCCGCACGCTTCCGAAGGAACATATCGCAGTCCTTCGAGAACGTGCAGCACGTCTCGATCTCTTGACGAGATCGCAGGCCCAATGGGGTGAGTCCTGCAGGTTGAATCTGTACAGGTACTGCACGAATTCATCGTGACTCATTAGGGTCTGCGCCATTTGGGACGTCATTTCGATCTTCCTGAGGATCCGATACGCTTCCTCCACCTGGGGAAAGAAGCATTTGATGATTTCCCCCGTGCTTCCCTCGGCGTATCGGTTTTGCAACTCTTCCAGACTGGCCGCCCTAATCATCTTTTTTGCGTGTGATAGCGGAAACCAATCATAGTCCGCTGCCATCTTCTTGGTGAGGGCGGCCTCTGGGGAGCTCGTCTGCATGCTCGGTACCCGCGATTCCGGCATGCGCTCTAACCGAGAATAGACGCACAGGCCTACCTTCCGTAACGATCTCGGAGATGTCGCGCCTGGCTACATGAGCAAGAGGGTGATAAGTTTTCGGGTCGGTCAATACATCCAAGGAAGACCTAGAACCACTAAAAATGTTGATCAGCACGTCTTTACCGTTCTTCACCCTCCGTATCGCTCTTTGCAGCGCGACCATTTCCGCCTGGAAAACCGTGCAGAAAGGATCGAGCTGGAGCGTCGAGTACCAGGTATCCGCTCCGTCCCACCATTCCGTTAGGGCCGCACCGGCCTTCTATTCGGCTTGCGTTGGTATAGATCTGCGGCCTGACTACTGCGAGACGGTCCATTGCCTGGGAGTCAAGGTCCTCGACGCTCTCATATCAGGCACGTGTGCAGGGTGAGTCAAGTCGTCGAAATACACGGGCCTCTCGAGCTCCCGGTCGACAAAAGTATCTCCCAAATCTTTTCCACACTTTACCTCATATAACCAGGCCGCTTCCCACACTCTTATGTCGAAAGGGAGCAGCCTCGAGAGGATCAGCTCGGGCTAAGCCTTTGTAAGTATTTGCACCCTTTTTACAAGCCTTGGCGACATGAGGAATGAACGTCAGGTTTCTGTTTATGGTCAGACCAAGGAGGCGTATTTCGCCAACCAAGCTGATTTGCTCGCCATTCATGTGCACCACTGGGTCGTTATATTTCAGCTTTTTGGTCAGCACCATCGAATTAGTTTTCAATGGTGCGAACCCCAGCTTATTTTTGACTTCCAAGCAGTGCATGCGAGCTAGAACAAGGTTGGCCTCCTCCTCGATCGACGAAGCCGAATGTCCGGTGAATATAAGGACCACATCGTCCGCGAACGCCTGCACGTATACGCCGAGTTCCCCGGTTTCTCGGAGTAAGAAGTCCAGAAGATTGGACCGGTTATAGAGCCCTGTATACAATCCTTGGAAGTGCCCTTTCCAGATTCCCCTCCAGCGTATCGCACTATCACCTTACGGTCTCGAAGGTAAGACCATAAATCCGTACGGATCAGGAATCCGTAAAAAAGACGTCTTTGAAATATTCCGCCCCCAAAATAAATGCGTATAAAATGTAAATAGTAGGTAGGCAGAAGAGCTCGCTTTATAGATTAGAACTATTCTCGAATATTGTTTTACAGGAATTATTTTGTACTTCTAATGTACATAGTTAGTCAGCACAGTCACAACATATTATGCATTATAGTTATTAGTCTATCGTTTATTTTTTTCTCGAAATGTTACAAATAGAACATTATAAATCCATTTGTGCTCTGTATATCGAATATATTGTTTAGTAATATATATTTTGTATGTCAAAGTATTAAGTAAATAGAACAATAAACACTCTGTAAGGGAAGGTTGAAACTACTACCGTGTGTATAGCCGATTCTCAACAACATGCCTTTCAACTTGTTGCGGGCTGCGGATTAATCGTGCTGTAATTAGAAAATAGGTCATAAATAAAAGAAATCAATTTTATGGCACCAGATTTTATTTTCTTCCATCAGGTATACTCAACTTACATTAAAGTACATAATCAATCAATATACCTTTACATAACTAAAGACAATTATAATATTCAAAGCACCAATAAGATTTCAGTACACATTAATATTAACCATCTACGTTCAACATTACCACTGACAAAGCGTGTACTCAGATGTGCTATTCTTACTATAAATTGCCGTTATAAAAACAAAGCAAGTTATGAAGGTCTTAATTGTATGAATTTCCGAAAATTGTAATAAACATTTCAAACACTCATACTGGTTATTTCATGATTTTGTAATAGCTATTTTTAAATATATAAGCATACTTTAGTATGAATAAAACAAACATGTTTTAAAAGTATATCAATAAACATAATGTTATAATAATGACTTTCCTGCCTTTCAATATCGACATATTAATATAAAAATCTAAAAGGACGCGCCGACTACGACCTTCCGCAATAATTCCTCACAATGAGGAATTATTGTTTTGTCACGATCGCTCATGCTCACACGCTTACCAATTTACATGCCTTTTCCCATTCTTATGACCAATTCGCTCACTATGTAAAAGTACAACATACGAAACTCTGTCGCTGTGAATTTCGTTATGAAAGCGTCGCAATAGCGTAAGATAGAAACGCGTGGGAGAAGGAAAGTTCGGGGAGCGTTGAACTGGCGCGTTACGCAATTCGCAGGTAATTCAGAGCGGCAGAGTTTCGTGCATTGGTCTGTGAATGGACCGTTTTGCGAGGCGATTTCTTTCATATTGCCAACTCTATCACAAATAATATTACATGAGTATGTAAACATAAAAAAAATCATAAATATTTATATTTCTGTTGATCGAAAATATATGTGGGTATGACACACTTTACATCTATGTACATTAGTTGTACACATTAAAAACACAATTTAATAAAATACATTTTTTAAAACTTTTGTAAAGTACACAATATACGAAAAAAACTACACAATTTTAACACAAATTAGAGATATTACAATATTTCAATTAATAATTGCAAATATTGTAATTATTAAAATATAAAGAGTTGCTACATACATCGTTCGAGTCTAACGCGAATTACACAATAATAATCACCTTTCGATCCCCAGAAGTCACAAACATATTTTGTGAAAACTTCTAATAATAACGAGATCTGCCACCTGTTAATAATTAGTTGTATGCGTTAAGTAATTAAAGTTCTGTTATATTAGGTCCTTACATTTGAAATAGACGTTTTGTATATCTGGCCACTGATCTCAAATATCTGGTGTTTGACGAGGAATTCCAAATTCAAATTTATTTCAAATTTAGGCTTATTTGTGTTTCGAATTTAGTAAATCACTTGTTTTCACGCCATTTGATATTTCTTTAACATCGGTCTGTTCATAATATGGAAAACTTAAAATATCGCGTTATTTATGAATATGAGTTCCACCGTAGTACCAACGCTGCAGAAACAGCTCAAAGGATTAACAATGTGTGTGGGGAAGCTACTCTAAAAGAAAATACGGTTCGGTTCCAACGTTATCGTTTTGGAAACTTTGACTTACAGACCCTTGGACGACCGGAGACCCTAGTTGACAATGAAGAATTAAATTCGGAAGGCTTCCGTGTAAAAAAATTTGATTCCTATGAAATACAGCGGAAAAGTGATAATGCTGGAGAAATGGGTACCGTATGAATTGAGTGAAGCACACCAACAAACACGCATGGAGTACATGCGTTACATTACTCAACCGTCACAATAACGAGGGAATTTTAAATTGTATTGTTACTTGTGATGAAAATTCGATCTTATACAATAATCGAAAACACTCATCACAGTGGTTGAACCCAGGAGAACCGGCTAAATCCTGTCCCAAGCGAAAGTTGACTTAGAAAAAGGTACTGGTGAGTGTTTGGTGGACCAGTATTGGTGTCATTCACTACGGCTTGTTAAGATCTGGCCAGACGATTACGGCAGATCTGTGTTGTCAACAATTGCAAACCATAATGGAAATGCTCGCTATTCAACAACCGAGTCTGGTCAATTGCTCTAGTCCACTGCTACTTCGGGACAACGCTAGTCTTCACACTTCATGACAGACGGTCGCTAAATTAGAGGAGCTGCGATTGAAATATCTCCGACACCCACCATACTCCCCATGACCTTGCTCCAAAAGATTACCAATTCTTTCACAATTCGGTCAATTTCTTGCACGGAAAAACATTCAATTCCGATGGGGCAGTAGTTCAAACCGCCGTCAAAGACTTTTTGATTCTCTTTGCCAAAATTTTTTCAGCTGTGAAATCAATGAACTACCTATAAAATGTCGAAAGTGCATAGATAATAATGGTATATACTTAGATTGATTCAATACATGATTCCATATATTTTTTTCGTTTTACTTTTTCCATATAAAACGTTCATATGTAAGGACCTAATACATTAAGTACAGCCCTATATTTAATTCGAATAAATCTAATGATTCGTCGTATGGAATAAAATGCACCAGACATGATATTAAAAAAAAAGTGAAAACAAAATTTAAAACGGTTATCATACGGATTAAATAACTCCCTTCTGTAAAATATGTTAGAGTACTTATATATCTCATTTATTTTAAGCCACTATCGAAAGTTGATATTAAGTGATTCGTTAATATATTGTTTATATGATATTCGTTCCGTTTAATCAGCAATTCTGAATTTTCACGTTTTGATTGCTTTTTGTCAAACGGCAATTAAAAATGAACACATACCACACGTCTTCAAACAAGAGAGCTTTAATTTAAGAAATAAAAAAGGAAACACTAATGTTGTTAGATTATAAAAATGTAGTTTATAACAAAATCTACACAATTAAATATTAATAAGTTACATCTGATTATTTTAATCAATTTTATATACTTTTATTTACTTATTTTTATGACCTTTGTCAAATTTAATTTGCAACTCCAAATAAATTTGTAACTTTAAATGCCATTCTAAGAAATTAAATATAATAAGATACAAAAATAATGAAAAGTGTATTAGCCTACCTTAAGAAAACGTTTACTGTTCGCAACCACATGCGTACTAGACGTTTTTTTTAATGATCAAGTCATTTACTTACAGTGTAAGTTTGACAATATTAAAATTTTTTGGTTAACCAATCACAAACAGCGGCGTCTGCTCATGCAATAACGACAACCCGTCTTTTCCATTCACTTCCATTCTCTTTCACACAGAGCAGCAGAATAAAATTGAAAATTAACAATATGCTTAAAATATCACAAATTAAATAGTTCTTTACGATTGTCATTATTATTACCTAAACAATAAAATGCATTTGTTTTAGCCCGATACTCGGTCTTGATAATTATTTACGAGTGGCACAATAAATATTTACAAGTAAATCTATTTGTAGTTTTTCAGGACATTCCATATCAATAAACGAAATAACTTGTGGTCCGTCGTTTTTATGTTACTAGTAATTACGTCGGTAATTCAATTCGGAACAGTAAAAAACTAAATATTAAATATGTTTATTACTGACTTCGGAAGAGGTTAGACTTGATAAAGAAAATAATAGGAAATTTATACGTGTAAGTATCGATTTCGTATTATTTTTATTTCATAGCAAAGGACCCGTTATACTTTTACTAGAAGAAGAAAACCGTATAAGCTGTTTGACATTAAAACTTGTGTTTTAATATTTTAATTTAGCTACAAGTGTCATAGGAACTGAGAACCAGAGAAGCAAAATTTGAGATAAAACCCAATGGTCGTCAAGTTAAAAAAAAATTAATATGTAGAAAATTTATATGCGATATTAACATACCATGACAGTTCTATTAGGAAAAAAGAACGTATAGGAGTAATTTTATATTTAAGCTCGTGTTTTAACATTTTAACTTAACTACATAAATACTACATAGGAACTTTTATAAAAACCAGAGAGACAAAATTCAATAGAGAACCCACATGCAGTCCAAGCCGTAAAAGGCTGATAATGGAAAAACAAGGAAATAAGACAATTAAATTTTATTCAAATTATTTAGTAGTTTAAATTATTTTTATTTTATATTCGACGAGTTGCAAGTTTACAACAAAGTTTTTACCTAAAATTAAAAGTTTGTAACAGCGGCCGAGAGTAATTTTATTACTTCAACTAAAAGCAATAAAATCTTAGTCTCGAAATCGAATACATATTATTTCTAAAGTGATTCCATTCTGCTACCATTAATTTATTAAAAATCTATTAAGAACTATTGATTACTTAACCATTTACTTATGAACTAATGTAACTAAATCATAAAAGTCAGTCATGGCGTCTACAGTGAGTTCTATTAAAAGTAATAAAATATTTTCTCTTCAGATCTATAATTTCCACATATTTTCATCTTCGTACGATAAAACATATCAATCTACACCGCCCTACACACGTACGAGTGGCTGGCCCAGGCGCGTCCCTATAAAAGAACAGTCATAAGTTATAGAAATGTCTAGAAATGAACTGAACACACGCTTCCGAAAGAATGAACAAGAATAACATTACCAAACACATATTGCTACACACGTAGATACTTAAGCACCTGCTGCACCTCTGGATCGTCCACCTGCCGCATACAACACACGGATGTGTTGCCATGGTGGTGCAAGGTCTGTCGGGGATCGGTGCTCGACGTGGCGGGGTGGTCGGCGAGAGCGCGGTATCGGGCAGAGACGGTGCCTAAGCGGACAATACATTTTATAAATGAAAGAAATTGTCGTTTCCAGTTTTTTTTTTAATTCATTTTTTAATAAATAAGTAATTGAAACGAACAACAGAATATAAACATTGAAACGGACAAATGAATATTTGTATGATTTTTTTTTAATTAGGCATGAAATTGCAATTTGAAAAGTATGCGGTTAATCTTGGCGGTAATTTTCAGTACCTAAACGAGTGCAGACCTTTAGCAAAAATTTGTCACGCACGTGCATAAATAAGCATTTTTATGTAGAAATCTATAAATAAAGGAGTTAGATAGGGGTAAGAAGTCAACAGCTTATTTTATTGTCTCTGAAAATTGTCAGATCTCACTAAAAACTGTGTTTCAATTTTCCTTTAAAACATACATAACAGATCGTGAAACATTTCAATTTCTATAATTCATAATTGCAAACATTGGATATGAAATAATGCATATTTATTGAGTACATTTCGGATACAAATCAAATATTGATATAAAATGTTGAGTGGGCCTCTAAAAAACTAATTTCATGCAAACATGTCGAGTCGGGTTTAAAGTAGGTTTATTTAAAAGTTCCGTTTTTTTACCTGGAACCTTTGAGTAATTCATGAAATTACTTAGCCGTCCATATTACGTCATTTTAAATTAGGGGAGGTTGGTCTGGACGGTAAATGATGCAGAAGAAGGGCGTTTCGAAATTGACGTCATTCTTGTGATACCAGTTACTCCAAAATGTACAATAGTATATTGTACTCGAGCCAAAATAATATATGGAGGATACGGAGATATTACCCGTGATCCAGGATTTGCAAGAATGGGTGAAAACTCCATGGGAGCTATCCAAAGAAAACTAAATATATGTATAGAATGGGAAGAATATTATTATATTATTGAACATTGCCAAAGTACATACAATAAAGATGATTCTATAACAAAACGTTTTAATGTTACCCTATTTTTCAAATCTGCAAATGTTTTAATTTTGTCAAACTGGAAATGACGTCAGTTTCATGCGAGGGGTCATTAGGAAATGACGATAGGATGATTGTATTGAGGGGTCGAAAATCAGCAAAAATCGATGACGTAATATATGGACGGCCCCTTTACGTATTTACAATTGCGATTAGACTAGGGTGTGTTGGCGCATTCATTTGAAAAATTGTTTTCGGTTCTATTTTTTTTTCTAATACTTCAGGGAAGTTGTGATTACAAAAGTGTAGCATGACAGTCTGTACGTCATTGTTTATAATAATTAAAACAAATAGACTTGTAAAAACATTTTTTTTGTAGTGTAATAATTTTTTTCATAATCTTTGAACTTATTGTATAACTGTGCCTATTTTTGAATATTAAAAAATTTAAAAAAAAAAGAGCCTAAATGGAAATACGATGTAGGTAAGTACTATTATAATTGAACTATTTAAAATACAATAATTAAAATTACTTATAGGTAACGAGAAATTATCCATAAACTATATCTTAAAATACATAAGTGATACAACATACAAAATCACTGAACTACGCACTGAAATTTTAAATAATAATTGTCTTAAAAAAAAATTTAGAACATTTTATAACTGCAAAATAGTTAAAAAAAATTAAAGAATCAAATCTGTCTTTATTTTACTTGTTTCGTTAATTGCTACGTAAGAGGGAAGGTAATACATACTTCTCTCTTGGTAGCACGTGAGTGAGATCATATTATTGTTTAGAACATAAAAACATATTAAAAAACAAATTATTAAAAATTTGATTGGATTATGTTCAACATTCAATAGGAAAATGACAAAGAAAATTATACATTTATTTCTATAGTTTAACTATTTAATTGGGAGAAAACCTTGATTTTTCAGCAAAATTAAAATATAACAAGTAATAAATAAAGGCATATATATGGAAATGGACAAAGGACATTTTTTGTGCAAAATAGCTAAAAGATGATGATGACATTTCGAAAAAAAACATTTCATTGCATAAAAAACATGTTTTTTGCAGCTCTATTTGTTGTAATCACTTTGAACAACAACGTCAATAGATATCGATTGTCATGCAATAATTTATATATAAAGAGGATTTCCCGCGCTCAAAAACGGCCGCGGGAAATGAGTGCTAAAATAGTTTAGCACTCATTGCATTCAGAGTGTAGTTTAATCGCACCTGTCGCTGCGACGTCAAAATGCAAAAATAATACATCAAAAGCTATGAAAAAGGATTCTTATTCTCTATAAGCAAAATTTTGGTTTATTTATGATAGATGCTCAATCATGCATTATAATGAGTATTCGATAGAGCATTTTGTATTTCTTCATTTAAAATAGCATCGAAAGCCGATAACATAAGCAGACTTAAAAGAAATAGACGCAACACCGGTTAAGGTTTTCTTGCGTTGTCATCTTATTCAGTTGCTTAACAATACAAACTCTGTTCTTATACTAATAGAGTCGCCTTTTTATATTTTCATTAATTATTTCCTTTATATTTAATCAAATCTTAAAATTGTCTATAAAGGGAACCCATACAATACATAAAACCCATTCCAAAAAAAAATGTATGTTTTATAATAAAAATATAAATTTTAATGCGCTCGAGGTGATTTAAAAAACAATGGTCGCTAGTCCCACCCAAGTACCAGTATCAATGATAGTAAATGTTTCTAAATAGTTTTCGTTAGTCTATTGTTAGCCGTCGGACTAAAATCGGTATTAAATTTAGACCGTCATCTCTGAATTAGACAGTCACAGTTTACGGTGCCTGTGCGCACGGCTGTAGTAATGTGTCCTTTTCTGTAGTGGGGAATAGCATGCGCATTGTCTTATTAACAGTTTTGCTCGCTCCTTTTTTTCAATTTAAAAGTCTTACAACTCGTATCTATGAACAAATTTCCTCGAGCAACTTCATAGTACGTTATTTGTAATTTAATTGTTTTTATTTTAAAACTAGTCTCGATTGGTTGACAGAAGAGTGCAATTAGAAATTTCAACTTACGTGTTTGAATGCAGCTGCCAGGTAGTAGGGATCAGAAAAAGGTAAGCTACTGAGGTGTTTGCATGTTGTGTATATTATAAACTTTCCACTGGAATTTGTTTTGTTTGGTAGACACGCCGGCGAAATTTTAAAAAATAATATTTTTTTATAATTTCCGTTATAACCATTAATATTTTTAGAGGGTTGCCTTATCAAATTATGTTTATAAACTTATTTCATTCAATAAAATATCACTTTCATCTGGTTGACACAATAGTAAAGGACGATCTTACTTACTTCGGATCCTTACTATATAGCCGATATTAAAACAAATTAAAGATACAAAATTAAGTTAAAAATTAAAGGATAAATACCTTTATGTGCACAAGAATTGTGTTTTAACAGCGTTTTTTTTTTGTTCAATCTTAATATTTCTTTCTGTTTTTTATTAACTCTTTTAAAAAAATATCTAGTGTTCAATATTATACGATGGCACGGAATCCTTCATGTGCGAATTTAACTCGCACTTTGGCGGTTTATAAGTACTTATGCTCATTTTTTTTTGTGTAAATCATGCAAAAAAATATACTAACAGTATATAAGAATCTTTATAAACGTATATTTACCGATTGTTCGAAAGATGTAGAGGGGCTCATGAAGCCACTGTCTCTTGATACCGATGATCGCGCTTGTTCCGGATTACACGTTGAAACTCCTGTTTGATATGCTTCAACAGTAGTTTCGTAATTGGTGCAATTTAATCTGTAATCTTGATTAGCTGTGTAAATATGATTAGTTAGCATCCGTGGCGGCGGTCGAGTATAATGGACAGAATCTTCAACTCTGGGATTTCTTACGAATTTTGAAATTTTATGTGGTGGATATGGTTTTCGTGGTGAAGGACCATATTGTTGTGATTGGAAATCGTGCCTTACGCCAAACGAGACACTCGTCGCTGGTGACGTCTGCTGGTGGAGATGTGATCGATACGATGTATTCCTATTTGAATGCATGCGATTCTTTAGATTATAATCGAATTGACTGCGTGAAATATTATAATCAATCTGCGCAGTTGTCTGATACTTCGGAAGGGTCCCTAGCAAGTTTTTATTCACGTTACTAGAAAAATTAGACTTCCCTTGTGTAGTTTTATTCGATTTCAGAACGTGCGCGTTGTTGCACTGATGCCGCTTGTCGATCGCATGAACGGAAACAGGAGCTCGTTTTTGCGTCACATTTCGATATTTACCGTCAGTATTCGATAGAGTAATATTTTCCGTAACGGGCAATATGTAAGAGGGCATACTGTGCTGTGCCAATGAATTATTAACAGCAATGCGGTCGGACACAACCGGAGAAGTAAGATTGTGAGCTTGAATGTTGCTCGACGTCAAATCAAATTCCATATTAACATTTCTCAAGATTTGCGTATTGTTTTTATCAGTGTTAATATTATACGGAGCCCTATCTCGATATGGCGTCCCATCAAAGAATTGGCTGCGTGAAATGTTTCCATTTGTCTGTACTGCTGTGTAATTGCTGTTCGCGTTGTTGTGATTGGTCATTTGCACAACGTTGAGATCAGTAGCCAAACTATGGTTATTATTTTCGTAGGCGGGAGCTTGATTGGCATTAGCGTTTCCACTATTAGTGACTGGCCGAATATTGCACTCATAGTTTTTGTTTGCCGATGCAATATCTTGATTAGAGTTTATATGTGTGCTATTATTAATCGCAGATGGAATACTGTGATTATGTTTTAGCTGTTCGGCTTCGGATTCTTTTCTTTCATTAATATATTGTTTCATGAAGTATTTCAGAATATCAATAAAATATCGTTCATTAAAAGAATTGCTCTCATTCTTTGCTACAGCTTGACCTTTGCTTAAAACGGAAAAAACGAACGAGTATGTAATACTTTCTTTGTTCAATATATGCGATACAACGGATCGCCATGAATTCGAGAGAGATGTAATTAAGTATTTTTCAAATTCATCTTGTACATTTTTTTTCAGAGAGTTTTCTGTATTTTCCTTTTCCAAAACTTCATTGTATCGTTTGAAATTAATCATATCGTACATTATATTCAAAATTTCTCGAACCAACAAATTTACCGTTCTGCTGTTTTCATACGAATCAGAAGGCGGGTTAGTCATAGCAACATTATTGTTGGTGTAACTGACCGATGTCGATCTGTTTTCTAAGTAGCTTTCAAAATCGGACAAAACGGAATTATTTTCGCTGGCCTGAAAATTGACATTTATGGATGTATTTTGTATGACATCTATAGTTACTTTATTTACATTCGGTACAGCAACGTCACGTGCGGAACTAATTTCATTATTAGCGGAATTAAAAGATTTTGTGTTTTTTTCCTGAATTGAATTTTGTATTTTATTTGTATCTTCAATATGTGACATATTTTTTTCATTTAAAATAGGTGAACAGTTAGATTCATGTTGATTCTTGATAATTTCAAATGAATCTTCATTGCCTTCTAAAAGTTCGCGCTTTATCTTCGTTCGTACTTCCTTAATTGCATCATATAGATAGTTGTAATTTTCTAACTTTCCTTCCAGTCTTAAATTTGTCTCTTCTACGTTAGTCTCCATTTTGATTTTTTTCTCTATGTATGATACACTGCAGACTTCATCTTCTTTTTTGTCATTCGTATGCATGTCTTTCGAATGAAAGTCTTTTTCTGTAACTTTTGGCGTACCAGAAACAGAATCTTTTAGGTTGTTTTGTACATGTACAACGGTAGTGGTTTCCTTCGAACGAGGCTCTATTATATTTATACGATTTAAATCTCTTCTATCGGTATCTAGGTTTGATTTTTTATCTTCTGTCCGTGTTCGCTTTGTTTTTGAACAATCATACTTTTTTCTTTTGATTTCTGTGTTTGTTTCATTTTCACTTGATGACTGATTTGATTCATTATCAGATTCAAAAATAATTGCTGATTGTATGGGCTTATTAATTTCAAATAAAGCCATGATCTTCATCGTATTTTCTGAAAATAAAAATGCTTTTAATAATATTTGGTTTGTTCACAAGTACAATCTCATATGGACATAATATAAAAAATGTAATGCTCATACTTTCAATGCATTCTAAATTTTGAATTAAAACTATAAACTCTTCATTAACGTGACATATTGAATGGTTGTACACTTTTCTGTCGCTGCAATAAACGCTCTGATAACATGCTAATTTTAATATTACTTTCTTTATAAATATGGCGTCTTTTACCCTTACACAATTTAAAACTTTTACGTTAATCAAACCTTTGTATTAAGAAGAATTTCTTAATTCCACATGTATATTTAGAAAGCATTTTTGTGTAAGACCACCCTTGCGTTTTTACTGGATAATTCGATTTTGACGACTTTTTGATGGCAGGATATACCTCAAAGGTATATTGGCAAAGGGTAAAGGCCATTTCAAGTTATTCGAAAATTCCACTGCTGATGATTAAAACTAACTGAGAAAATAAAATTAACATTTACGACCCTACAAAATAAAATCAAAAATAGAAACAATTTTTTTATTCAAATGATAATATCAGTACGAAAAGAATATCTTGAGAAGTATGTAAGGTTTTATAAAGCTCTCTTATCGTTGACGAAAACGGTGCGTATGTGCGCGGGGTTCGTATATGAAGTCCGCATTCTTTGTGCGCTGAGTGAGTTTTTATTTAAATATATATTTTTCATTTATTTTCAATTTAGTATTATACAAAAGATTAAAGAAAAATATATACGGTATATATATAAAATCGCATAAAAATATTACTTAATAAATGCTTACGCTTATTTTCTAGTTAATTATTTCCAACAGTCAATAAAATATTCAAGAAACAATTATATAACATGTATCGAACTATGTATTTATGAATAAATCACATTGTTCCACAGTTCCTCCGCGTTTATTTATATCCGTGATTTAAATATTCGCTGAAAAAATGTTAATTGAACATTAAACAATTACGGTAAGGTACTTAATCAAAATTGAACGTAATGGATAATTTTAAACACTTCTTTATATTTGATTTTGTTTTGTTCTCTTATGTTTGGGGGGTGTGAGATTAGACATCTATAGCGAGGTGTCGAGGTGCGCTAGCTGTGCAACGGCAACAGATTAGCTGCGCAGCCGCGGCGAACTCGTTCACTAATCGCCCCGCTCAAAACACGCTTACAAATTGCAAGTGTGGTATCGCAGTAAGCAGTCTCTTTGGAAGAACATTTGTCTTTGAATGATGCCAAAAGTGTTACGGACAGCCGCGCAGTTAGTTTTAGGTTAAGAATTGTTTTGTGATTTATCGTATATTTGTGTGTTTTATTAAAGTATTTTGATTGTCTTGTTTTATTACCCGGGTAGGGATTAGTCGTAAGAGATTGTATATTTGCCTGTTTTCGTGTATTTACTGTTTTATTTTTTGTTGTGTATATTACAAATGCAAATTAAACGTAAAATGCATATGAGTTGCATACGAAATTATCCCTTGGAGGGGAGGACCAATCAGAGGCCTAGAACCGCGGCGGTCATTACGGTACGGCCGCGAATCGGTGTTCAGAGTGTATGTGGCACTAATGCGTCGGTGTTACCCGACGTACCGTCGAGGTTCTCCAACATCGAGTTTCTCAGGTCTGGACGGAGCGGCGACCCACCACTTCACCATCACTCTCAGAGACGGCCGTGACGATCGAGGACGATGTCAGTGTATCCACTGACAACTACTCTTAATCTCCGGCTGTCTCGGGAAATCTTCAAGTTTGGACCCTGAAATGGCGCCATCATCACCAGACCGTCGGGGTCGTATCCCTGACGAGAAGACGCTCGGGCGTGAGGCAACATAAGTCCTCCGTCCCGCACCTGCACCCGCAAGAAAAGGGGCGTGGAAGATCCGCGAACGAACTAATGCGCAAAGAATGCAAAGTGCATGGCCACACCTCCTTGATTAAAACGTATGTAACTCATATGTGCAGGCGGATGCGCCGTCTACAAAATGCAGCTAGATTGGTACATCCGTCGCAGTTGTACTTTGACCGCCATAAATGAAGCTCGGCTGAAATATAGAAGTCTTGATCGCCTGAAAACGTTGTCCATCATTTGCCCACCACACCGCAAGAAATCCTTTCTCCAAAGCCTGTGAAGGATACTCCGTAGTGCGGGCTTACGCGGCGATATCAAAAATCGCCGTTACAAAAAAGAATGATTCTTTTGGTTTCAGTAAGATATTTGAATTTGTACAAAATTATCATTTAAAATTTTCTTGTTGTATATTCACATTTGAGACGAAATACATTAATTTTGTTTGTAAAAAATGACGAGGGAAATTAGAGTTTAAGATGTCCGTATTTTTCCTTTACAATAATCGAATTTCATAACATAGTAAAACCCATTTGATGTCTCATTAGTAAAAACTCTTTTACGTAAAATATTATGCGTGGCCTAGTTTTTATCGTTATTTAAAACTCGAAAATTTGCAAAAATGTCCGTACTTCATCAGCCCGTCAAATTGTCCCTCCTAAGGTTTTAATTCAAGTTCTGCGTTTGGTTAAATGTCGATGTAGGCACGCCAAAGCATGACTGGGTTTGATGTGGTTTTATATGTTTTAATTGTAATAGATGTATATTATATGCATTAAAACAAGTATTATTATGAGATATCTCTATCGGAGTTCAAGGATTTATAGAAATGCGCTACGGATCCTAATTTAATACATTCAATTCATCGCACTTAACTCGTGAACGCATTAATCGCTAAAAAAAACTGACCCGTGTTAGTGTTAAATTCATATTATATATATAAAAGTGTTCTCTAACATTATCCAGATGTAAATAAAACTATAAATCATTTATATAAAAAAAGACAAGCATATGTCACGTCTGATGTAAACAAAAAAGATTTATTGCAATCTGGACTGCATTCTAACCAATCTAAATGTGTTGAATATGTAAATAACACGTGGGCGTTGTTTACGTTCTAAAGATAAAAAAGTGTAGGGTATTCATGCATATTTTTTAGGGAACTTATTCTAATATCACATCCTTTCCTCTATGAATAAAGTTTGCAATAACACTAATATTAAGGTGCACGAGAACTCCACAGTAAAAGCACATAGAAGTGTAGTAACTACGTAGAAGCAATTGACAGTTAATTATTGAATATCTAATACTCTTATATGGATTCGACAATGAAAAAAATTGTTATATACTTTCTTAGCGATATTTAGTACAAGTACACCCAGAACTCTGTTAGGAATTTGAATCAATACTGATCGCACTTCCTAAATCACCGATCCCCAAAAGAATAACTGACTCCCAATGCCCAAACAATTGTATATATAATTCGAGCAACAGATCTAGAGTCGTCAATTATTTTAGTCTGTAAAGAAATCTGTACCCTCAGTGTACCCTTCTGAGAAATAGGCGTGCGTTTATTAACAAAATAATAAAAAATAATACATCTATATCTTTAATAATTAATGAATTATTGATGTATGCATCAGACGATGATGTATACGCCTAAAACAATAACAAATCAGGCTATATCAACATTTTCTAATTGTACTAATTTTTTACTTCATTGTCATAGATTTTTCAACGAATTGGCATCAGCAATTTTATTATTTCGTTAAATTTATGTATTTATTTGACAACAGAGCATATGAAATCAGGATAGACGTGCCTTATCGCATTTACAAAAAGACATACAAATTAGGGTTTACCTTTTTTTTTTCCACATTAATTAAATGCGACCACGAGAACGGCGCATAAGAATGTCGTAAACTAGTCACAAAAATTGGAAAGCGTCCTTTCTTTTAGAACCTTAGAAATCGAGACAAGGATTGTCCGGTATTTCTCCATTCATATAGTACATTGTATGGTATATACGATATACTAACGAATGAAGAATCGCCCTATTTGCGAATTTGTGAACCAGCTAAAATAGAAAAACAAGTTTGTGCCTTTTGTACGAGACATTTGATTTCAATTTCATATTACGTCGTTTCCCTGACCAGTATCACGGATGAACCATTCCAGAGTGAAGCTCAGCGGAAGTGATAATGTAATTGGGTCGTAAACATGTCACATTCATTGTATACAATACACGGTAATTTCTTGAATACGACTAATCAAAATTGACGCATAGTGTAATCGATTATGCTCCACATATTTTGAGATAAATAAGAGGAGTCCTATTGTGTTATCTATTTCGCTATTTTATTACAGACCGACATCGATATTAGTCTCAAGTAGTTTATTTCGATGACAATAACAATAAACTAATCAATAAGTGAGTTTGCCGTTTCGGTGATTTGATGCATTAGTATCAAAGTAAAAATATACTTAAATTAAAAATATGTACCTTTATCTTCTTTGGAGCTCGGTACGGAATCGTCATCGAGACGAGAAACCACATCATGTAATCCAGTAGCCGCGTCCATTTTTCTCGATTAAAACTTTCTCTGCAAAGACAAAAAAAAATTTGCACTCTCAAATAACAAAATCATACCACACATGATGTATCGCGCGATAAAAACGAGATAACGATAGTTGCAATGGGACTAAATGCGTCGTGTGCGCACCAAAATGAGCCGGGTTCGAATTTTCACCACGGATAAATTAACCGATGAGTTAAAATTAAACCATTCGCTCGTCGACATATCAGTCCTAAGCATTGTCACCACAATTATACAACTTTGTGTGTGCGTTTTGAGATCGTAACGAAACGCTATGTCAAATGAGCAAAATCATTACATTTTTTCACTCGACATATAGTACTTATGTAGTGGCAAAAAGAAAAATTTGGTGCTGTTACAAACTGCGTTCGCAAGCTAAGAAAAAATTACAAAATAATTCTCCATACACAAAAATATTCGAGAATAGAATTCTCTTAGCACAAATAAACCGCTCCGTGCGCCACCTTTATTTCTATCGGCTCTTGTGATGTGTGTTTACATTCTATTTTTAAATAGATTTATTTTGTGGGGTAGAATTTTCGAGAGACAATATATCTTGTTTGTTTATGTTAGACGTGTTATGTTTAAGATTTATTCGTTCTAGATAATTTATCAATTTACTTATAAATCAAAACCATTCTGAACTACTTACTAGTCGACGAGTATAGTAGAATAGTGTAGTATAATAGGAAGTGCGAGCGCGAAGGAGTTTGAGTTTTGTTTTTGTAATTAGTGAGTTCACAAGTTAAGTACAATCTACGACAAGCATTCAACTGGTTCCATAGTGATCTATTGTGACTATGTTCTTTTCAATATATGCCTTCTGATTTTCTACGTGTTCACTTTCATTTGACCTGGATTTTCGGAGTGTTATGTACCATACAAAATATTATTCATAATTCATTGTATCATCCACATTTGTATAAGGACCCTCTGTTATGAATTTTTATCACTTTGAGTTTGCTGCTGTAACCTTAGGGCAAAGCCATAAATCCAATTCGAGGACTTGCTATCTATTTGTAAGCTTGCCACCCATGACATCTGATGCTTGAACTACAGGGCAAGACCCATAATTTTAATGTAAGTCATGACCCTTCTAGTCGATGGATCACTAATGTTGCTTCGATAATTCGTTATCTAAAAGAGATGCCGAATTACGAAAAACACCAAAGAGATGCTCTTTGTTCAAAACTAATAAATTAATTTGTAAATAAAATGTGGATCGGCAAATGCAAGCCGCCGGTGACGACTTCTTTGTCCACCATTTAACATATAAACAGAAGCACTTCCTGATTCTGGGTCAGTGCCGGTGCTCTCGTGTTTCGGCCGCGGTCCTACCTCCTCGCGTATCGCGTGCGCGCGCTCCCTCTGTTCCCCTTTTGTGTTTTCGTTGAGAGTTGTGTTAATGTTAGTCGCTAATGGCTCCGTTACGTGCAGGGATCATTGCGTTGCGCCGTTCTAGGCGCTGAGCTGTGGGAAAACTTAGCCAAATAGCTAAGATTCTCGCTGCCTCGCTAAAACTGACAACAGTGAATTAAGGTTTTTTCTGACCGATAAATGTCTGTTTGATTTCTTGCATGACTTCGAGGATTACTGCGCATCTCCAGCCTCGCTCTACCAATCTAAGACTTCCGTTATGGAACTCGATTAGATGAAAGAGTCCAAAAAGCGGGTTCCCGACACCCGTGTGTCGGAAAAGCCGAAATTCGAATCCAACTTTTGACATATTCAAAGTCCAACGATGAGGACTTAACTGAAGTCCAAAATCGGAAGGTTCGAAAGCTGTGGCTACATGTAACTTATGGGCTAGGGTTTATCCGTCTATTAGGTAAAAAATCTAAGACCTCATCCTCGGCTACTACTGTCGCCCCCGTCCTGACGGCCGCCACCCCCGAGATGCCCGCCGTCATCCCGTCAGTCAAAGCGACCTCCTACACGACTTCCTGGCGTACCGCCGGGAAGACAAACTCCTATGACACCCTTGCGTCATCGAAAGCTAAGGCCTCCAAGGCTGCGAACTTATCGTAGCCTACCAAGGCCAACACTGCAAAGGCACCAACGGTCACCAAGGTCACGAGTCACGACTGACGAAGCTAACGTCTCCGCGACCATCAATCATAAAAACTCCAACTACCACCACCTTTATTCATTCATGATAGGGGCCGCTGGTCGGAGATTCGGAAACAATGCGAATATAAACGCATTATCATACTCAATGCCCGCAATATAGCAAGGGACCTAAAAATTCAACTGGCAGCCATCCCGGACTTGCGGAATTTATCCGCCCTTCTCGCGAAGATTTAAGTTGTCTATCATACATGGAGTACGAAGGAGGAGCGCGAATTTTGCGTTGTTCTGCGAGGAGTAGTAAAAGAACTTCCAATAGAGGAGGTCAAAGAGGACCTCCTCGTTTAAGACCTCCCAGTGCAATCGGTGCGCCGGATCACAAACCGCGCCCGAGAGCTGCTCGATCTTGTATTAGTAACAGCTAATACAACATCTGTTGATAACGCTACTACGCGTGCTTTCTACAATATCAAATCGGTATGTTCTCCTACGGGAATTAAATGTAGCAGCCATACAAAAGAGCATAGCAGAATAATGTTTCAATTGTCAGATCTATGGATACTTGTCCAAAATTGTTTTCAGCGAGCACGCTGTGTCAAGTGCCTGGGTGACTATGGCACTACAGCGTGTACTCGTAGCAAAGACACGGACAGGCCATCTGTTATGTACCACACATAATCTATGTACACCCATATTATAAAGACTCTCTGTTGAAGAGATGAAAACAAAGTAATAAATTAAATACTTATAGATAATTCGGGATCGACGTACGCAAGACCATGGCGACGGCTTACGTCGACACTGAATATGTGATTCATTACCTAAAAAGGGATGCAGACTCTCGAGAGCACCAAACAGATATTCTCTAGAGATGAAAACAAAGTAATAAATTAAATACTTATAGACAATTCGGGATCGACGTACGCAAGACGCATGGCGACGGCTTACGTCGACTTCTTTGTCCATCATTTGTTATATAATATGTGCATTAAATGCATTGAAACATAACAATAAAATAATGACTTTTATGACTGTAATATATTATAATATTTATAATGATTATATAATGCCATTAATATAATAATTTTCATTTATATTGTATTACTGATGTCATTTTTCGATTTTTTTCCTATAATGGAACGTTACTAGTTCGTTCCGACAAAATAAAATATTCATTCTTTTTGACAGATATTTAAGATACTCTACTTGAGTTAGACATCATATGAGTATGACTTAGGATTGGTTTATTAATTCGTCCATGACTTAAAACTAATATTGACAGCTGAGATGCTATCGTTTGATATAAGTCTTAAGATCTAATGTGAGAGCGATTTATTAATACGAGCCTAAGAGAGTGAGTAATAATGCTCCCGTGAGAACATAATAAATGCGTACATGAGTTATCTTAAACGATTTGTACTTCGGAATGTTACGTAGGTATGCATTTATTGGCTAACTTTATTTGAGACCTATATTCTAATTAGGACAGGAAATAGCATTTAACTATTTATAATTAGTTAAATTGATGTACGTTATCTTAGGGTTCAACATGTGTTACATATTCCAGTTTCGAAGAAATCAGTGTTATACATTGCAGTGTTCTACATTTCAAAATGCACGAGTCGATCGTTCCCTATACATACCCTATAATGTATTATTGGTGTTCTAAAGAATATCACTTTAATGTTGGGGAGTGGGGGACGACCGCCCACGTTCAGAGTATTATTCTCGAATATTTTTCCTTACGGAAATTATTTTGTACCTTTAATCTATTTATAGCCTGTGAGCACGGTTCGCAACAATAAACAACCACGCTCACGCATTTTAAGATAAATAAAGTCCTATTGTGGTTAGCTATGTTTAAAAAAAAAAGAATTTATTCTATTTTATTATGTTAGTATATGAGCGTATTTCACGACAACAATCAATAGGTGTAGCAACAAAAACCAAAGATGCATTTGAACTCATTCAAAACCGGTACGCGGATATGTGAAAGGGTCGATTGATATAAGGTCGAATTGTGTTCGTGGAAGCCATAAATAAGTTTTGAGCGCCTTTGTTAATTCAGATTAGTGGTGACTTAACGTATCGTAAAAACACAACGGTCATTCATTTGAACTACTTGAGCGTTGTGTTATAGGCTGGCAAACAGAGAGGCTATTATTATGAGCCGCAACGTCGATCGAAGCAGAGTACGTTATGATACTTTTTGAAGCTGTAAGAAAAGCTTTACTATCAAAATCTCTACTTAAAAACATTATTCTAAATTCTATTCCACTTTAGGACGACCATAATAAATGACTCATATCACTGGTGGTTAGTTTTTGTATAAATTTAATTGAGTAATTGAGTAGTGGTTATATGATTTTGTTCACAAAAGAATATAAGATATTTATGGACCTAATGCAGTTCGGTATAGTTGCATAAAATTGATTGAAGCGTTTTCAGTCCAGTAATTTTGACATCAAAGATGAATTTCGCTCTGATCGACTCAATACAGATAAAGTCGATGCCATTTTGAAAAAATATAGCAAGATCAGCATATTAGCTCTTACGGCATAACTGAAAAGCTGGGGATTGACCACAAAATAGTTTTCGCCCATTGGCAAAAATCTGAGTATACAAAAAAGCTCGATGCTTGGGTACCACATGAGCTCATTGAAAGAAATATAATTAATCATGTACTTATTTGCGATTAACTATTGAAATGTGATGACACCGAAGAACCGCTTTTGGAAATATTATATCACTAGTGACAAAAAATGGATTACGTACGGCAAGAATGCGAAAAATATCATGGTCAAAAGGCAAGTAAGCTCCACAGCCTATATCGAAATCAGGATTAACTCGTAATAAGTTGATGCTTTGCTTATGGTGGGATTGGATAGGCACTATTTGTTATGAGCTTTTACCGCTGAGCAGAATCATCAATTCGGATCTCTACTGCCAACAGCTGATGAAACTCGAGCAAGAAGTAGAGGAAATCGGTAATAATATATCAACAGAAAGTGTGATTTTTCACCATGATAACACTAGGCTAACACATCTTTAGCTACTGACTGTTCAATTTAGAAACGTTGTCTTAAAACCAGTACTAAGATGGTTCTAACTAAACCAGTACTAAGGCCGGATTAACTAACCTACGTCAATTCAATTCAGAGTCGTCCTTAAGCGCGGTATTTGTAAGCACCGGTATCAGATATTTTAAATGGCAACACGAGGTTTTAATTTCGACTTTAATTATTGATCTACTTTATCTTTTGTAATTTGAAATAGCGTTAATTAACGGCAAACCCTAATGCGACAATGCGACAAAAAGAAAAAAAGGAAGAGAACTGGAGTGAACAAGTTAATGTTTTTCTACTGAACTTAATTCAGTCCAAAATTAAAATTATTGAAGACAAACAAACAGACATCAACAATCACAAAACAAGTACAAAGTGAAAATTTCGAACGGATCTTTTTGCGATAAATCCTCGATTGTTCAATTGCTATTATATAAATTTCTTTATATTCTATAATATCGTTAATATTATCACACTCTGTACTGTAAATAACCTATTTTGCACCCTGTGCGAGCTTCTATAATTGCGCCCTTGTTTTTTTTTTAATATTATAGGTACCCTAACTAGATAAATGCTATGTATAGGCCTACTTTATATCATTCAGGGTGATAAAATAAAGCACAAGGATCTTGGTGTTAGTGGAACAATTATCTAATATTTTGGAAGAAAAAAATCTATTTTTTTTAAATAATTAGAACTGATACGGGCAAACAAGCAGACGAGCTATTTAAGTGGACCCTTCGCCTATTATACCACCCACTGTGTCTCACCCACGAAAACTCAAACGCCAGTTCATTAGTGCAAATGCGTTGCCCACCCTGATGCTTAAGATTTAATTTTTGGGCCACTTCGGTCTTCATACTTCTATAATAAAATAACACCCTGCACAGTTTCAGTAAACGGTAAATTAATTTAATTTAAGTACTTGGTATGGTAGAGTTTTGAATAAGGAAGGTAGCATAATATAAATTGCGTTTAAGTATGAATTTGTGAAAAGGCGTTTATTCGAAAATATTTACAAAGATTATTTACAACTACCAACAACAGACGTTTTTGATGATATTGGCATGTAGGTACGTATGTTGTTGGAATCGAGTACTAGAGGCGCAGCGGGAACTCATCAGGAGCAAATCGAAAAATAATAGTCCTGCCTGGTCTGGCCATTCTTGCGCCCCCAAAGTCTGTGCCCTGTGCCTGAGCACCGGTGGCACCGCCCTATTTACGGCACTGATCACACTTATTTACAGTTGAACCTCGATAAGTTAAAGTCCAAGGGAAACACAAAATATTTTAAGTTTTAGAGGTTTTAAGTTATCAAGGGTCTATGTTAGGGATAGGTTAATATAGAGGTAGGTATGTACATATGTATGTATGTACCCTTGTTCCACCCTTTATCAGCGTATGTGAGTGTTGTCAGTTTTCTTTTTGAACTCATTTTAAGCCAGTTTTACACACAGTAAGTAAAGCGATGTTTCGAGGACAATGATCAAAACTTATGATCCAAGGCTTACTTATGTCTTAAGGCAAACCGCCAAAGCTTTAAAGAATTTCGAAGAAGCAAACAATAGGTGACATATGTATTGTTTACGTTAACAATTTAACTAGTGAACACGTGCAAGCAATAAATACCGAAACCTTTTGTTTTGCACACTCTTTCAAAATGATTCATTGACAAACAATTTTATGTTATAGAGGTTGTGGAAACATTTCTTTAAGTTACTGAGGGCCAATACAGAGATTACTTATTTAAGTTATAGAGGTTGCGTATTTTAAGTTATAGAGGTTTTGGGCTCTGATGGGAAGGGAACATATTATTTTTTGAAGTTATAGGGGTTTTAAAGTTACCGAGGTTTGAGTTATCGAGGTTCTACTGTATTTCCATAACTACAAATATGAAATGATTTTGCGTATACAGCTGTTTTTAACCTATTACACAAATCCCGTACTAACTCACTTAAACTTGGTTCGAGGTGGTTTAATAAAACAATGGTCGCTAGTCCCACCCAAGTACCGATATTAACGTTAGTACGCGTTTTTTAATAGTTTTCGTTAGTCTATTCATTTATTGTCAGCCGTCGGACTAAAATCGGTATTAAAGTTAAACCGTCGTCTCTGAATTAGACACTTAGATAATATTGAAAGAGTTTGGTTGGGAAGTGTTAATGCCATATAGTCCCATATAGCCTTGACCCTCAAAGCACCTTCATAGCTTCATAGCACTTTCAGATTTTTACCTGTTTTCGTCTCCTTATAATTCTTTAGGTAGATCAAGAGAAGACTGTCAAAACTATTTTTCGCAGTTTTTTGGTCAGAAGTGCCAATATTTTTATGGTGTATCTATACATATATTATAATTAAATGTAAATAAAATATGATTGTTAAAAGTTAAGAGAGAAAATTAAAATGACATCTTTTGAGCTAAAGTAATAAACTATAACAATTGAAGCAAATAGCGCCATCTTTGGAGCGTAATAAGTACTCTAATTGACAATTCCAATTCGCGCCTGCGCACAGCTCACGCATGCGCTTAGCTAGCGTCTGCGCCTGGAAATCTCGAGTCCGAAGAATCCGGAACCTTTTCACTAATTTCAGACATTTTGCTGAAAATTCACAATTAAATGAGTCAAAATAAATTATGAATTAATTCCACAATTAAATGAGTGCATTTTATCAATTAAAATCTTCAGTTCATTAAAAAGAACTCTTTCGAATTCAATCAAGAATCTTCCTGCTGAGAATTCGAGAAGCTCGCCAGTTCAGTATACAAATCGGCACGCTCGACGCTGCCAGTCAGTCTTGATTTCAAACGCTTACTGTGAACATTGTGACAAAAAGTGAGTACGAGTTAGGTATCATAAAGTGTTGAGTAAATCATCTCTGAGAGCTATACTATTGTCTTTCTGAGTACGAGATCTTATCTTAACTGCGAGAAAATCATCTGTGAGTAAAATCTCTGTGAGTAACTACGAGTAGTTAACAGTGAGAACATCTTCTTTGAGAAAATCATCTTAACTTTTGGTGCTTAATCCTGAGCAAGAGATCATCTTTGAGACAATTATCTAAGAGCAAATCATCTATCGGTGGCTTCTAAGCGAGAAAATCACCGTGTTCAAGGCTCGGTTTCTTTTTTCACCCTGCTAGGTGCGTACAAGCTCCCTTGTGGTACACCTCTGAGAACATCACCGTACCCAAGGCCCGGCTGGTCATTACCTTGTCAGGTGCACCTGCAGGCTCCCTTGAACACATTCTAGAAGTCTTCTTTTTTTTCTAAATACAGCCAGCACCTCTTACTCTTATTTGTCAGCAAACTACATCTATATTCCAAATACACTTCTGTTTACACTGGGTTACATCTACAAGTCACGGTTTCTGGCTGCAGTACTATATCCACATTCCAATATTTCTGGTTAATACTAGATTATATCTACAAGCTACGGTTTCAAGAAAGGTTCCTGGTTGCTTGAAGTTATATTCAACAAGAGTGTCAAATTATATATAAAGACTATCATTGTGTGTTCAAGAGCTAAATTGAATTATTGTTATAAGTAGTAAAAATAAACTAAGAATCTATAAAACTGACTCTCTATCACTTTTCTTTGAACAATGATGAAAAATTATTTTAAATTTGTATATAAAATGCAAAACTTTTTCCCCAGCCCTATATATCACTGTTGTATATTTCAGTTAGTCGTATTTTATTACTTATTAAAATACTCTTAAAATACATTAACGTGTAATTTTATTTGTCCTGAAGACATTTACAACTATCCATATGCGTTTAATCCTCTGACATAGAATGAGAGACAAAAAAAAAATAGTATGTCAGCTCCGACGTGCGACTCCAGGTCTATTCTGGTATTTTCAAGAAGTTATGCTTAAGATTGTATTGAGATGCAGTTGGAATTTAAACCAAAAACTCGAAGTCTAGTAATTTATACATAATAACCAAAACATAAAAGCAATAGAATTGCAACTGTGATGCAAAAATAATAATCACTGACAATTTATTCGAGTTTCCACACATCAATGAAACTTTCTCTAGAATACTACTTAGTTAAGTTTTAATATTTGCTAATATTTTTATAGTATTATTCTAAATATATAATTTTGTAATTTAGGTTTTTTTTTTCCAACTACGTTTGGCATCATAGATTTGTAGACTACATAATAATGTTTAAGATTTCGAAAAAATTAAAATGTGACGACTAAAATTATGTATGAAATGAAAATGTTCAATTTAATTAATCTCTTATGAATTTAGAAAGCTTTTATGATTATATAGGAATAATGTGTTTAGAAAAAAACTTCATTTGATAATTGTTTCAATTATCACCAATGACTACAACATAAACGGTACGCGTATTATTAAAAGATATAATAAAATTTTGTTTTAAATTAATCTAACATGTAAAAATAACATAAGTTTATGTTGTTCACCGTTGAAAAGGTTCCTGATAGACAGAAATCGTAATAGCAACACGATGGTGTAGTGATCAGGAATATTATTTTACGTCAAAACAATTCATATGCGAAATTTCAAGTCGATGCAATTCAACATCGAAGACATTTCTTCTAAGCGGGAACCGGCATGGTTGCGTCATCCTCTAGTAATCGAGAATATGATTTGTCGTCAGAACAACTGATATGCAAAATTGGAAGTTTACTTTATTCATCGTAGAAATGTTTCCTCTTCGAAGGTGGTACTAGCTGCGGCATCACGTAAGTACATACTACAGTTAAATTTTATTCAAAAATAATCCCAATTGTAGCATCATTCTTCAATTCCCAAATTTTTTGTCTACATTCTCATCGATTTTTCAATTTACTACAAAAATACAAACTAAAGCAGTCATAATATTAATTGAAAGATACATATTGGAGACTAATCGAAAATTTTGCATTGTATTACATACAAAATAAATTAAATATAATAGACAGATACGCAAATTTGCACATACTGGACTGCAACAAAATATAAATCTATTTACACGTTGTGACAAGGTTTCTTTGTTCCTTCTTCGGAGTTCAGTACATAAACGTAATGATTCGTTACATAGAGGAATATGCGTTTAGTCAGTGTTTTAACTCCGTACGAGTTCCACGCGTAGTTAAGTGCACCTCTCTAATAATAGAAAATATATAACAGTGAGCATAAACTTTATTTAGTTTTATTTAACAAAACACCCAATAACCTATAGCACATACATACCAATACGTGATGTTACATTTAATGCAACAAAAATTTTTCTCTACCATGCCCACAGAAGTTTCAATTAAAACAGGAGGTATCTTCTGGAAATCCGGCTGAAACGAAGTTCCTTTCGCTACATGTAAATATATTTTATGAATTTAATAATAATAACGAAATTAATTAAAACGTTTCATAATCATTAAATAAAAAATAATATACTTTGTACATAGAGGTCATTGCTACAAAAATATTATCCCTTTTTTCTATAAGTAGTTGAATATTTAAACAGTAGATGGCGTTTTCCCAAAAAATTATTAAAATACAATTCATTGTATTTCTTATTATTTTAATAATAAACAAAATATAGTATAAATAGTATGCATAAAAAACATAAAACATTCAAACATTATTTTATTTAAAAAAATTTGACCCTAAAGGCCAACTCTGCAACTTCCCGCTAATTTTATCCGTTTCGTAGTTATTTCAAAAAAACGGTTTGTGTCGATTTCTTTCGACAATGATTTTTCGCAAGCGAATCAATCGATTTTGACCCGGTTTGCGGCAATCGACGTGTTTTTAATAGGTTAAGAAATGATTAGATTTTGGAATTGATCGGTCAAGCCATTTTAAAGTTATTTTGAAAAAAACCTTTCAAAAAATTGTTTTTTTCTTAGTTTTTCGAAAATTTCTCAAAATCTACCGGTCCAAATCAAACCAAACTTTCAGGAAATCTAAGTTTGGTGAAACGCTTTGGAACGCCGTTTAGTGGGCTCGATTCGGTTAAGCCGTTTAAAAGTTATAAGAGGTTTACATACATCCACACACACACACAGACACACGCACACACACACGAACACGCACACACACACACACACACAGACACACACGCATCCACACAGGCATACGGACATCATCTCAGTGTAAGTGTAATCAAGAGTTGATTAAATAAATGAAGCGTAACGATATGACAATCGACACTAAAGAATGGAAATAAATAAATATCTATTGTTACGTAGTGACCCTATCGGGGTTGCAAATGGGATGATAAGAAAATACGCAGAAAAGCAGAAGATATATATTCAGCATCATCAAATAAATCTCTACGAAACCATTTGAACACTTAGTTGATTGCACTTGAATTGTAGACGCACTACAGGTAAATTATTAGTTTTATTTTTGCGATCAGCAGTAGCAAAAATAAAACTCATTGATAATAGTCGAAGTTCGAAACGTAGTCGAAGACATATATATATATATATATATATATATATATATATATATATATATATATATATATATCTATATCTTCGACTACGTTTCAAACCTTCTTGAGTAAACAAACCACTAAATTATCTACAACAAACAAGTCGTAAACATGTCACATCTGACATAAGCAAACAAGATTTATTGCGTCTGGAATATTCTACTCCAAAAATAATGCATTTAAAAGTAAACACGAATGCAGGGAAAGCGAGTTGTTTACGTTCAAAGATTAGATCTATTTTCGAATGTTCTTTTAGGGGAATCATTTTATACTTTTAATTTAGGTATTTAGCTTTGTTGTGAACCCAGTTCGCAACAAATTTTAATAAATAAGAACAACTCACAAATTTTGTATAAAAATATTCCAAAGTTCGGCAGTTAGCTGGTACTAAATAAAAGTACCACATATAACCAATAATTATAGTGATAAATTCCTACACTACAGAAGAGTTAGAATAACTAAACATGGTGTTTACAATACTAAAATTGCCCAAGCTGTACCACAGAAGAGTTTTAAGAAGTGTAAGCCCTAACAAAAAGTAAAGTTTATATTCCAGTTTTCACACAATTCACTGTCACAAAGACACACTGAAAAACCAATTAAACGCTTTGTACAAAATATTTGCTATAGCTTGATCGCTAAAGGAAAACAGCATCGCACAAATAACCACCAAGGAAAACGAAGGGGAACAAGGCAAACCCTGATTCCATGTTGTGAATAAATCGTGCTCACATTTTTCTGTAAACAAGTGGGGTCCTACTCTGTTGTTTATAAATAGGGAGCTCTTTTGATTTAGTTTTCATTTATTTGTAGAAACCACAAAATATTTAAAATTATTATAGATACTAAAAATGTGACGGTAAAACACCAAAAATAGTGAGATGCAGTCACAGAAAACCACTCGTTAACATATTGGTATTGGGATATATATTTTTACATATTGTATCGTATTACGTTTTTAAAAACAATAAAAAAATAGCAGAATAATTCTTCTCCTAAATAAATGATTTAATAAAACAGGAGTCTGCTCGTTTATCTAGCAATGCGCGTAGTTGTTTACATTATTCGTGAATTTGATTGATCAGATTATACCAGAGAACACTATATATTATTGTTTATTTCCGAAAAACAAGACATGTTTACGACTTTGTTTTTTTATAATTAATATTGACGTATCTATGACTGTTCTGCTTTTGGTGATTTGTGGATTAACAAGTTAATTGCCACTAGTTAAATCTGTTCCAGCGGCTCATTTCTGCTAAAATTGAATTACATCAATATATACTGATTGCGACATCAAGATCAGTTCCAAAAACAATTTCAATCAGTTTCAAACAGCATTCTGCTAATGATAATACCGGGACCGAAGCTGGATCGAATTTTAACTGATATCGCATCAGGATCGTTATTATAATGGTGAGAGAAAAAACTCACTACCTATAAAAGCGTAAACAGATTTTTAGTTTTCGAATACCAAAAATTTTGGTAGCAACAGCTTAATATACTACTATTTTGTAGTGTAGCATTTTATTGTACCTATTTTAATATATAAAAAGTTGATGAGAAAATGTTTTCGTATTTTATATACATATTCAAAAATATTTTTATCGTATTTTATTTACATTTAATGACAATGTACATATGCCATTTTGTTCAAAAACTTGTTGCCATTTTCTAGATAGTGACAAAATCCATTGCAGCAAAAATTTTGGAACTTCTGATCAAACGACTAAGGCGAGCGGTTTTGACAATCCTTTCTTGATGTTAACAGAACACCACCTTAAAGAATTCCGTAGAGACCAAAACAGGTGAAAATCAAAGGGTGCAAGGTTAGAGCTATATAGTGAATGTATTAAACACTTTCCAACTAAACTCTCAAATATTTGGTGAGTAGCTAAGGATGTGTGTGGTCTGGCGTTATTATGGTGAAAAACCGCACCCTTTCTGTTGCATCAATTTCGGTCATTTTTTCTCTACTTCTTGTTCAAGTCTCATGAGCTGTTGGCAGTGTAGATCCGAATTGATGGTTTTGGCCAGCGATAAATCTCATAATAAATACAGTGGAATCTCAATAACTCGAACCTCGTAAAGTCGAAATCCTCAGTAAGTCGAAAAAAATTGCCATTCCCTTCCGATGAACGTCTAAATACGCGGTATCTCGAATTATTTAGACTTTGTAACTCGAACAAAACGTTATTTCCCTACGAAGTATTGTTAATACATATTTATGCTCTATAACTCGAATTTCAAAAAGGAGACTCCGTAAGTCGTAGTTGGTAAAATATAATGACGTCGTACTCGGAATTCCCCGAAATAGTAGCAATAAATTCCAAAATGAATGTTCGGGTTCGGGGCCTCTAATCTATTGTTTATGTCTTGTACACGTGCAATGAATGAATACATTCATGAAACTTTATAAGTAACACAGCTGCGAACGTTGTTTGTTCCTTGTCGACTCAGTCATATATATCTCGAAGTTCTTGTTAAGTCGAAAACTCGTTAACTCGATTTTCTTTTTGCATTTCTCTTGACATTCGAGTTATTGAGATTCTACTGTAATGTCTTTTTAATTCCACCATACGAATAGCATCATCTTATTGCGAGTTAATACAGGTTTCGCTATAGTTTGTGGAGGTAGCTTGCCTTTTAACCATAATATTTTTCGCATATTCTTGTCGTAGTTAATCCATTTTTCATCACCAATGATCAATCCTTTCAAAAATGGTTCGATTCTTTATATTTCAACAGAAAATCGCAAATAAGTAAACAATTCAATAGATTTCTTTGAGTGAGTTCGTGTGGGTGCCAAGTATCGAGCTTTTTTGTATATCCAGCTATTTTCAAATGGGTCAAAACTGTTTTGTAGTCTATGCCCAGCTCTTTAGCTAACTAATACACCGTCTTGCTCTGCTTTTTCCATAATGGCATCGACTTTATCCGTAACAGGTAGACCAGAGAGAGATTCATCTTTGACATCAAAATTACTAGACTGAAACACTTGGAATCAGTTTTGTGCTACTCTTATCGACACTTGCATTAGGTCCATAAACCTCATAAATTCTTTTGCTACTTGTGTCGCATTTTCCCTTTTTCGTAATAAAACTTCAAAATGTATCGAATTTTTCCATTAGATTCATACATTTTGGTGGACAGAAAAACGATAGAAAAATGGCGGGACACTGTTTTTAATTTCTTTTTTTTAAAATTTCATCTATTTAATGATATAAAGACTAGCTAGATAGCCAACACAATACAGAGATTTTACTGCAACTTTTTGCTTAATAAATACGAAAAATCTTTTTCGCTGACTTTATACTTTTTTTGGGGGCATTAATTTTTTTTCAATAAATATCTATTGTTTTTTTTTCATCGACTTCAATATTTAAAAAGGGGGAGGTTCTCAATTCGACTGTATTTCCTTTTGTAACTTTATTCATATTTTGTGTATTTGTGTGATTTGTTGCTATTTATTTGTCTATACCAATATTATAAGCTGGTAAAGTTTGTAAATTGGTAAATTTGGATGTAGGGTGTAATTTCCGGAAGTACGCGATGCGATTCTAAAAATTTTACCATTAATGAGAAGCTCTGTAACATTATTACTAAAAGTTACAGAGACAGGAAACCTCTCAAACTACAAACCCTATCGGGATGTCATTTGGTTAGGTGATAATTTGTATGATGTAAGGACCCACTAAGGCCCATTACAAATGAATCTTTGGAATTTACTTTGTACCGGTAGTGAAAAGGGTAAAAGGGGATTGACTTTTGTACGAAATTTCTTTATGGGGCGAGATACGACTGTAGAATATGATGCAAATATTGCTTATTAAAACCAATGAGAGATGTTTTTTTATGATGGATGGGGATTAGACCGTAGCCCTACGTTCTATAATTTAGATATTTTGTTCATCTTCTTTCTGTGCCTAAACCATTCACCCAATAACTTATTACGTAACTGACGACTTGTTTTATTCGTGAACGGTAAGTTTTCTTAAAAAAAACACAATTTTTTTCGATTTAGTCTGAGTATTTGTACTATTGAAATACTGAACAAATTTTATAAATTCCTTCATTATTAAGAGGTTACCTTAGTAAAATAAACTAGTAGTAACATTTCGGCTTCGTTTCATCTGTATATTTGTGTTAATGCCGTTTTTTAAAAAGTCTTTCACTCATAGAACGCTAAACTAACTTCCGAGTAAAATAGCATAAATTTTATTTTTACACTAGTTTTTGCCCTAGATTTGTCCAAATCGGAACTGTGACTGTTAGCGAAATCGGAATTGCAAACGTGAGGAAAGAAGAATTCGAGAGTTGAAACCGGGACAAATCGAAATCGAGAAAGAGGACCACGGACGAAATCAAGTGTGGGACTAAAATTAAAAACAAGAGCATGAGTGGAATCGGATTTAGAACTGAGAATGAGACCCGGATCGACAGCGGGACCAGAATAAGAATCTACTTAGATTGAGACATTGTAAGTGAAACCGCGATTAAGATCAAGAGTGGGACATACTGGCATCGACAATAGGACCGAAATTAGAATCAAGAACGGGATAGCGATTGGAACCATAATTTAGTGCATGATTGGTGGATATACAAGATGAATGAGTTAATTTTATGTCTACGTGGGTGGAACCGCGAGCGGAAGATAGTCTATAAGAAAAATACGAAACTACACGTTTCACTTCCGAGGTGCATCATACACTTTTATAGTACCTCGGATTAAATCTCTGCGCCTCTAGTGTTCGGCGAATTTATTATCGACCTTAAGCATTCGACGAAGCCTCTTCCTGCAACATATAATAATGACCAAACCATAGATCATTATTATATGCTAATAAACCAGCATATAGGCCAGGCCATTAAGCGTTCCTACCGCATTCGCCCGGTCCGGTAGAAAATCGAGGTAATAAATCTAACTTCTTCATGTCCGACGTGACATGTTTACGACTTGTTTGTTTAAGATAATTTATCAATTTGTTTATATTCCAGAGATTTATTTCTGCGATCAATGCGTTCATAAGTCAAGTGCTTTCAACGAGAGGCGTTTAAGTGGTTACGTAGCGATTTATTGTGACGGTGTTTATTAATATACGCCTTCTGCTTTATTACGTGTTTCCTTTCATCTAATCTCAATCCTCGAACCCCCCCCGATAGGCGTTTATTTATTAGCTGACCCGATACCGGCATAGCACCGGCTACGACAGCACTCGTCAACCCAATATAGACAGCTGCATTTGACCGACGACTGGTTCCGGACTTATAAAACAAGTTAAGCTTAGGAGCAGCATTTAGGACGTGAACAAGAACGATGGCAGTGTGTAACAATAAATTGTATTTTTTACCTTTATTGTATTTTTTACGTTTATTACATTTTAAACGCAAAAAAAATGTGTTATGGGACAGTTTTGGATGCATCCAATAGTAAAAATGAGATATATAGATGGCATATTTTACAACTTCTCAGAAAAACTAACCTGTGGCCCGGATAAGCTTTTCAATATTTCCGTATGAATAAAGACAATCTCTTAAAATCTTATTTTTACTGTCTTTTTTTAATTTATCCCAAACACTGGGTTTTGACGCCTCTATTCAAGTTAATGAAAAAAAAAGTAGTTCTGCCATCCGCGAAGGCGCGAGAGGTTACTGATCACGCCGCTCGCACGACCACTTGGAAGCTTGCCCCAGTGCGTAGACAACCTATGCATTAACAATGCCGGACCGACATCAGTGGGGTCGGTCAATGAAGATTTGATAGGATAATTTTTTTTTTATATTTTACGAGCGTCGTTCTGGTATTATAATAATTACTTTTCACATTAATAAGACGATTATAAAAAAATTATCACACTTTCACTATAAGTTTTACGAATTTAAGTGAGAATGGTTGCTAATCAAGTTTAAACCGTTATACAGCTTTGAAATGTCATTAGAAATGAAAAATTATTAAAGAAACCATTTTTACAAGGACGTAGGTATTCAACGATACCACACTTGATATGACTATATCAACGAATTTGATGTAACTACATCAGTCGACAAACTCGTAGACTTTCTGGTCGTTGCCATATTGAATTTATGACTGCTGGTCTGTCTTTGGTGACAATCACAAGATTAAAACAAATAGATTGATATAAGAATCACCAAAATTGGTCCACACGTTTGGTTATGTACATAGGCTGCAAAACATATTACCCTCCTTTGCTTCACGCAGTCGGGCAAAAAAGAAAGGAACCTTAACACCCAAATTCCCTGCATAATACTAGTACATATATCAGTATCCACGAAATACAAAAACAGCCTTTAGTTGTAAACAAAGTCATAAATATGTCCTCTTTCATTATAAATAACATCATAAACATGTCATCTTTGATCATAAAGTTCTAAACAGTATTTTCAAAGATATAGCCAAAACAAAGATCAAGATTGTTTATATAAATAAAATCTGTTGTTATTTTTCATACAATAAAATTAGTCTTATTTATTACTTATGGAGTAAGATTACTCTGTTATTTTTTATTTATTTTATGAATACAATTTTTACAACATTCAAACTTAGCCTTAATTAAGTGTATTTTTGTATGAGGACCATATTTTATTATCTACAGGAAAATATTTATCGAAAACAAAGTTTGTACTCTATTAACTAGTACAGCACTTACATATTGTAACACAGTCAAATAAAATGGAACCTTAAAAAGGAAAATCCCAATTTCAAAAATTAATGTTAATACAAGAGTTCGTGTTTTAATAGTTTAATATTTCTATTTTTATATATAAACGAAGCTCAGCCTGTTTGCGAGATTAGGAAAAAGAACTTTTTTTTTGACACCCTAGTATACAAGAATGCACACAGCTTTTGACCTGTGAGAGAGCGGGAATGATGAAATATACCTGCCCCAGATACACTATTGCTAATATATACCTATAACCCCTTGGCATGGTCTCAAATAATATTCTCCGAATATAAATAGAATTAAATATAAATAATTTATAAAAACAAGACATTAAGATGTCACATCCGACATAAATCGACAACATTTATCGCAGTCTGGGAGCATTCTAACAATGAAAACGCTTTGAAAGTTCAAATAAACAACACTCACACTATTTAGATTTTAAAGATAAGTAAGATAGGGTACTATTCTGGAATACTTTTTTAGGGAGTCATTCTTTTAATATATTTGATATTTCATAACAATCTACTAATTATTAAAAAAGATTTAAAATGATTATTAAAAAACACGCTTGCCTGCAACATGCATTAACATGCAGCATGCAACCTACCGCTGACCCTCGAATGTGCCTCTCCACTACGAATCTCTATTTAAAGGATTGAATATAAATTCCAGAGGATTGACAGATATCGAACAAGTGTTATTTATTTTTATAATTATCTTAGTCCGCCAACCGTTAAATGTTAATTCTAACATTTCATGCCAATGTTATATTCTCTTTACTTGTTTCGAAGCCCAAGTTAGGTGATCAACGAGTCTAATAAAATCCCTTTATTTATTTCAAAGAATTACTTTATGTAAATTGAACATTATAATTATATGTTATAAATTAACGCTAGGGATGGATGTTACTTGTAGCACGGTTATGGTGGACTCTCGGAATGAGGGGGTACCTCTGCTTATATAACAAATGATGGACAAAGAAGTCGACGTAAGCCGTCGCCATGGTCTTGCGTACGTCGATCCCGAATTATCTATAAGTATTTAATTTATTACTTTGTTTTCATCTCTAGAGAATATCTGTTTGGTGCTCTCGAGAGTCGGCATCCCTTTTAGGTAATGAATCACATATTCAGTGTCGACGTAAGCCGTCGCCATGGTCTTGCGTACGTCGATCCCGAATTATCTATAAGTATTTAATTTATTACTTTGTTTTCGTAACAGAGAGTCTTTATAATATGGGTGTACATAGATTATGTGTGGTACCTAACGTTTACAATATGGGTGGTACATAACACCAACCAGATACATGCTCAGGAAATTACTGACAGTCACATCCATCAGGGTGTAAGAAGTGTTAACACAACCGACACAACCTCGTTAAGCGGGCCGCTGTCATGCAATTTTATTGACTATTAAAAATCTAAAAATTATTTATTTAATAAAACCGATTAACTACGAATTCGCACAAGAATTCACCGGGAAGGGGTATCATCATAAAATAATTAACTATATTTTAAAAAAATAGTTTAGTACATAAAAAAAAAAACATTAAAAAATCTTTTGTTGTATGGGCACATCCTTTAATTTTTAACTTTATATTATTTTTATCATTTGTTGTTGTCGCAGCCATAGTAATATGTATTTGCAAAATTTTGAAGTCCCGACATATTGTGGTTCAAAAGATACAGCTCTGTGACAGACAGATTTACAGCGGAGACTTAATTAAAATAAACCCTATTACTTAATAGGGTTCTGTTGGCGTCTTTTGGGTACAAGACTATGAAAACCTTGTCACATTGAAAATATTTAATTATAACTACTCACCAAATTAAAACAAAATATATTTAAGAGAATCTGGTGGATTTTTAACTGTGAACATTGTGTGGATTGTATTAGCGCAATTTCACCAGGTGTGCACCTGAGTAGGATATGAAAAATCTTGACATCAAGGAAATATCACAATTATGTTGATTGATGTTCAATGATTTTCAGTATGATCAGAAATCTATCAGTAAAAGATTTCTTTAGTAAAATGTAATTGTCGCTGTTTTTTTTATGGCACAGCCGAAGTATACCAATATTTTAGATTGAGAGGCTTGAATCTCGCATCCTGCATCACGTTGGGACTTGTAACAACTAGTCACTAATGAAAATGCAAACATCTGGGATTGATGGCTTATCATACTCTTCGAAGTACAGAACAAGTGGTTTAATTCAAGTTAAAAAATCATTGGAAAATTCTTCTATGATCAGCATTGAACCTAAATACTTCCTGGTCCCGAGTTGACTAATATAAACTTTTATTTTATTTAAGTAATGTGTGGTGAGCTTATTTAAATTGAATAAAAAATTATATTATTTTTGCATAGAGATTAATTTTAACATACAACAAAAGCTTAATATAGGTTACACAAAGTATGTTCTGATGATGTTTACCATATCTTATCTATAGATCCAACTGTTGATAATATATTTACATGCCCTCTCTCTTATGCTTATATTAACCATTTGTATTAAAATTTTAAATGAAATGAAAGTATATGCTAAAAATTAAAAATCTTAACACTTTTAATATTATGTGTCATATGTTGCATTATGACAGACAATTTTGTTTTTTCTAATTACCTATGGTGTAACAGATTGAATAGAGTATTCAGTACAATGCACAAATGTATTAAAACTTAATTTGCAATGTTTAGCAAATAAGAGCAGTTGTAGCTGAAAGCACGGGCATTGCTTTCAGACCAAAAGATACATACATAGATTTGAATCTCGTCCATAAACAAGTGAGTTTTTAGCGAATAGTTTAATATATTTAAAATAAATTAAACTATTCACTATGTACATTGGAGAGTAACATTAACAATACTTATTTCTGGATGTCCCTGTATTGATTGCAGTCTTCAACACCCCTGTACCAGCAATAAAAGTATAAGTTCAATATTCCTCAATAAATAAAGAAAAAGCTGTGTAAGAACATTAATCAGCAGTGGGTTTATATAAAATCATGTGAGATACTATCTTCCCATTCAATTAAATTGGTTTTATTGTTTTAACAAAAATTGTGTAAGTACAGATAACTACATGGCCAGGCATATAAAGCTAATAAACAGCAAAAATTTTGTGAATCTATAAAAAAATTATGAATAAAGGTGTTAAGTAGATATTTTGAAATAACATTTTTTATAATTAAAATTATTACCAAAAAATATTCACTATACATAATTTCTTTAAAATTTAACTATCATTAAAATTCAAATAAATGCAAGTATATATTTTTTTAATAAAGTGGACTACTGAACTGGCTAAGCATGAGCATAAACCATAATCATTTCATTGACATTCTGTATACTAATTAAGAAGTTGTGATATACATAAGATTTCATAACTCAAAATAAAATATTTAAAGAAATAATATAATTGCACATATTTGGCCAAAATATTAATCCCAGATCCTTAACTTCTCCCGCTCTAAGTAACAACAGTTAATTATGACCTTCATGAATTTGTTAAATGTATACTGTATTTTAAATTGTTTGCTTGTTACAACTGCTCAAACAATTCAATTTCGATGAAATATCTTCAAGAACAAAAGCTATCATATATATAAAAGTACATTGAACGAATTCTAGTCTTTATTTATTGTTTAAAGTCTTGAACAAAATTAAATATATGATGAATGCAAATTTATAATTATAATATTGTATTCTACATTTGAAACAATTTTATAATTATCTATTCCAAGACAAATAATAAATGTTTTAAGTACTTACATTTATTGAAGATCAAGTGTAATATTGTTTTCTAAATTAAGTATCACTTTTAATAATAACACTAATTGTTAAGCTTTTCGCGGCACCAGTTAATAAATGTTTGCTTTTATTTACATTATTTATAGTTATCCTTCTATGTTAAAAAAAATTACCAAACATATTTATAAAAACATAAATAAGATTTATGACATTTATTAATCATGTTGAACAGACTTTACATTAAATTTCTCATATTACAACACTTCTCACGAGCGACAACCGGCAACTGACGTTAACTAATCAGTCAGTGAAGTTGGTCCACAAACAAAATACAGAAATGAATTAAATCAGTGTTGCCAGTTATAAAAGCCGAGAATACTCAACAATTAAGCCACATATCTTCGATTTTGTATGAAAAATTAAAGGCACTCAGTTGCAGTACGTAAATACCTTATTTTTAAGAATGAAATGAGTAAAGTGTTTATTTAATTTATGTTCTATATAGAATAGAATGGAATAGAATATATTTAGTTAAGATATATTTCTTTATTGGAATAAAACATAAACTGTTATTTTTATATTGCAATCATCTTTATTTTGCAAAACATATTCATGTCATTTTCTTAGCAGATCAAATGAAATAAGACATAATCGTTTGTGTCTTAGTTTTAAGCAGGTATTCTATTGTCTATAATAAGTTCTCTACTATGTGAACGAATGAACGAATGAATAGAGTAGCGAAAGGTCTGTCTATCCAATTAAAGTAAACGTCAAATCAATAAACAGATACTAATATTTAAAAATTATTGTTGAATTTCCTAACTCATTCATGATTTTGAAGAACTTTCTGGATTTCCTATTAATAATATGAAAATAAATAATAAAAAAACAACCAGGGTTTATATAAAGGTTGCATAGCGCACAATTGACACAAATAAAACACTAGCAATTTAAAATTCTGAATTTAGCCAGAGCTTCATTTTGTCCTGGGTATTTATTTACCGAAGTTGGGGAAAATTATAAAGATCAGCAACACATGTAAAGAGGCAATACCATAGACACACATTAAAACAGTTTTTGGGCAGACAACAACTAGAATTATAAATGTTTTATTACAGCTTAAAGTTTAGCTATGAATTCCAAAATAACGCTATATAACTGCACTATACGGTACATAATTTACTAAAATCGTTATCAAAAGGCCAACCGAAGTCTGTTAGCTAACTTTCTTATTGGTTTAAATGACAACAAAATTAACAGAAAGTTATTGTATGAATATTTTCTCGCGTTTAATTCACGTTGATGTTAGACAAATAATTAGTAAAAATAAATGATAGATGAATACCTTATACATCATAAGTTTGGCAGAGTTAAATCTTTAAAATATATATTTTATTATTTTATAAATTTTAAGTGGCCAATTCTAATAAATTTTAAGTGTGTCTTATGTATAAGCCACTTTAGTAAAATCATGTATATGTAATAAAATAGAAGACTTTCTTTGACTGTATTATATATTCTACGTAGATTAGAAATTAATTGTCCACTTACTATTTTAATTAGATTAACATAGTAAATGGTCAACATGTAGAATATTTAAAAGAATAGATAAAAAAATGATTTTAAGTTTTTTGTTTGTTGGCAAGCTACAAGTTTTTTATTATAATTTTATATTAAATAAGGAATTTAAAAAAAAACTAATACTGACACTAATTTGTGAGGTACATTTTAATTATCAATAAATATAATAAGCTACAAGTGAATCGATTTTGAACTTTGCTATGAAATTTCGAAATATAGAAGTGTTTATATCATTTATCCATACCGATAGGCACACTAGTTTTGACCTGCAGAATCAACTGTTCTATAGATTTTTCATTCTTTGATTATTATTTATGTAGTTATGGCTTTGTATGTGGTTATTGTTTTGTTTGCATAATAAGCTATATGCTTGGATGCAAAAGCGGAAGTTCTTTTCGAGAAAAATTGAGTAAGTATATACAAAAATGAATGAAAATTCTTTTTTAAAGAGTTACTTCTTTTCATTTAAATATTTGCCTAATCTGTATTATTAAATATAAAAGCTATATGAATTCTAGGCATTGCCACTTATTGATATAAATATGATATCCCATATCTATCAATTAATTTCCAAGCAGTCTGTTTCGTGTCGAGTGAGTACGAGGCGAGACAAGACAAGAAAGTTGCATATAAAAAGCCGTCGAAGCGACGGTCGCTTCGCCGGTCTTTTCATATGATGTCACTGCTTCCTTGGCGTCCGTAAGCCACTTTTCTCGAAGTTTTCTTTTGTTTTAGAAAATAAATAAAAATATCATGGTGCAGGGTCGGGACTGTAAAGCGGGTGATTCAGTATTTCTTTACCTAACGTTCCCAAATAGTTAGTAATTTGTCTGGTGGTATATGCTGAGGCGTTGTTATAGTAACTGAGAATGCTACTACGAGTCATTTTTCTTGATTTCTTTTCAGAACAAGACGCAAGCAAGTTTTAATGTACCCGTCTGCAGTGAATGTTTTTTTGTCTTTTAAGACAGTTGTTGCATAATGAGTTGTCATTCTAAAGAAAATGGGCACCATCTATTTTCGGACGCCTCGATCCCGTTTTACTTTAGTAAGCGACTACTATAAAGGAAACATCCACTGAGCAGACTGACTTTTGGTTTCGGGATCGTAACAGTAAATCCAGCACACGTTTCCTGTAACCATGCCGTATACAGCCTTTGAGTCATCAGTGGCAAATCTTTGCATCAATTCGTGGCATCAATTCACATGACGTAGTTTTTGAGTTTCGGTCAAATTATGAAGTATCCACCGAGTACAAAGGTTCCTGACCGCTAAATATTCATGAAGAATTTTGTGCATATGATTATAACGATGCCTAAGTTTGTCCGAATCTGCTGGTAAATCATTCTTTTGTCAGTCTCTATCATGAGCTCCTCATCATTGATGTTGTTTTCGTTCGTCGCCTAAGTCTTTCCTGTAGATCGTCAGTGAAATTAGTGAGACTACGTTTGAATTCGTTAAACCAGTCATAAATAGTGGAAAGATATGGAATTTTATCGTGAAAGACCAATGAAGTATATTATAATTTTTTTCTTGGCTTAAATGGTAACAATATTCATAGACAATCATTGCACTAAAATATTTTCGCGTTAAATTTATGTAGACATTAGACAAATTTTCTTTTTGCTGCCAATTTGTAAAAATAAATGAGAGATGAATTAATAATAAGATTGGCAGTTTCATTTCTTAAATTTAAAAAGTTTTTATTATCTTACAGTTTCTAAGTGGTTAGCTCTAAAAATTTTATGTGTCGCCTATGTAGTAGGTAGGGGCGACGGCTTCTAAGAACTCGATTCTTATCGGCTTCCCTTTCATAAAATATTTAATATGCATAATTCATAAATAAATAAATTATTGCTTTTTAGTATACAGACACTTAAAATTATTTTTAATTTTCAATAATTATTGTAAATAATATCCAGCCTTCTTACGTTAGTAACGTAAGCCCTATATAAAAAACACTTCAAATAACTCGAAAGCAACCGAGTTATTTAGACGACCAAATTCAGAATGTTCGCAATCGTCGTAATCAATGTGAAATGTTGAGTCTTCCATATTCAGTTGTATTATAGCGTTATGGTGGCGCCACAGCCCGAGCCTGCCGCTGGTCGCGGGCGCGGGGAACGGGAGCTTCATAACTCGGTTTATCGCGAGTTTCGCTTCCACAACGAAATGACGCAATTGTAATTCGTGTAACATAATTTCACCTTTAACGTGAACTTTTAGTTGTTATATTCGGTTGCGGATTCTTGTGTTATACATCATTATGTAAATAATAATGCGTTTCGATCAGCGGAGATTTCCGATTATACCCGAATAAAAACGGTTTTGCATATAGCATCATTCTCGTGTCGAATTAAGTACCGAAGCGTTGTGAGTGTAATTGAATTTATATAATACGAGTTAGTGTAGTGGTATTTAAGACGAATTGATTGTTATTCTATTTATTCAGTAAGTGTTTTCTATTTTCGATTTTAGAATGGCACTCTTAGCAATTGAATGCTGCACTACGGATTTTCTATTAAAAGCGAAAACTCTTTTCAAAATTAACGTTTCAGCAAAACAGAAAATTATCAAGTTAGATCGTGCTAAACCTAATATGAAAATAGAGTATAAACGTAAAGATGGTTTTTGTAAGCATTTCCACGTTTCACTTTACGAAAAATTTACTTGGTTGACTGGCAGTTGTAAGCATAATAGAATGTATTGTTTTCCTTGTTTATTATTTTCAAAATCAAGTAGCGTTTGGAGTAGTACAGGATTTGTAGATATAAATAATTGTACTAATTCCTCGAAAAAACACTTACAAACTGAAAAACATATTCGTAGTTCTTTAGCATTGCACGAATTTGGCATTAATAGAATTTAAATTTCTTTAGGGAACTCTTTCGAGGCATATAATAAAAAAGTAGAACGAAACCGTAATTTAATGAAGCGATTTATAGACACCAACATTTTATTAGGAAGGCAAGAGCTATCGTTTCGCGGCCATGACGAAAAATTAACATCAGATAATCGCGGTAATTACATAGAAACTTTGTTGTTTTTAAAAACATATGATTCAGTATTAGATATGCATTTAGAGCAATGTTCCTCAACTCAGAACTCTGTGTTCTCTGGTCTCTCGAGCGATATTCAGAACGATTTAATAAAGTCTATAGCTCAGGTCATTAGAGATGAAATTAAATCAGAAATTAACTTTGCGAAATTCGTGTCGGTTATAGCCGACGAAACACCTGATATTAGCCATCGAGAGCAAATGTCTGTCATATTCCGCTATTTGACTAAGACGGGGATCGAAGAGAGATTTGTAGGTTTTTTCGATGTTACTTTAGAACGTGGAGCAGATCAGTTATCGCAAAGTATATTAGAGATCATAGATCAGTTTAATTGTAAAGAAAAATTAGTCGGTCAGTCGTATGATGGGGCCGCTGTGATGTCGGGTGCTCAGGGCGGCGTACAAACAAAAATTAAATTACAATGTCCAATGGCTGTCTTTATTCCTTGCTATGCTCACGTACTTAACTTAGTGTTAGGGGCCGTTCATAAATTACGTAAGAGGTTTTGAGGGCTAATTTGACCCCCTCTCCCCCTACTGTAAGACATCATAAGATTTCGACTACTCCCCCCTGCCCCTTAATAAGAAATTTTCGTAAGATATGTGTGTATTAATAAAATACAACTCCGTTATTTCTAAAAATATTTTTTATTGCCATCTTACTATTATAAACATCATTAACTCACTTGAGTAACATTAATCGTATCAACCTATCACAGTTTTGACCAGGATTAGTTGAGTGAAACCAAAGGTGTTGAAACATCTTGATCATAAATCAAAACTCTAAATATATCCAAGGACTGACTAACCATTCAGACATTGATTCAATTACCGGTATGACTGATTCCTTGTGTTCTTCCTGAGGCTCTTCAATTTTTTCAATATCAATATCTTCATTGTCGTACCATTCTATATCAAGGATATTATTATTGTATGATGACAGACACAGACTCTGTCCAGCACGACGATGCAATAATTTGATAGGTCGAAAATTCTCAGTAAAGTGCATATAATAGAATTTTACATATAACAATTACTTAAAAATAATATTAAAACATTGATATCAATATTTTGAACAATAAAATTTCCCTGTTTAAAAATATTGATTGAAAAAAATTGAACAGAGGTCACTCAATGCAAATTATATACCTATATATACATACGAAAAAATTGAAATTATTGAAAAAAATTCAAATCTCTTCATTTTCAATCTTTTTCAATCAATATTTTTAATCAGGGTTAGAAATACAGTGCCAACTAACCTGTTTAAAAAAAAACCGAGCAAGTTGGGTTTTTTTCTTAGCAGCAAGCTGTTTTAAATCATTTATTTTGTGAGATACAAATTTTCCGAAAGCATTGTCATCATTTTGAAAACTCTCTGTTGGTTGTCCAGAATTAATTACACTGTTGTTGACAAATCTTTGGTGTTTTATCTGGGAAACCTTCTACCCACGCTTTAAATAACAGTGGATGTAAGTATCCAGACATGTTAGATAAAATAATTATTCTAAAAGGACATGAGGTATATTTTGAGATTTCAAGTAACAGGAAATCCCCGGTCAACGACAACAACAACGAAATAGTAAAAAGTCTAGAAGTACTGACAACATATGATTTTTGTAAGATTTCATACTGAGTAAGAGAGATAAAGCATAGATGGCGCTATCCAATAACGCCATTTTTTAGCGCGAAAGTGGTAAAATTTTTAGTTCGAAATTTCACGTAATATCATATTCTCTACCCTCCCTCCCTATAGTAAGAAATTATAATATTTAGTCAATACCCCCCCTTCCTTAAATGTCTTACATAATTTATGAACGGCCCCTTATCTCGATCTTCAGAAAATATTCCAGAATTAAAACAATTTTTCGGCCACATCAATAGCATAATAATTTTTTTTAATAAATCTACTAAACGTTCGGGTCTTTTAAAATTAACGTCAGATCGTCGTTTGCCTGGTGTCGCAGAAACTCGATGGCAGTATCATTCTCGTATTATTAATGTCATTTGTAACTGTAGATCCGACATAATACAAACATTTAATATAATTATAGAAAATCCGATGGATTGGGATTCTGAATCAATTGCCATATCAGAAAGTTTGTTAATGAAATTAGAAGATAGGGAATTTTGCTTTTTTTTGCATACTTTAGCTGAATTATTTGCAAGAACAGATATTACTTTCGCTTTACTACAAAATAAAGAGAGTGATATAGACGTCGTTATTCGCGAAGTTCAATCGCTATTAAATTGGTTTGAGAGTAATTTCATTAATAAGTTTGACGAAATTTATGACAGTGTCACTGATATAAGTGAGCCTCCACGAAGACGCCGACGTCTATTTAGCTCAGAATCAGACTTAAAACGCGAGTTTAAACGTATTTTCATCGAAATTGCAGATAATGTTAAAAATCAAATTCAAACCAGATATAGTTCACTAAGCAATTTGTCGTTTTAGATTTACTAAGTAAGTCGAAATATGATTTATTCGAACGTACATTTCCTGAGGATAAACTAAATAATTTAAATTTATTATTTCCTCGAATTTTAACATAAATGCATTAAAAATGAGTTAAAAGTATTATATTCGTCTCCCTCGCTTAAAGGATTAGATATGTACGAGTTATTTTTGCATTTACAAAAGATATCCTAAAAGATACATTTTCAAATTTTAAGTAATATCTGTTTAACCCTTCCGATAACAATTGCGGCCATGGAACGATCTTTTCAGCTCTCAAACGCATTCATACGTACCTCAGGAATAGCCAGACAGAACAAAGGCTTTCAGATCTCGCGTTGTTATCTATAGAAAACATTTACTGTTGCAAATCAAAAGTAAGCCAAATTTTATAACTTGGTATTAGCTCATTTTCTCAAGAAAAATCGTAGATTACCACTAGAATTTAAATAGTTTTTTTATCTCATTTAATTCATTTATCCACTACGCTGCTATAAATTCGACTAAAGGAAACTAATTCATTAGCTTTTTTCAAAGCTGCTTTTATGCATGTTCGAAGTCTTCCGTTTGTATTCTGTCGTTGATTTCAATTATGCCAAAAGTGGCGAATGAAATATCTCCGCGTTATACCAGAGGGCGTTACAGAGCTCGGTAAGTAATAGTTATATTTTTATTAATAATGTTTAATGTTGACAATTTTTTAAGGTTCGGCTTCCCTTTATATTTTTCTCACCCCTCGCCACTGGTAGTAGGATATGTGTTTGTGTGTGAAAATTAGAAAAATAAGTACAGTAATTGTTGAATTAACAATCTGCAGTTGTTTTTTATGTGTTTCAATTGTGTGTGTATAAGATCCATACATACAGGATATATACAATTAACTGAAAAGTATAAAATTTTACAGTATATGTTACTACATCTAAATACTAGCTAGCATGGCATACGTATTTCGTGAGAGATCAGTCAAATTATTTTTTCGTATACAGTCACTTCCCCAATTCTTCTTCGTATTCAAATAAGTGTAATTTATTTCTAAGTACTGCTGGCTCGCTTTCATCTATTCGTATCGCCATTGACCAAACAGCAGTATCGAAAATGTTTCGCACAGAGAAAACAAGTTAACGCAAGCATGCAGCTTTCTTGTTTTGTTGTTGGAATTTTCAGTTGTACAAATTGGTTGACTGATACAGAGTTATAAATTAAATATTCGTATATACAAACATCTAATTTATAATATGATATATGTTTATAATCCTAATGATATTTTTTCTCAAAGATGTGAGGTTGTTTTAATATTAACTACTTGCTGGATGGATTAATGACATGTGTGATTTGAATTTTGTAAATGGAGAACTAATACAATACTTAGGATAAGTATTGAAGTGAGTTATGTAGAGATAGACAGACAAGGGCGAATTTCGAGATATTATCATAATCTGATATATCAATGTCATCTTCGTGAAGTGGAAAACAAAAAAAAAAAGAGAATCAGGAAGACTTAAAAAGCGCCTATTAATAAAATCTTGAAGCAAGAAGCTCTACAATATTCAGTTGCTATGTGTGAATAATATTGTATAGTTCTTCTGTTTGATGTAATAATTTTGGTATCGTTGACTATAAAGCTAATAAGGTTGATAGGTTGGATAGGTGGATCCTTTCTCCGTGTCTTGACCACTTCCTTTAGGCTCATCTTCGACCTCATTTATCGGTAGTGGTTTCATCACCTTTACCAATACCTATTTAATAGATTAATCTAGGAGACTGGCGGAAGTAAAACATGAATCAAAACAAATTATTTGACGTCAGTGTGCACTTACGTGATAAAGAAATTGAACGTATTATCAAGTTATATATTATATTTATTCAACTTCTTGTCAAAAAAAACTTAGTTTATTGACTCAACCTATTCATTGTTATTTTTGTCTTTTGTTGTTTCTCTAGTACCTCCCAGTTTTCATATTTTGAAAGTTAAATCTGAAATAATTAAGGAAACATTAAATATTTGCGTATTTTATCAAAAAGTTTTCATATTTGTCGTAGAAAAAAGATTAATAAACGAATAAGGGTGATGGGTGAGAAGTAAATAATAAATAGAGGTGAATATGATATAAGGATGAAATGCGCGGTGCATTATGTCCAGCAATATAATATTATTCCTTATAAATTTTAAAATGTTTGTAGTAGAATGGGCACAAACGTATGTTTGAACGTTTGGTATCAATTATATTAAATTTCACATGAATGCTGCTGATTATATTGACTTCTTCATATTGACGTAGGAAAATTGACTACTAAAAGACTTGAACATAGATCTTACTCAAAATAATTATTCTTTAATTTATTTATAAAGCTCTACTATTGTAATTTTATTCAGATTTTTTAAAACATGCTTTAATAGTTAGAGGAGGGGATTCAAAGCTGACTACTTTGGAAGTAAATACAACGCAAATTATACACCTTAGAAGAAAACTTATATTTAAAAAAATTGCATACAATTTTCAATACCTATCTAATTATATTTCACCTATTGGAGTTCGCAGAAAAAAATTTATCCATCGATTTTTATCTATGTGAAACGATCCTTACAATACTTTAGTTTGTAATTGATTTACCTATCTGTATGGCGATTTACATAGAATAACTGTTCACATAACATAACACAACCTGACTTTCTAATTTCATTGAAGTCGATCAAAACTTTCTGCCTTTGCCTTAATAAAAAATATAATCTTAATGAAAAATTGTAGTACTTTGAAAAATTATGACTTTAAATAGTGATAGAGCCATGCTGTTGTCGAAATGGACAGGCTCGACCGGTGCATACCACATTATCACAGAATACAGACGTAAAGTAATAGCTTTCGCTGTTGCACTTCGTTCAGTGAGTGAGAGTTCCGGTGGCCCACTTCCCCTCCATCACGTCACTCTTCTTCTGTCAATTCTTGTCCATCAGATGTCCTTTTTCTGCCCTAAAGGCCGTCGATTCACTAGACACTCCTCCGGGGTTGCGAATGTCCATGGGCGCTGATGACCTCTCGCTGCGGTAGCTTACAAAACTTGTTTGTTTCTCGAAAATTAAATAAAAAAAATTAAGACTTTGACGTATAACATATAGTATATATGAAAGAAAATCGGTATACTAATTTGATTAATGATATTGCAGAGGTATGGAAGAAATCTATAAATAAACACAGTCGAAAAATGGTGTAAGTGAAAATTAGTCATAATTGAATGAATTACTAATATAGTAATATGTTATGATATATTGAGTGAATTAATAGTGCTTATTTTTAGTTACATATATAAAACAACTGATGGAGGATGAAAAAGAAATACACAATTTGATGAAAGATTAAGAGATCGGTACGAGTTCGAAAAAAATAGCCCAGTAAAAAGGGTCGCAATAAGTCTAACATATGCCGCTTAATTTGGTATACGAAATCATTACCTGAAATCATTGACGACGAGGTGTTTATCGAAAAATGAGTATATTTGTTACTACATCCAACGATGGTGGCGGTTCTTAGCATTGCTTTCGAAGGTTCAAGTCTTGACCATAATTGAAACTCTAAATATCTAACATCACGATGCATTTCAAATATTCTATTAGAAATCAAAATATGACACTTAAATTACGTCGCAATATATTAAGGATTTTATTTATTATTCATTCAGTTTTTTGTAAAAAAGAAAGAGATAGAAATTTAAATAGAATTTATATGACCAAAACATCATTAAAAGTCAAATCGAGACAATTGCTGCTTGTCTCAAAGAGTGCATTAAGCCCTAGACGATGTCATTTTGCCTTTGTCAGTCCCGAATCTGCTCTGGCCGTAGAGGACTTGCTTATGGTTCGCGTCCCTCAATTCCAAATGAAAATACTGCGGGAGTGTACGCCTCTAATACTCTATATACATTAGGTGATAAAAATTAGACACAAGTTGTATAATGTTTCCGTTTCAACAGTATTATATGACAGAAATTAATTGGTGTGAAATGATTTCTGAAAACACATCACGTCGTTAGCAAAAATACTATTGTTTTTCACATATAGAAGTCGTAAAGCGAAACACGAATAGCACACTATTTATTAGCACATTATTAGCACTACTATAGTGCTAATCGTGCTTTCCAGTTTATTATCAATCAACACGAAGTTGGACAGAGTGAAATAGGTATACGGTCAAAAAAAAAAAAAAACTTATAGGCAGTCGTCGGCGACTGTCGACAGAAGTGGAAACTAAAAATTGTGAGATGATAGCGATTTTTTAATTTTTCAAACTAACTTTAATATCTTAAAATTGTGATATTATATTATGATATCATAAATTTAAAAGAAAATAATTTACATTATTCTGTTTTTTACATCTATCGGCATTCCGAGTAACAATTATATATATTTTTATATGGTTTATTTATGCATACATGCCGGGCTGCGTAAGACTAGTAAATCTGGAATAAAAGTCAACGCACCTATCAAGTTTGGAATTGCGAAAGTTAAGCCTTTAATAAAAAAAAACCATAGTAATGTTTTAATAAATTAATTTAAGAATGGTGATTTTTGTATTTACAATATACATAAAAAGTTTTCAACATATGAGGTTAATTCACGTTTAATGTTAACAATAGCGGGTTAATGAGAGAACTTATCAGATTTTACCCATCTCGAAATCGGTCGACCTGCTTATAAAAAATTTTCACTTCAATAAAAATCAATGTATAATTAATATTTGAATTACAAAATGTTATCCTTTTTATTCAACTAACAATAAAGTTACAATTGAATTAAATTTAAAATATACTTTTCACATACAGTACAAATTATCATATATATTCGTATTGATGATTTACATATACCCAATGTTGACGCGATGCAACGCGAACTCATAAGATTTTACCTATTCAAAAATAGCGTGTCGGTGACGCGAACCCAAGATTTTCCCCTATTAAAAATCGCCGAATACGCTTAAGAGTGGGAAGAGGGGGGTAGGGGAGAGGAACGTTTAAGACGAACAGCAAAGTTGGATTGACGCGGGAGTGAACAAGAATTGCAAACAGCACAACTCACGCCGTATTTACACGACGATCACGCGTGCGAAACCGCGACCGCCGCTGTAGAGTCAACAGAACTTCATTTAAAACTTATCGTGAAATATAAATACCGGACGGGGAACACCGGAGAGGCGACAGGCGACATGGCGCGGTCATGTGACCGTTCATACTCGACGAACGCCGCGATAATGAAAATGCTGACGGTCGAATCTAGCGCCGTCCGCGTTCTTCGCCCGTCCACCTGACAGGCCGGCGACGGAAGAAGCTGCCGGGTGTCTCGCCGATAGATTTTCAGCGGAACTTCAGTGGCTCGGCGGCCGTCGTTCGGGACGAGCGTGCGCCGCGATTGCACGCTTTCCCGCGCTTTTCCCAAGTTATCCTTTGTTGAAGTCGCGCATTTTCATTTTCGTTCACCTGTAGCGCAGTCAATTTCGAATCGAATACCGACTTTCAAAACTGTATTATTGTTTGTGATGTATAAACTTGTACGTGTTGATAGTTGGAACTCGAGAAAAACAGTGAATTTCTAAAATGAACACGAATTTTGCTGGGCCGATTAATTTTAACTGTAAGTAGAGACATTTTCCGATTCGATTTTGTATGAAACTGATACTGATTATATATTTTTTTGAGACATATTAAATACTTTTGGACGCTAACACCGTCTTAAAATTTTTACATTTACTATAAATTATGGTCATATTGGTAAAAATTTATACTACTCTGAAATATCTTTAGCCGGTTTAAGCTTTTGTTCATGGTGTAAATTCGATAAATAGATTACTTAAAACAACTTTACCTAACGAGAAACGTAATTTTTCTAAAAATGAATAATTAATAAATACAATGTATAAAGAGCGGTTGTCGTTGTTTTGTCAAGAGAGTCACTTTCAAACCAGAAGATGCCGGGTTCCAATCTTTAGCATGACCGATAAGTCTTAACTAAATCAAGATTAAGGTCTCACTGCGTGTTTCGCAGGGCACGTCAAGCCATCTCGAACGTTACTTAGCAGGCCTAGCATGACGCCCTACACAAGAGTTTGTCTATATAGGCTATCTCTTTCATTCATTACGTTGCGTGAGAAAGACAGTCGCATGGAGAGACGCTTTTCTAGGGTGTCGTACTAGACCTACCGGACCAGCGTGGGAGAAACAAGGTCCAAGGCCCTCAGTTTAGAACTGGAAAAGATATGTTGCGATGGTTTTGCCATTTGGGAAGAATTAATAAAAGTAGACTGAGGAAATAAATATAAAGAGCGAATATGTCTGTGATGGAAGGGTTGTTAGAGGGCGTCCTAGGAAATTTTACACAGGCTAAATTGGTATCATAATATGCCAAATTTCAAACAATCGAAATAGATGAGCTTCTTCATCTATCATAGAATCTCGGATGCCAGTGGCGTAAGTGAGGTATGCAAAGATCGTTGCATGTGGACATTTAAGGTGTCCGCTCCTCCGGTAACTGAGCGTAAACGACGACCTTATAAATATATTTAACAAACAAGCAGATAAGCAAATAATGAAAGCTCATTATAAGGCATTCTTCTTCACATTTCAGGTTCTCTGCCTTAAAAATTTTATAAAAGCAGTCCCCGGGAGCGATTGAAAGTTTTAATCGTATTCTACGTGTCTACTCATGATTAGTGTTATACAACGCAAAATATATTCATAGTAACGATTCAGTACCGAAACTGGAAGCTTTGAAAAACTAATTCATAGAAAAGTAAACATAGATAGGATTTTCATTTGTTTAGGTCTAGGATCTGAATGAATCTACACAATGTATCAAAAACTTTATTATATAAAGAAGTATTTAGAATGATGATTAGAGAAAGCGTATGTAAACATATTTCTAATTTTTTTCTTGAAAGTTTTCAAAAATAAAAGTTAATTATGCAGTCGGGGGAGCCCTGTCAAGAACGAAGTTTTTGTCAATATAAATATTACAAAGTAAGGAATTAAATGATAGAGTCTCATTTCAAATTGTTGGAAAAATATTCTTTAATACAATTTAGATATTGATATAGATATTTAAATATTGTGAATTGTAAATTACAGAAAAATACTAAGTAACAAATTGCAAGAAAAAGTCACATGGTGGAGGCATAACACATTTTTGTTATGTTACGATTTCTACCAGTCAACTTCTACCGCAAACCGCGTTAGGGAATTTCGTTTCAAAACTTTCGTTTCGAAAGGGACTTAATTTTAGGCACCTAATTTTGTGTTAGGATTATGACATTGGAAAAGGTAATGTAAGTCTGGAGGAGTCAATTATGTTTTTGGCCGTAGTATAGCAAGGTAGAGCTAGCTTCATTTAATAATATTTATTTTTATAATAATAAGAAATCAGTTAATCATTTTGGCACACTTATCAAAACATTTTTTTTTCTTCTTAATTCGCAACTTTCGTGGAAGAAGGGTTACTTTTTGCGGGCTTACCGTCACAACTCAACACTATAATAAAATTTTTCGTCTGACAGCATATTTCTCACGATAGTTATATAATATTGTAATTTTTAACCTACCTTGGAAGTTTTTCTATAATCACATGTCTTGCATTGACAGAAGGGTTATCTTGCGTTTAATAAATGAATCGTAGGAAAGATGTGAGTCCATCGACGTCTGTTACTTGTCAGCTTCACTGTTACGTGAGATGGATCGAATGGGTTTATTAAAGCACGGCCTGTCCGTATCACGGGTTTGTGACTAGATATAGAGCTGCGTGGAGACAGGCGATTAACTCCTATTGGAGAATCAGTGACATCATTCCCAGCATCTCCACTACGTTTATATTGTCTTTTTATGACTTCTCTTTCTTTTTATACATTTATAAATATTGTTTTGGGAGTCTGTGAATAAAAATTGTATTGTCAATTGTGTCTCTCAAAGTTTTTTCTACCTAGGTTACAATAGGTGTATTGTTGATTGGAACCGTGCTGTGTTTAAACTTTACGATCAAAGCACAATATGTTATAATAATATGTATACAGATTGAAAATAAACTTGCATGTATCTTGGTATAATTAGCATCATTAGTGCTCGTTTCGTAGTAGCATATAATAAAAAAAAGTTCTTTCAACTGGTATCATTACTTAGAAGAAAAATATTTGCTCTTAGCTGTCAACAACATTTCAGCTTCGATATTTTTTTCTATGATATCTTTACGATGTTTCATGAAAACCGATGTTATTTCAAAACACTGTCACTCAGGATCATCTTTTTTAATTTAGGGAAAAGAAAACAATGAGCTTTTCTTTTTTATAATTTTCTTTTTATAATATATAAGCATGTGTCACAAGTCAGCACGCTACAGTACTGAGTATAGTATTTCAGTATTTTCGTACATATAAATTGAATATCGGCAGAGAATTTTGAATGAACTAGTTGTGATGCTAGTGAGACGGTGGTTGTATTTATTACTTTATGTCTTATATTATATATTATTTTGTGGTAAATAAGAAATTATTGACAAGAGCTATTAGGCGCTCGTGTCAGTCGGCGACAGCGGCCATTGGCTGCGGCATGCTAATTTACTTTGTTATGTTGTGCGTTTTTTTCCATCTTGTGACGAGGAGAAGGTAAAAATACATAACACATGTCTGGAAGTGTGGGGTTGAAACACACTAAAACAGCCCCTTACAGAGATGACTATATCTTCTATGCTGTTAGTTGGAGGCTGTGACATCACTGAACGTCGCCGAAGAGCACATGGGGGTGCTGACGCTATGTGACTTGCTCTATGGACGATTCCTTAAGGTAATCACCACGGCATAGTAAGTCACTAACACACCAACGCGAGTTGGGCCCATTTGCATATCCAAAAACGATGCATATGCGAAAACGTCTCAGTAAGTAATAAGGGTGATTGATTTGTTTAGGTCTTAAAAACTATGGAGGTTCTATTCCTACTATATAACTATTGAATTCGTTTACTTTAATAAGCCTTTCGCCCGCGACTGTTGTTTACTGAGAAACCGATAATCGTATTTACTGAAAAAAATTGTCATTTAAAAATTAAAAATTATCTGGATCGTTTTTTATACTTGACTGGTTCTAAAACTGTATGATAACGGATGACGTAACTTGCTTCAGCTTATTTTTAAATATTATAAATTATATGGAACCGCGCAGAGCGCAAGCACAGCGTGATCTTGACTAATAGTTGACCTTTTTTAGTTGCATAACTTTGTTATAAATTACACATAAAACGCATCGGAAAAGTTTGTTTTTGAGATTATTGTCTAAAATATATGAATTTTTATGACCATGTGACGTCATAATTAGATATCGACTATTGTTTGTAAACAAGGAATTCAGTGACATGTGCTAAATGAGTCCAAATGCGATACATCGTGTTATTGCTATCCGTTACAATAGCCCGATATTGCATAAATGTACTATTTGTCCTTCCAGCTCCGACACGTCGAAGTAGTAGTAATAAATACGTCAATGTTTCAAAATCAAATCAAATTTGAAGTGATCACGATAATGAGATTGTGCATTCGTGTTGCAAAAAATTGTTCGTAGTATTAGTACACTATATTTTAAAGGCAATGTGATGCAATGTAATATCAGAATATATGTCCAAAAACAAGAATATTTATTGGAGAAAAGACGCAACTGCTTATAACGAACATAGCTAGAAATATTTTATTTATTAATATGACACGCTCATATTTTATTAGTTTGGATTTTTGCATTCTGTTTGTTTCTGATACACAAATAAAAGTTAATATACATTTATGAAAGTAGTAAATATGGACAAAAAGATTAATTTCATTTTGACAAAGGGTTAGTACCGGCATAGCAACTCCACGTTATTCTTGTATTGTGAAATATAGACATTGTATCTTTATCTCTATAAGTATAAGAGTTAAAACAGATATCTTGATATTATTGTCTTATAGATTATATTAGGACCAAATAGGGAACGTATTGAGCCCATGAATGTCCAAATATAAACTATTAAATTAGAACTGGAGTCTTGTTATGATAGAATATCATATTACGGTTCATTTAAACTTCACCGTCTTTATGTAACATGAATAGACAGTCGTTAGGGATGTTTACTAGTGATTTCTTAGAGGCAAAGTTGCAGACCTGGGTTTTGTATTTCACAAAGATGTATCCTTTTTTTGTGGATATGGATTTTTAGTAAGCATACTGGTTTCAGGTTTGGAGTTACTTTTCTTAAGATTTCACTTAAGTTAGGTTTTACAAATAGTTTAATCTTTTTTACATTTTTCATAGTGATAAGTAATAAAATGTATATAAATTTTTATCCTGATACATGTTTGTACAATAAATATGAATTGTAAATAGTAAATATTGAAGTTTTAGAACATTTAATGTAAAAATAATTCAATAATGACTTACTTCAAGAGTATTTTATCTACGAAATAAAGATATTTTTGTATAGATTTGACTTAAAAGAACTTTTGAATTGTAATGGACTTTTAAATCGTGTTTCTTAAATCTTATATTAAAACAAAAAAAAAATCATCCTTTTCGGGACGCCTAGCACATGTGAAAGATCGAAGCTCTTTCAAATATTAATGAAAAAATGATTAATGAAATAAAAATAAATATGACGTAATCAAAAAAATTGACATAATCAATAAGGAAAAATTGACATTAAAAAAAACATATTCTTTATTGAAAAAATACATATTCATTTAAAATCAAAATTAAAAAGATGTTCCGAAGTGAACAACAATTCTGCATACGCTATACAGAATTACGAGCACGTGCCGATGCGTAAACGGACTGACCCGCCGCATCAGATGTTCCACATCAACGTAATAATAAGTACGTAAGGTAATCGATTAAGGTGTTCTAGAAAGCGATATTAAAATCTAAAAAAATATTCTTATTAAATTAACAGGTGAAACAGACTTTTATGTACCTATATTTTATTCGATAGCTCACAAAGATACCATAGCTTTATAATGCAAGTTGATTATAATTGAATCGTAGGTAAATGAGCTGTCAGAGGCTGCATTATGCGATGGTTACTAATAATAATAACGACAGCAATGATAAAGATAGGTAACGATAGCGGTAACGACATCGATAGCGATAGCGATAATGATAAAGCCATAAATCTCTTTCAGATGTCACCATACACATATACAACATACATTTCTCCAGTTTAAGGATTTTACTTTGAAAATAAATTCTATTAATCTATCTTCAACTTTACATGGACCTTTATAATATCTGCTCGACATAATGGTTTTAAATTCCCTATTCTAGATTCCGTGGGATTTTCATTTTGTTAATAACCTTTTGTTAGATCTGCTGCCTTTTTAAACTTTTTCAGTTTGTTGAATATATATATTATTAACCATCTTAAGTCTGTTTAGTACATTATTACGAAATGATTCAAATTTCCCAGCGCTTGATCACCTGAGGGAAAGTTGAGGTGCCTTTTACACGTCATTCAGTATAGCGTGACACTTATCTTATGTCGTACTGTGACGTGATAGGCGAACATAGCTAAAAATGCCAATATCTATTACACCATTTTCATTACTATTATATAACTTATAGTATATATTACATGTCGTTAGCATCTAAAATAATGTACTTTTCGTCAAATCTTTGTTCTGGTATACCTAGAATATTGTTCAACTTTCAAATTTATATATTTTATACAATAATTTTATTTGCCATTTTTTTCCTCAAGCAATCTTTCGGATCATTTGTCATTCATATCTTTTGTTTATACTTATAACACCTATCTTGAATAAGCAAGATAAACATAATTATCTTGCTTTTACATCAACAACCGTAAATTTAGGGTCTGGAAAAAAGCCTTTCACACTCTAACTTGTCGTTTATTTCCTTTGTAATGTAAACATAAATTCTGGATTGTTCTTCATCGATATCCTTATTTATAATTAAATTATTTACTTTCCTACTTCTTTTACACCCTGAGTTTGTAGTAATGTTGCATACCAGCAGATAATCTTAGTTTATGTCAGTCCACTTCTTAGAGTATCTTATCAGAGTCGATGCCAGTTTCTGCTTGCGCTGTGTTATCTCGCTATTCACCAACCGCACAACCAAATGTTCTTTGCTGAAATTAATTTCGCCAGTGTCAAAATGCTGCATTGAAATATTTGTACTTAATGTTATCGCCAAATACAAATATTTTATATTGGAAAATACGTGTCATAATATGCAATAAGCAATTGAACTGTTAGTATTACAGAAATCTTGTTATTTTTTTATTAACTCGTGACAATATCGGTTTATCATATCGTTAATATATAGTTATATAATATGGAATAACATTTTTTTTTGTGATTACAAGCGTACACTTGCAACTAGAGTATAAACCGTTTTCAAGACTATTGATGGATGAAATATCTACATACATCACGAAGTTTGTATGGAATCCTCAGGGTATGAGTTCCATTCGCACTTGTTCGGTTTTGTTATACATGATATAAATGTCTTAAATAAATTTGTATTGATATAACCTATATCAGCTGCAGGTGGTCCAACTAAACGTAATGTTTGCCATCAAAACGTTTACCGGACGTAAGTATGATTCGTTATTCCTTCTTAGGCAGATCATGTAATCGGTCGCTGAAACTTTACGGTTTAACTTATTTATTGCCAGCGCGTCGTCCCGTTTCGGTTCGAGATAGGTTCGTACTAGGCCGGTATAGGCGGGTCCTAATGCTGATTTCGACCATGCGATAGCCCTATTGATGCTCAGACCCTTTTTGCTTGGTAGTCATAGGCTTTCCACAAGGGATGTAAAGGACAAAATGTATGTCACTATGAATCGTTCATTGTCATGTCATCTTATGATTCATTCAATAATAATAAGCACATATTCATTGCGATATTTTACTTTATTTTAATTTTAATGACTGACTATTACGTGATAAGAAATTACCCTGTACCCTGTAATATTACTTTTGTAAAATTGAGAGTATAATTTATTTGGTGAGTGCTTTCTATTTTAACAATTTCATTGTAATTCGATAGATATGTCTGATCGGGCTATTAATCGAATTTAGGTATATCATCAACGTCCCAACTCTTTTAATGTCGCTATTTTTTAGCATTATTTATCCTGCAGCTACAGTTTCATGACTGTGAAAGAAAAATCCATGCCTTTATTTTAATCCCCTTGAAACATTTGAGCTGCAATTTCGTCATTTTATCTCTTTTTCTGTAATCACAGTGACTTTTACCGCTAGCACGGACGTCCGCCCGCTTCTCTCGGGGCTCTCGGGATCTTCGAAATTGAACCAGTTTTTAATGGAGGTATTTTTCATTTATACTTCTTAATTTATTTTTAGGTCTTGAAGTATATTAAAATTGTTCAATATTGCTAAGTACCAAATCTGTTGCACAATTATTTTTGTTAAATATTCCATTTGATGCACTTCCACGGAACGACTTATTTCTCAAAAGAAATAACCACTTGTAAAGATTTCGAAACGCTTACAAAGAATTACAAATTTTATTTTTCTGATGACGTACCTAAGCATATTTAAATTGTACGTCTCAGATACTACAAACAAACCTTCCTTTAAAAATATGTTCGTAAATTTTTTAATATTATCTGGAGGTCGATAGAAAAAACAGTCACTGGGCATCATACAAGACAATGGAATGGAATAAAGTACTCTAATACTGTTCGAAATATAAAAACTACCACCCAAATGATTCACGTGCTATTATTCTATTGTTAGTATGTCGCTCGATATATGAATGGGTCTCACTGTACTTGGAACGACGTTAAAAAAAGAGATGGTATATTTTTAAAATCTCAATACAATCTTGGACATGCACTGCTACTATATTCCCTTTGAAAATAATACCGTTTTATTTGGTTAAAATTTGGGCCCGGGTTTACTTGTATTTAAAATTTTATCGGTTTCATCTAATAACTATATTAAAACTTGCAAAAGTAGTACCTATTTCACTTCATTTATATTTTCCTTAGAATTCAATTTTTACAATTTCTGCGTATTGAAGTTTTTTTATTATCTAAACCTTATAAATAATTGAAAATCAATTATTTGAATAATTTTTTTTTTGCAAATTCATTTGTTCTCAATATACTGTTGTTCTTAGTTTTACTTTTTCATATGCTGTTAGTTGATAATTACCACATGTCAGTACCCCGTCACTAATCCTATGTCAAATGTACTTGAGTTTATTTATGTGACGAACAGTAAGAAATGACGTCTGGCATTCTTGCATCATTTCTAATTTCGATTCAACTGCATGAACAGTTTCTACAAATCTGTCGTATCATTCACTGTTTTCAATTTGAAGCAATTTTCAAATTTGTGGAGCATTTTTTTTTTTATTTAAAATTTTGATAGTTGTTTGACGAAAAGAATACTTGATCAGTCGAGACCTCTCTAACTTTGCATTCAAATTCACCCTGCCTCTAACTATATGGCGATCACTGTCAATTTGCACCTTGTTGATCAATGTGACATTGTTGAATATTTGTCACTATAATGAATTCTATCTCACTAAGTAGTAGTGATATTATTCGTCAGTAGTCTTCCAGTATTTCTGAGCCAATTGCTAACTTTTAAAAAATACAGTAAAAATATTTGTAAAGATTTAGTAGCATACTTAAAATGACCTTTAAGTACTAAATTATTATTTTACATGAATGAAATAAAATTTTTTTTGGAAAAAAATATTTATCTAGTCAGAATTGGCTGTTGAGTATAAGTGAACAAGTCTTTGATTCAAAAAGTTTCTAAACCTAACTACAGGTGAATTGATCGATCTGTTCTAATTTACGTGAAATTAAGCCGCTTCTTCCGTGTCCAAAAGCACTTTAATCCCTCGGTTCCGGACTTTATCTCCGCATTGCTGGCAGCGGTACTTGGTATTGTACCGCTGCAATGAAAACAGCGTGGAGGGCTGAAAGTCCAAGCCCATTATCTAAAATAAAAATATTGTCGGATAGTATATCTATGCAGTGGGATGATACGTGGGTCGAACTGAAAGTCCGTAGAAAAAATAACTGAGCAAACTAGCGATTTATTTTTATTATTATTGTTTTTAAAATTATTTTCCTTTGAGATTAATACATCGCCACGTTCGACGAAACTGAGAAAAACGCTTTACCTATTCGCTCTTACGATTTGCTACGACGGCGTTTTCATATGCTGCCACAGTTTCCTTGGCGTCCGTAAACCACTTTTTAGAAAGTTTTTCATTTAGTTTAGAAAACAAATAAAAATCGTATGGCGCAAGCTTGGGACTGTAAGGAAAGTGAGCCAGTATTTCTATACTAAACGTCCCCAAATAGTTAGTTGTTTGTCAAGCGCTACGTGGTGAGGCGTTGTCGTGATGTAGAAGAATCCATTCTATTGCGAAGTCGTTTTTCCCAATTTGTTTCCAAAACAAGAAGCAAACAATTGTTAGTGTATCAGTCTAAAGTGACTGTTTTTGTATCTTCTAAAACAATTGTTGCATAATGAGTTGTCATTCCGAAGAGAGAGGCCTCCATCTTTTTCCGACGCTTCGACCTCGTTTTACTTTAGTAGGCAACTCCTCGAAAAGAAATATCCATTGAGCAGACTGACTTTTGGTTTCAGGATCGTAACAGTAAATCCACCTTTTGTGACCTGTAACCATGTAGTACACAGAATTTGAGTCACCATCGGCCAAATCTTTGCATCATTTCGTGGCACCAATTAACACGACGGAGTTTTCGAACTTTGGTCAAAATATGAAGTATCCACCGAATATAAAGCTTCCTGACCGCTAAATGATTATAAAGGATTTTGTACACTTGATTTATATCCATGCCAAAGCTTGTCCAAATCTGATGGTAAGTCACTCTTTCGTCAGTTTCTATCATGGGCCGCACAGCACTGATTTTGTCTTCGGTCAACGTCGTAGATGCACATCTCTCATACTGCAGATTGACAGAGAGATAAGCGCGACTACGATTGAACTCCTAAGCCAGCTATAAACAGTGGCAAGGGATAGAGGTTGATAATGAAAGGCTCACCGAAGTCTGTTATAGTTGGCTTAAATAGCAACGGAAGTGATAAAATGTCATTGCATCAAAATTTTCTCGCATTAAATTCAAGTTGGGAAATAGAGAGAAACCATTTTCTTTTTGTCGCCAATTTGTAAAATCAAATGACAGACGAATGTCATATACGTAATAAGGTCGACAGAAAGTTCAATTTTTAAATTAAATATGTGTTATATATGTTAAAACTTAAATATGTTTAAAGTTTTATCAAATCTAATTTTAACTTTAACATTCAGTAAAACAATAATAACTGAATAAAATTAACTTAATCTGCAACTGACCAGATTGGCCTCACTTCACTTTATATATGACATACAGGATAAAAATGAACGTGAAATACAAGCTAATTAGAGTTATTAAAATCGAAATTCTTTGTAAACATCGATTGCCTCTATCTTTTTGCTGTCAACTCGAGTTTAAGTTATTAGTAAATACAAATTTCAAATTGACAGAAGCGGTATAACATTCATCTATTGCTTTAAAAAAGGCAATATGAAACTGTTATAAAAAAATATCAGCGCATTACAAAGCCTTTATCAATTTTGTTATTATGAGCACGATTCTAATGAGAGTCTAAGAATTCAATAAAGTATCGTGCTTGACATAAACGCTTTGCGATGTCACCCGTTTACTTCAATAAAAAGTGTATGTTCAGATATCTTGAATTTTGTCGGAAAAAAAAAGTCATTTGACGACAATGAAATGAAACTTTATCAAATATTTATTTTTTGAGATTCCTGAGTAAAAGACGACATAATAATATTTTGTGACAGATTTTGTACCTAATATTAAGACAATCTTCGAGTTCACGAGTCAAATATAAATATTAAAACTTCGAGGACACTTACAGTCGCTGAGCACGTTCGTGTATTGTGTTAAATTCTTCAATTTTCCGCTTTCGCCGTGTAAGGGTGTCTTCACACTTATCCAATATGACGTGACGTTGCGGTTTTTAGGCGATTCGTGCCGTAGGTGAAGATTATACACGAAAATATACTTTGAGGTAGCAACATTGTCTGTAACTTGTATTTAATGATTATAAACCGACTCTTTTTATAAACATCAGATGATCTAGAACTTTCGGGAATCGCTTATACATCGACAAGAACTCCGTTTTAGAACCTTTTTATGGATTAAGAATCGTTTAGTGCATCGGCTGATATCATCATGTTTTTTTCGTCGATACGACTTTAGAAGACAAGTCCCGTTCGTATTGTCTCTTCTAAAATTTCTACCTACATTCGGATTTATTGTTGAACTCTATCTTTGGAAAAGTATTTTGTATTGATATTGATCAATATGCAATGTAATTGAAATTTGTTTGTATAAAAGTGATGTTTTATGAAGACACTTATTGTGTCTTCATAAAACATATTGGATTTCGTGTATGTATGTACTGTACATAAATGCGAAGATAAATAGGCTTAACAAATTATTATTACTCTTCAATTTATTATTGTCTGCAGATACGGATCATTTTGATTTTTCAGCGCACGCTTTTGTCTGAATTTTCAAGGATTTTGTTTTTTTTTTAAAGATCTGTTGATCTTTGATAAACCGAACTTTTTTTTCTGTACCACTTCTATTACAATGTGCTATAGTTAAAATGGCAATGTTTTCTATTTTATGTTATTATAAAAATAACACGTTAAATCTGCTAAGAACATAATGTAATTTTAATTATTTGAAATATATACTTGGTGTCTTATTATTTTAAGTGGACGGCGGTTCGATCTATCGCCATTACAAGATCGTGATGAATTTCAATAATACTTTAGAAGGCGTTGCCTTTTAAACCAATGTTGATGGCGGGCTGTAGTTATTTCTGTTGCTAGTGGCATTGGTCTTGGAGACCATGACGTTGAGTCGTGTCCTGTGTGAAATTAGTTTTATGTCAATGGCAATAAAATATCAGATGAGGTAAAATTTTACGTAAGTTTTAAGTAAATTACAGTTCCTGAAATCAAATTATTAACGAATTTCATGAAAGATTTTTATTTCATGGAAATCGAGGTACTTCAAAAGTTTCTTTTGCCGTTTAACGAATTTGTGAAATTGGAATGAAAGAATTAAAAGGAATTTATTCTTGCACAGAAACGTCACACCAGTTTCTCATTTCAAATTATAATTTTGTTATAATCCATCATGAGTTATTTTAACTTAACATAGCTTACAATTTCTCTTATATAGGAAAAGTAATTTTTGGAAAACTTCTTTTACCGCATCTGCATCATAATAATTTTCACTGAACGTGTTACTGAAAGGGTAGGTAAATTCCGATTTTTTTAAAAGATATGAATTGGCAGTTTAAGGATTAGTGAAGATTAAGGACGTAGTGACATCGAATTTATTCGTGTTCTCCCGGGCCTAGTTCCGTTATATTAAAGAATAGTTAACTAACTGCATGCGGTTCGATAGGCACTGAGTAGAGTAAGCGTATTTTTGTGAGATGAACTCATTATTCAATATATAAAGGGATGTAATCTGTAAAATTCTTTTTTACGAGTTTCCCTAGTTTACTGGCTGGTCCCAATATGTTCTATTGCGCGCGACGGAACCTTTCGCGGCATATTTTTGACTGACGTCAAAAAAACGAGGAGGTACTCAATTTGTCTGCTTTCTATTTAAGTATGTAGTTTTAGGGCTTTTCTTAATTTATTACATACGTAAAAGTGATAGGTTGATATAGTTACCAAGAATCAGTGTTTTGATGGAATGCAAGTTATGCAATTAAAATAACATTTAGGAGCCATCCATAAATTACATCACACGTTAAAGGGATAGAGAGGGATATACAGAGTGTCCCAATCGTGTGCAAAGGGAAGACGGGTCGTGAATTTCGTGACGTCACATATAATACCTACAATATTAAAAACATAAATGTCAACTCTAACAAAAAGCTTTTAAATATTACTAACTCTATCAAAATAGTTAAAAAGTTTAGAGTTTCGTTCACTTTTTAATTTCTGGCGGCCGTACGAGTTTAAATTTGTTGAAGCTACGGCGTTATGCATCGGCAGCTCTTGACATATGCCACAATCCTAACATCACCTTTGAGGTACAGACAAAAGCGGTTTTGTGAATGTTCTGTAATGTTTGATTTGTTGTTTATTTTTATAGACTGTATTTTTTTAATACCGTCACTTTAGAACTCTACGACTTGTTTTTCATTTGAAAGACTTTACTACCAGGTTGATACCATTTTTATCAGATATGAGATCTGATCATGAGATCCAAAAATCGATACGACAACTTGAGTGTAATAGACATACAAATAATTTGGATATTTTTTATAGTGACTCATTTGCTTTTCGGAAAGTATCATTTCGTGAAGCGGAACTGATGATGAAGGCCACAAATAACCACTAGAACATCTCCATGATAAATAATTCACAGATTACGATGACATTTCTAAAAAGTTGATAAGCAACATATGCTTGCTCATCAAAATGCACTTTCTGAAACGGAGATGGCAATGTTGTACCAGCTAAATTCTGGCGATTGGATCCGTGAGGAATCAATGGGACTTCTCGTATGTTACAAGTACACGTACAATACTTTCCTTATTTTCTACAATAGTACGTGAATTTGGTATCGTAAACCATTTTATGATGAGGTCAAGCAATTTAAGCGTATCCAAATGCATATAGTGAAGCAGAGATAGCGGTGAAGTATCAGAAATCTTCTAGACTCCAATGTTTTATGAAAATCGGTTCTCCACTTTTTTAGTTACACAGCAAAGCAGCTTAGCTTTTTTCAGTTTCTTTTAGAGAGTTGGGGTAAAATTTGAAAATTTAGAGGTCTCGGGAACCAACCGACTCAATCGACGGCCTTGCGAACGTGTTAGCCCGAGGATGAGAAAATTCTTAGCACTGCTACAAATATAGAAAAGTTAAAATAAATATGTTAGACACGAGCGCATCTCGGTTTCATATTTTGAAACCCGTTTGCTTGACATTTCACGTTTTGTATTCATGTAGGAGTTGAGTTTTTTTTACCTTTTTTTTTTACTTCAGTGTTCATCGTTTTCATTAGAGTAATATTTTTTTCGTTTTCCTTGCCTTAGCACCTACTTTAAACAACCAATTGCTTTAATGGATTTTGAAAGGGATATTGTTTTTTTTTTCAAATCAAATTTTTCAAAAATATTTTAAATAGAAAAACTTAATAAAAATAAATAATTGTGGAAAACCCGTTTTAATTTAATAATCTAAAATTGCAAAATTACAAAATATGTGAAATCACACCAGGGGTGGGGGTCATTACCTGTGACAAGAATAAGGGCTAGTGCGTAAAAAATAATGAAATTAATGTGACGTAATTTATGAAAGATCCCTTACTAGTGTTAAGGCTATAATTTATTTTTTATTTCTAGCTGAGAAGGACCGCTTTTGTTGCCCTGAAACAGGCAGAAAATCAATATTATTTTTTTCTAGATGGAAGAAGGAATTTGACTTATGAAGGCAAATCATTCAATCAAAAACACGTCGAATTAATTTCTGGCATTTATACTAGTTACAGTTCTTTTTTTCCTTTATCCAATATTATGACTAGTAATTCATTAGTAACAAAGATTCATGTGTAACCTGGAGATTGAGTAATTAAGTTGTACGTAAGAACGAAATATAATCATTTATATTTAAATACGGATAACTTCTGTAATTAGCATATAAGTATCATTTATACAATTAATATATAAGTAAATCATGTAAGCTATATTTTTATATAAAAAATTCAGCTTCCGTATGTTTTTGGTCGAACTCGAAAAGCAGTCGATTGACTGGTGTGAAGTTTAGACACAACGCTGCATTCCTATATCCGTAAGTTCTTAGTGTATCTAATAGCGTGTGCTATTAGATACACTAAGTACTACTGCACCGAACTACTGCTGATTCTAAAAAATGTTTTCACTCATAAAAGTTATATATACTTATTATATTTTGACGTGTATGTGTAGTTGTCTATGAGCAAAAGAACGTTGAATGTGAATGATGAGATGAGAGAATTGAAAATATATCCCTCGGCTTCCTACAAACCGGAACTGTGCTCAGATTTAAATTAAAAATAGGACAGGGAACAAAACTCAGAAGAAATTGGATCTTGATCAAACTTAAGAACTAAGCCAGAATCGCAATTGAGTGTGAGAATGGACCGGCATTGGAATCAAGAGTGTAATAAGGAAGAGTACCGGAACCAGAATTGAAAGCGGAAACGAAATTAGGATTGGCAGCAAATTCGATCAATGAAAGAGATGAAAGAATATATTACACGTCCACGCGGCCAAAGCCGCGGGAGTGAAGTTAGTATCATACAAACGGTATATCGTTTTCTTACATACTGTTTTTGCGATGTTTTTAATTTTAAATTAGTACAGGTCTCAAACATGAACACAAACAGACGGAATGAAAAAAAAACCTTCAAAACAAAATTGTGACGTATCGGAAAATAATCTTTTTCTTACACAGAAATATGAACCTCAATATTTGCAAGATTGATATAATAGTATTTAATGATCTCTGTCACGAATCCCTTTAAGGGAGCACGATCTCGAGGCATGGAGACTACATACGTGTATAATAATATTATATAACACATACTTCGTTAGCGGCCCACCTCATATGCGCAAATCGACTTAATGTAATCTGAATAACACGCCCTCCGCGTTGGCCACCGCAGTAGGTATGATTTCCCGCGGGCATATTACGTACTGCTCAGAGATTGCTTACGAAATCGATCACCATCATAGTTTGGGCATTTAACTAACTATCGTTTATGGATTAAACCGCGTGGGCAGAAAGGGTTTTCTCAAAACTTGCGATTAATACAAATGTTAATGTTTTTGAAATTATTTCAGGCCTGATTGTGATATATAAACGCCACGGATACTATTTTTCTAATATTTTTTTTCGTAAATACACAGACATTAGTTTGTTTGTAGCCAATCTTATTGTCTGTTTTTGAAATCCACAGGAGTTCTGTGTGGTGGTACGGAACTCTCTGTGCGCGAGTCCGCCTCGCGTTTGACCGGTTTTTATCAAATCTATTGCTTAGGTAAACCAGGGTCTCACAGTAAGCAGAGAAGCTCTCACAAAACATGAAACTCTGTACGGGCGAAGTCCTACTTAGTTCCGAGTTCTGTCTATTGCGTTCGCGCGAATGCCATAAGGCCTTAATTAAGCCAGAATATTAATGCTTCATATTTCGGATAAAATATAGTTGTCAGAACACAACTCGGAATTCGTGACACTTAGCGGAAATAAAATTTCACCGAAGTGAACAATAACACGGCTACAAAAGTTTGGTTTTATGAATATCAAACGGCCACTCATTATTTCGCCATATACGGAGACAAAGGAAAGGCAAGAAAAACTTTATTAATTTCCGTTTCAGGTTGCCTTTTTATGAGACTGATTCCGTCGAGAGTTTAATAAAATTTGTGTAGAGGTCTTTTTCGTGACGACGCGAAAAAAACATTTTTTGCTTATTCTCAGTTCTCATCGTGATATTTCATAAATGTTTGTAAATCTCCCGTTTGCTGTACTTTATGCTTGTATGAATATCATGAAAAAAAAAACGATATTCAGACTGTTGACATCCTACATATGTAGGAAACGAAAGCATATATGGTCACGATACCCAAGTGTGGGCCATCTGGGGTCAATGATTCTCTTACGGTCGACTATATTCGTTTCTACAATATAATCCTCAATGAAGAAATAGAACTACACTACCACTAATTGATAACATAAAAAAGATCCATTGGGATTTGATAATATTTCAGATTAAATATAATAGTAGGTACGTAGGTGAAACCTTGGGCTATAATCAATATAATGGAACATCGCAATCGAGAGAAAAATCGGGATCGTGATTGAAAGAGAAATACTTGATATGAAAAGTGAAGGAATTCATTAATTGAATGTTCATGCGGGCAGAGCCGCGGGCGAAACCTAACACGTGGTAATGATTGGACTGAAGAGGTTTCATGCCAGATATTTTGTTCCCTCCATAAGTCTCTGGATCGGTTTTAAGCTCATGCTATATGTACTTGTATGTTGGTAGGACTTAAACGACACACCTACTGATCGTAATAAACCTTAAATGTTTCCTTCTTATTTCTCTAAATGAACCCAGAAGAACAATTTAGGCCTTCTGTAAGGTCATGAAAATATACAAATATATATATATATATAAGTACGTATGCCCCGATATCTTTTTACATCATACTAATATTATAAGAGCACAAAAGTTCAGATTTTAAATGTTTTCTCGCCTAAGCGAGATTTCTACATTTGATTAATAACCCTGGATAAACATAAAAATAATTTTTCTTCAGAATTAACTTAGATACGCACGTGACTTCTGTCATGTTAACAGAAGCCGGAAGTCCAATTGCAATCAAATTTAGTGCAAATACGCCTCATGCTAAACAGGTATTAATAACATGGCATACTTTAATTGCACACTTCGTCGCCCACGTGGATTGAGAATTTTATCATATTTTCAAGTCGTACTTGTTGGTTGTAGGTGGCCTAAGATTGTACGTTGAAATTTGGGAAGGAGGCCTATGTCCATCAGTTCACATTCAATGGCTGTAGCGAATGGAAGAAAAAGCGAATTAATAGTTTCATATTTTAATTTAAAATTTACTGCCATATTAAACGGGAAATACCCATTGGTTATTAGCATTGCTACGACATTAAACTCTATATAGAAGATGTGTTCCTAACTAGGATGGCCAATTTGTTCTGATACGCCTGTACCGTACTCTCATACCGCCACTCAAATTTGAGAGCGAGTCGTCACTTTGTTTGGTCATATTACTGCGCCGACTCTGCATAGACATATGGACCGGTTGATAGTTCAAAATTGAAGTAAGATTATATTTAAATTGAGCAGAATGGTCTGAAATAGGATGAATCCCTTCGCTTTTTTTTATGATTTGATATTGCCAACAATATTATCCAACTAATCAGCAACTGAACTGGGATAGAGTTTTGAAAAAAAGAAGATTTATTAAAGGAATAGCGAGCGAGACCGAGAACAAAACAGAAAACGAGATAGGGACTGGATCACAATGAGAATTAACACTGAACACGAAGTTGAGATGGACCGGAAGTTCGGGAGTGAAGTTTAAACGGGATTGATATAAAATGTCATTAATTGTTAAATTTGGTTTATATTGTAATCCTAATAATAATCAACCTAAGAATGGAGTCATTACCCTAAAATCTAGAAAATTAGGACTAGCGTGCACTGGATGAAAAAAACAAATATTACTCAAGGATTACATTACAAGGCTTAAGCCTTGTAAAGTAATCCTTACGAGACAAACAAAAGGACAAATAGACAAACATTTGAAAAGTCAATTTCGGGCATTCCATCCCAAATCCTTTATCTTACAAAAGATTCTTCAGAAATTGTTTATTTTCTTAATCTCTACGACAATGAAATGTAAATTAGTCTAGATTCAATAAGTTTGCTTAGTCTAATATAAGTTATACGAAAGGCAAACTTAATTTACTGAGAGACGTAATGGAATACGGTCCGATCAAAGGTTTCCTAACAGATTCGTGGTTAGCTGTTCGGCGGCGAAGCGGTTAGCGGCAAAGGCAGTTACTGAGATCGCTTTGTGGTTTCGTTGATAGTTTACTTTTAATTTACTCATAGTCCATTTGACTGAGGGTAAGTTATCAAGACGTGATAGCGCTCGTGAAATGGTACGAACGGTAAGTCACAATTGATTGGATTAAAGGATTATAAATAATTAAATGTTGAACATAAAATGGTAAACGGTCAGTTATCACAATCGGACGATAACGCAAATATTAAATTTCATTTCGCCTTCCGCCTTGTTAGTAATATGACAAATAACATTAACGATTCTAATAAACTGAGGGATTTTTTAAAAAGAGTCTGTTTTTTTCTAAAAAGTTGGCGATACTGCTTTTGGGTTGCAGATGTCCTTGGGTGGCGTTGTTCACCAACTAACGTTGGCTCGTATGCTCCTTTACCCCCTTTAAAAATCTTTAAAAAACAATTAAATTTGTCATCACATTATTCACCTATGCATTAAAACTTTCTTCCATTTCAATATTTTCTGAAATTTAATAAAATATTTTTGTATTTCTTTCACAATATCAATTGAACAAAAAAATACTAAAAAAAGTTTCCTATTATTAATAATACATGACTGTATAATTTAGATTTTATTTTAATTTGAAATTAATTTAATTACAGTAATTAAAATCAATTCAATTACAATAATTAAAATAGTTTGCGAAATATACACACATTCTTTAAGAAAAAAAAAAATTTAATGTCTGGTTCGAGGTAGAAATTCATGGCACTATTTTACCATAGAAATTGATTTAATTTCATATAATGTTTCCTTGGAATATTTTCATATTTATGAATACGCTATTATGTATCCCCGTGTTAATACATCAAGCTAATCTCGAAGCCGAGTAAGGACGGTTATGTTTGTCGGAAGTCTTATCGACCCACAGGTTTGCTCCCTGTGCTGGGTAAAATCGTGGAAACGTCGGGCGCCTCCAATGGCACTTGATGCTGAGGTTGCAGGCGACGCAGTATGGCTTCACGCTGCAGTGCGGGACAGAAGACGCCCTTTATAATCTAGTGACATATGTCTATACTGAGTTAAATTTCAAAAAAATCATCTTAATGGTGTCATTGGACATAGAAGGCGCCTTTGACAATGCGTGATGGCTGATGTTGAAGACCCAGCAGCTCGGTTATAAATGGTGAAGGTATCCCCTTCTGGATCGGAAGGTGAATATGCGGTAGGCTGGGAGAGAATGCTGGAACTTCCAAGATACTTCCAAGGGTTGTATACAGGGTCCCATAGCCGGTACAACCATTTGGAACTTTATTATGGACTTCTTACTCCGAGAACTGAGGAAACTCAGCGCATATGTGCAGGCGTTTGAGGACCATGTGGTCCTCATATTCTCAGGACAGTCGGCTTCGTCAGTGAAGAAGAATTCCAACCGGGCTCTAGCTCACGTGCACTGCCGGGGAGTTAAAAATAAGCTAAGGTTCACGCCATCGAAAACTAATTCGATAGTGCTGACTAGAAAGCTGAATTCAGTGGTGCACATGAATGGCGAGTATATAAGTACAGTTGGCGAAATATGCCTTCTCGGTCAGACAATGGACAGGAAGCTGATGTTCATTCCTTATATTGCCAAGGCTTGTAAAAAGGCTATCAATATTTATAAAGGATTAGCACGAGCGGTCCAGACTGTGAGATTTGAGTCTGGAGGTCGTGAGAATCATATATATTGGCATGATAGAGCCTATTATAGTGCTGTACGCTTCGTGCGTTTGAGCAGTGGCGACAGAGAAGTCAGGAGTGCGGACGATGCTTGACGCTGTTCAAAAGCGGCGTCGTTCTTAAGGCATGCCGAGTTCACCGTACAGTCTCCTTACATTCCGCGCTGATCCTCTCGAGGCTGCTCCCTCTCGATATTAGAGTAAGAGAAGCGGGCTGGTTGTATGCGGTAAAGCGCGATAAAGACATGAGAGACACTTTTGTCGACCAGTAGCTCGAGAATCCCATGTATTTCGGTGATTTGCCTCACCCTGCGCAGATGTTCGAGATCGGGTGTGGGAATGTGGAGGACCTAAACTTGTAAGCCTTGGACTGTCTCGTCGTAGTCGGGCCGCAAATCTAAATCGACGAAAGCCAAATCTAGAGCACAGTCGGTGCTGCTCTTGTGCAATGGCGAGAAAGAAAGAGACCTGGTGCTCGACGCTACGACTCTATTCTTTCTGCACGGTCTTTCAGGTAGAGATGGTCGCAATTTAAAGAGTGATACGAAGGGTAAAAAACGATAACGACGGGTTGGTCAACATGTTTAGTGACTCCAGGTCTTCCCTGGAGGTATTGACCAGCCCAAAAACTTATCATCCTCTGGCTCATGAAGCTAGGCGTGACCTCTCCGAGATCGTTGTGAACGGTAGGGCTGCGCAGCTATTCTAGGTTAGAGGGCATATCGAAATCGCGGGAATCGAGCGTGCACATGAGCTTAACAGGCGGGCCGCCCTCGCCAAAAAGACGGCAGCGGACTACGATAGATTTCCGCTGTCGTACGCAAAGATGGTGATTAGGGCGGCCAGCCTGGAAGAATAGCAAAACGTTAGCCGAGAGAAGCACGAGTGAGATCACTAAATGCTTCGTTCCCCGGGTGGAGCAAGCGTACAAGGTCCACCGACAATTTGAAATGACGTTCTAGATGGCGGAAGTCCTAACTGCGAACGTTACGTTCGCGCAGTATCTGTTTAAGTTTAAGCTGCGGGACTCATCGTATTGCACCGCCAAAATCTAAGACGTGCTGTATGTTTTTGAGGAATGTGATACGTTATTTCGAGAGTGTCCGGCAATAGAAATGGGGATACACATTTAGATTGCGCGGCGGAACTATCCGGAAATTATGAAGAATCTGATGAAGAGAGATTAAAGTTTTTAAGCAATTGTGGCGTGGTAGTAGAAAAATGCAGAAAGTTGAATAGAATTTGAGATATGGGAAAGAGTAAATAAAATGATAACGATGAAATAAAGTTATAAGTATTATTTACAGTTGATAACAATATGGAGAGGGCATTGTTGACAACAGGAATATATTAAAAGATAATCCTAGGGTGGTAGGGAGAAATTATTTATAAGATAAGAAATCTAAAACTAAAATATAGACTAAGAAAGTGTAACAAAAAAGCAAAAAAAAAAGATATAACATAAAATAGAAGGCAAATAAAAAAGAAGAATAAGCAAAGTAAATAAAGAAATCCTAACCTGCTATCCTATGGTGTGAAAGAGACGAATGAATGCTATAAGGAACGAATCTGAGAAAAGGTATACAAGGGCAGAGGCCAATATGCCAATATGCCACAGGGCGTATTATAAATATATATATATATATATATATATATATATATATATATATATATATATATATATATATATATATATAACAAGCTACGTCACTTGATAAAAATTTGAAATAAAATAGTATCATAAGATGTCTACTGTTTTATGTGCCTGTAATATTGAGGCCATAGTCACAGGCGACTCGAGTTTACGGGAAAAATTGCGCTGGAACAGTTTCACTTACTGACTTCAGTATATTTTTACTTTTACTACGTTTGTGTTACAATCCAGAAGGAAGCGCGTCAAAGTCTCAATGTGATATTCACTATTTCAAATTACTGAATAATCTAAGAAAAATTTCTCCCGACGTGGCAACCACTTTATAAACATAATTTATTCAAACGTAGAATTCTATGATTCAATTACAAAAAACTTGCAAGGTCGTCTTTTGATGTAAAAGACTTTGCCACTGTCTTATCCTCTCTCGATGAATGAATTCTTTCTTAAGGACATTAATTTTTCCCGTCGCCACGTTGTTATAACTTACCCGTTGAGATTTATAATTTTCACATACGACAATGTTACCGACTCACTCATTACGACTCTCGTATTCCGTCCATTAAGTCGAGTTATTTTCAAACCCCGACTTGTAATATATTAAGTATACATTTGACGATTTTATTTTTACGGGCCAGCACGGTCATGCGTAAAACCTATTCAATAATATCTCTGACGCGTTTGATGGTTAGCGAACCGATCTTATATTTATCATTGTATTTATACAAGGTGCTGTCTTCATCGCTTTGTAACATCTTCACCGCAATATTGGCCTATCCTAATGTATTTCCTGGGTCGTCATACTAACAAAAGGCCCGGGCTTACGATAGACAAAGGTGCCGGAGTGGTTTCATACATTGACCTCACTACATTTATTTACTGTTCTGAATTACAATTTAGTAGGAAGCGTATGAAAGTTTCAATTTACGATTCTTACTTTATAACTGTACAATGATAATTTCGCCTTACATGGAACTCGCTTTGATACATCATTTATTCAAACGTGAAATTGTAAAATCAAATTATGAATATCTTGTAAGATCGTCCTTTAACATGGACAATGTCGACTGTGTATTTGTGAAAAGTTTTAGGCAATACGTAATACATAAAAATCTTGGTATCACTCATACGTAACTCGTTTGGTACACCCTATAATCATATTTTTGATTAGGATTTATGTAATCTATTTTGGTGAAATACAAAGGGTAAACGAAGCAATGCAGATAAATAGCAAATGTTGTTGAATATTCGCGGACGAGAACTAATAGAATAAACTGGTTTAATAATACGCAACATGGCTTAGAGCTTTCAAACTTTTCTAATTGAATACACTTACGTAAAACATCGGTTTTAAGTACTTAGTAATGAACGAACTAAATACTGTCGGATTATCTGTACTTCAAAGAGAAATTTTTGACGTTCTACAGTACGCTCGTAATTTGCCAACTTTTTCTATGAATTTTCCTCATATTATATATTGAGTTTAAGCATAGATACCTACGTCTATGCTTAATGATCATTAATCTCATGTATCAAAAAGAATAAAATTACCACTCATGTTTTTTTAAAAAACACAAAATCATTGCTAAGTTTAATCATATTGCAATTTATAACCTATCAATACAAGATTTTATTGTGAAAAGCTGACTCTGTAAATTCTTATAGATTTCCAATTGGTGCGATCGTCATATACATATTCATATTAATTTACTGCGATTGATCTACAAATCATCCGGATTTCAGTGTTTGCAATTATGATTTTCTTTAATATGCCCACAATTTTGTTTTTATAAATGATAAATTCAAGTGTTAAAAATTTCTTTAATGTGACTTAATTTCTTCTCTATAATTTAGTTTCGTGAATAAAAATTATTGGCCACTCTAATAAATGTCTGGAAATTCAAGCGTAAAGTGCATGAAAAGTGTCTTTATAATCCTTCAAATATTTACTCTTCATATCTTACAAAAAAATTATTACTAGTAAGTTATTGTCTCCGTTTTGTAGATGTTTCCTGTGATTTGCTGGGATATTTTTTTTAGAGTTCCGTACCTCAAAAAGGAAAAAGGAACCGTTATCGGATCAGTTTGTTATCCATCCGTCTGTCCGTCAATACCCTTTTGCAATGTCAATACCCAGGGACGCGTGCAGGTATCAAATTCAAATTACTACCACCTACCAATTTAGGTCGGGAGTTGTAAGAAAATCGAGATTCTAAGTCAACGTAATGAAAAAAAGGAAACGGGGCTAAGTGCGTGTCGGGCCATGCGCAGTGTAGGGTTTCGTAGTTGCTCGTCACAATATGTGGACTTGGAAGAGGATTTTTTTGTTTGATATTATGAACCTATTGATTGAGTTCACGGTTTAACTACTATTAACTTCTAAAAACTAAGACGAATGTTAATGATATGAATTTATATTTCCATATTTTTATATGGTTCATAAACTTATATTTGTTTCTATTTTACACAACCAACAACGTCATCTAAATAATTTTAGATGACGTTACGAAGTTTTGTTTTTTACTTCTCCAAGTATATTTTATAAGTTGATCTATTAATTACTCTTTAATTATAGAGCTTACTCGTCTGTGATAGTTTCCCTTTTAATTCCGTAGTAAATATTTACTGCAATGAATTTATTCACATATCCAAAAATAGCCATTTAGGTGACGTGGAACGGACTTGACTCTAATAAAAATTTGCGGTTTAAAGTTACGGATCTCTAAATAAAAAAAAAATTGTTTTCACAGACCGGAAATGTTTTTGAATGAGTTATCCAGCGATACTCCGCATTATGGGATAGACGAGAAAAATCATTCCCACTTTTCGTGAATGGGGGTACCTCATAATTTTTTTTTTAATTTTATGCCACCATTTTGTCGAAGTGATTAATATGTAGAGCCACACCAAATTCCAACTTTCTAGTACTAATTCTTTTAGCTAAACCGCAGACAGACAGAAGTATGGACGGACATGGCGAAACTACAAGAGTCCCTTCTTGACTATAGAACCCTAAATATACAGCCATAATACGACTACTTGGTCTTATATTTTAATATTCGCAAGTAAATCGAAACTTATTCTCATTAATCTACACCATGAAATTTGGTTAGAAGCAAGTGAAGGAAAACAATTTGAAAATCGTTAATTTATAGTTAATTCACATTATTTTTTTGTGACAATAAACTTACATTTGTATTTAGAGTAGAATTGTGATGTATACCGATGTATGGCAAAACATTATTTAACTTTACGTCTTATAAAGTTAGAATTTCCTGAAATTTAGATTTTAAGAAAAGCGAAAAACTTTTAGAAAAAAGCAAAAGCTGCAGAATTTTCGAGACCAGCATGTCGCTGGTGTCGGTATCGAAAACAGGCAAAATCAATCGAGATTCTTGATGTATGAAATATCCACATACATGATTAAGTTATATAGGTTGTTTGTTTACGCCTATTCTCTATCGCCTGACGCACCTTGTAGAGGATGCTATAGCTGTCATCGATTCTTGAAGGGTAAAAATTAAAATTTTTTTCGTTCGCCGCTATCATTGTCATATTGATGCGCTTCAAAACTTAAAATGTCTACATTTAGGTTGCTATTTAACAATCAACTCCTTCTATCATACTTAAAAAACACGGAACACGAAACCTCCTTTCTTTGTGTAAAAGGAGTCGTCATTTTCTTTTACGTATTTGGTACTAAAGCTGAGCAATATTATATTGTTGAATTCAAAAGCTACATAAAACAGGTATGTCATACGGTACAACGTTTTATTGCTGTTAATATATTCATAAACGCAGCCTTTGAAGGATTTCATTCAAAGCTCATTGTTACAGGAAAAAATTAGAGCTACGAATGTTTCACGTCTTTTCTCTTTTTCTTTCCAAATACAGTTCTATTTTATCATATTTACGTTGACAATATATATATATTATCAACTTCAATGTAAACTCAACGACAGTTTTATATGAGTAGCGATCCGTATCGTTATCTTTTAACGGTAACATAATACTTAGGTCATTGTACGTTTTTATCCCTGCCTGTGAAATATACTACAGTGAATATCAGATTTGAGGCTTATCGTGTTATTGTTTGTTGCAGGCTAACATGTTATTAATAATATCCACGAATTAACACCTTCGACAATAGAATATCTAAAATAACGAATTGGTGCTGTATATTTAACGTATTTAACAATTTATTTCCTAACTTGACAGCTATTGCCTATCGCAGTACGAAGTTGCAATCATGAAATTCTCAGGCGGCCTGGGAAAGTGGCTTTACTTTTGAAAGTATTAAAGCATCACGAACTTTTCATTGTTGTTTTGTAGCCGAGAGATAGGCGCGCAGCTCCGCCGCTTCTAAACTGTCATAATATCTTGTATACCGAAGAACTTTAAATATTCTTTATTATTATTAATTGATTTGTTAAATAGAACCATAGGTTTTTTAGCTTTTCCTCATCCATGTAACATTTTAAACATCTTAAACTTTTTAAAATCACCATTTTTGTAACGAAATTATGCAAGTTAGAATAAAAGAGCGGAGTAAACTAATAGAATCTGGTTTGTGAAATATGTAAAGCAATGTTACAGTACAACGCACGAAACTTTGCCGCTCTGAATTGCCTGCAAATGATGTAATACCTTTCCTTCTTCTCCCTCGCGTCCCTGTTTTACAACATTGCAAAGCTTTTGTAAAAATTTTTGTGACTTAGCCGAGTTTCGTGCGTTGTAAAGTACATGTCATAATTCAAGTACCGATTATCCGCAGTGTGTATATTATTATATCAATACTATAAAATTTTATAAAGATATAATCTCCTACTGTATTAATTTATTAATAAATATTTTATTAATAATAAAAGTGATTCCTAAGTATTATAAAGTGAAGAGAACATTCAAAACACCGCTTTCAGTATATAAGAACAATAAAATTATTGTTATTTTTAAATACACAGAACTATTTTGGTGACACGCCAAACACGGGTTATTGTTTTAGCACGTGCCGTGCGTCACTTAGTTACAATCAATTCGTTACATCCGTTTATTTCTTGTTTTAACGCTCCTAATTGACTCACTGTCAAATTCTACTGTTTACGACGAAAACTTACAGGATTTCGACTCAGTTAACTTACATTTTAAGTTTGACTATATGGCCACAGATCATAAAAAGACGAATTATCGAATATATTTTATTACTACAAACGGCATTTTTGTTGCAATACTTTCATTATCTTTAAATGATTATCGAAATTAATTATTATTGATGGTACTATTTGTAGCACCATCAGTAATAACATTAAAAGCAAGGTCATAAACAATAATTCATTTTGAACTGGAACGTCTTATTTATTTTTAATAGTAAAAATTAGTAAAATGGTTCTTTTGTCTATATAAATGGGTAAAGACAAAAGAGTCCAGTACCTTTTTTCCTCAATTTGTTAACCAATTTCCATTTTTTTTGTTGATTTTTATTAGCTACTGACGAGCTTTAGTGTTAATAAAATAAAAGGCTTTGGAAACAGTTCTTTTTCCCCAACTTTAACGTAAAATTAAAGTCTCTATTTACAATTCTCTATTCGTAACATTTGCATACACTTTTCATCTAAAAACTTACAATCTTTGTACAATACTCAGTACAGTTTTTGCCATTTAAAATTGATTATATTTGTTACGCATCATTCTCTGTGTATTACCACACATTGTTAACTTCACGGTACGAAAATTAATAAGAAAATCATAAAATTCGGATGTAACTATATGCAGTCCGATTTTCGAAAATCGATTTTTTCCAAGATTTTAACGTTTCAGGGTCATAGGAATTTATTTCGATCATTTTCCGAGTCATGTCCGTATGTTATGTCTGTGTATTTGTGTGTCTCTGTGACTGTGTGTGTGTGTGTGTGTGTGTGTGTGTGTGTGTGTGTGTGTGTGTGTGTGTGTGTGTCTCTCTCTTTCTCTGTGTGTGTTCATAAGTCTCTCATACACAGACTTCCTAAAACGTTTAAACAATTTCGCTAGGTAAATTTTAGGTATTTGAAAAACAAGTTCCTAATTTTTTTTTTATAATGACTTATACTATTCTACAGATTGATATAAAAATCTAATCAAATCTAATACCTAAACAGATGTATTAATTACCGTAAATTGTATAAAAAATTTGTTCAAGAGATATCGTAGGAGAAAATTTTTTATAGAGTTTTTTATAATATTTCTCAAACTGGTTTACCGATACACTTCAATTTTTATCAAGCCTTTCTGCTTAAAAAGCAACGTAGGCCATTGCAAACTAAATCAAAATCAGTTTATTTTGTTAGAGAAAAATTGGAAAAGGAAATCTTTAAAACTTTTCTTGAATTCATGTTCGGTATCGATCATCTTTCTGTTCGCAAAAAATTGCGTTGCACGCCATAAGGCACATCAAAATAAAACAATAAGTTTGATAGATGTAATAAAAATTAAAAAAAAATAGCGTTATATATAAATAAAGCAAGATGTTTGAACTTGAATAGTTGAAAATGAATTAAAATTATTTTTTGAACTAGAAAAGCTTAAATAAGCACAAAAATCGATCTTTTGAGTTCAAACTAACAAAAAGTTTCAGGGATGACCTGTCATCTCTTTCAGGAACTAAGGAAAATGAACGACATCATCACAGAGCAAACTAGAGATTACAAAGATTGTGGATGATCTTTACCAATTCTCAAAAAACGGACATTGAGAATATGCACTAAACGAAGAAAAAGAAGAATAAAAGGTTAACAGAAGAAAGACATTAAGAAATAAGGATTTCTTTTAAAACAAAAGCCCGACGTCACCTTATAATCTAATACAACAGAAAGAAAAATTAGACGTCCTAGTTATACGTGAGAAACTTGTGTAGACTGAGCTACTACAGAGCAAAGCAGAAACTTATATGGCTGTCGATGAAATTTTTCAACTCCTTAACGGACGATAAAACTTTTTACCAAGCTGTGAAAGTAAACAATGAAAGATTGACTAAAGAAAATTCCAGAAACGATTTGTTAAAGAGCTCGACACCATCTACTCAACTCTACTTTAAGTTCTTCTACAATAGGAAGTTATTCAAATTTGGGAGACTCTCTTAATAAGACGATAGTTTTTACAATAGGAACCTAGAAGAATTAACAAGGTTAGTACAAAGTACATTAGAAATTAGAAAGGCTGCGGACGAACTGTTCTAACTCTCAGAAATGGACGTCAAAGGCTGCACCCCAAGCCATTGACACCAAGCAAAGGAAACAAACAACGAAAGAATAAGAGAAGGAACATACCCTCCTCACCATATTTATTGACACACTATAGTATCTATTGCCTATTCCGAATACAGTTTCTGGCTAAAGGTTACACGAATATCGGCTGGCTCTACACTCCCGTCACTCCCAATCCAAGCTAGAATCTAAACTCCCCCCTATAATTACGCTTCCTTCGGTGTATCGGGACTTGTCCATTTTAGTCATTGCGACTGGCTGAAGATGATGATGATGATGATGAAATGAATATTTTGTACTCTGTACGAGACGAGAATAATCTGTGTTAGGTCATCATTCGATTTTGCGGATAAGCAAACTATATGAAATATATAATATATGAATAAAAAACAAATAAAGTGAAGCCGAAACGTTAGAGTTGAGTAATTATATTAGTATTTTATGATGTAGTAATTGTTGTTATAAATAAAAATTAAATGAACGGGAAAATAGGAAATTATTTTCAATCATAAGAGTCAATTTACAGTTACAACTTAAATAAAAATTATATGAAAACTTCATGGTTTATAATAATTCATAACAAACAAAAGATTTCTTTTTGGATAAATTTCAGAATGAATGGCAAATGAAAGTTCATAACTCTCGTTTGCCCTTAATTTAGAAATTCGGCAATTGCCGAATTTAGGCATTTGCTTTAAAGTGCATTTTAGAATCGCCGTTGTTACTGAATCCATAAACAATACAGACATCGGTGCCGGCTGTGGCAAAATTGTGGGCGATTGCAAATAATTAAGACTGACATGCTTTGTTGCTTTGACGAGAGGATTCAGGAGTTGGGAAATTAAAATGTAATTTCCTTCTAAACAATATTTCATTGACTTGAAAACAGTTTTATATTTGGCAAAAGCTATTTATTGTTTCAATTTCGTTTAAACAACACGAACAGTGTTAAAATAATGGGATTATCGCCTTTTTTTTTAAAAATGCTGTTATCAAATCTTCAGTTTCCACATCCGTCACAGGCCTTAACGTTACAAGTACACGTATCTTATATGTTTTAGTGAGTTATAAGATACGCGTAATTGTAACGCGAGCTAAAAAAAGTTTCAAATAATTATTGACATGCGACCGTTATTCCATTCAATAGCAGTCTATCATCAGCATACAATCTTGTGTAACAAAAATGTTGAAACACCATAAATATTTGTAATCGAATTTCTCTAATACTGTTAATTTCTGTAATAAAAACATGCAAAAAAAAGTTTATCTGATACAAGAAAACTTATCGATACCTTACTTATTCCAGACCAAAGAATTCGTGATAGAGATAAATTTCTTGAATAATTATTTATTTAATGGTTATAGTATACTTTCAGCTTTATGCTTCCGGTTACTTCACCTGAATTTATGGTAGCTACACGGCATTATCTATACTGCCTGTTAAGGCATACACCCAAGGCGTTAGCCTTGGGTGTATGTTGCTTCTACTGAGGAGAAAAGAGGAGAAATTATAAATTTTAACTAGCTTCGAACATCGTTTTAAGGATAAGTCTTTGAGCTTCAACGCAACTATATTTTTGAAATCGAGGAGCCCTTTTTTTTAAATATACAAAATACTGAATAATCAATAAAACTAATATAACATTCAAAAATCTAGAAGCTCTTTTTCCTTAAATATGCAAAATACCGAATAATCAGTAAAATTAATACAACATTCATAAAACTGGTCCAGAGCGTGTCGGACCATACTCATTACAGGGTTCCGAAGCTATTATTAAAAAGATATGCACTATAGATGAAAAAAGTGCGTTGTTACACTTTTTGCATGTTTCCCGTACAGAATAGTTACAAGTATTTTAGTCGCCTATAAATAGAAAAATAAGTATGTGTGTCAACTATCACTATAAATCTAGTGTAAACTAAAGTGCATCAGCAAAAGAACGTATCTTTATGGCATTTATGTCTTTTTGTTGAGAAACGCAGTTTTTCGGCAATAACTTAAAACAGTGTATCTGATCATGTTCAAAATAAATTTCGTTGAAAGTATTTATTCAGCATTACTTTGATTATTTATTTCAAATTTTTTGGACATACGTTTTAGAAAATAGAGGAGGGGAGATCACAATTTCTGCAATTTCCGGAGCGATTATTACCGAAATTATTCACGTAATCAGAAAAAGTGCTTAAAAACCTTAAAGTGTTTTAAAAAGAATTGTTGAAATGTAAGCCACACGTCGATGTTTGGACTTTGGACTTTGGTTTGTTGAAAATGGACTTGAAGTAGCAGCTTTAGTTGTTGTTTCTTGTTCAGGTGGGGGAAAGTTCCAGAGGCTCACTCTCCCTCTCTCCTTTCATCATCTCCCTCCTCTTGATAGAAGTAAAGAGGGGGTAAGAGGAGTATCCTCCTAGAAGAGGATACTCCTCTTTAGATATTCTATTCTCTCCCAAGAGGACAGTAACGCACTGGTCACTCCCCTGGGGTTGCGAGTGTTCATGGGCGGCAATGACTATCTACTATCCGATGGCTCGCCTGTAAGTCTGTCCCTCAGTCGAATATCAGTTATATTCCATTCTAAATGTTATAAACAAGGCCTAGAAAGAGAATACTTATTACCTGAGTTTGGTATCAGATTTAGCATTAACGACTTACGACATATAAAAGTCTCCATCTAAGACTAATTAGGCAATCGGTGGGCACTAAAACTAAGTTATAAAAATGGACTTTACATCCAGTGTGAATACCAGATAAAAACTGTGATAACAAAATCATGTCTAAATATTTATTTGTCATTACATTATGCGAAAAAAAAAAGTTTTAGGGAAGGTAATAGACCTTCTAACTATTAGTGGTTGCCTCGTCAAAATGTTTCAAGATACGCTCGATTTAAGTTTGTACTTTGGGTAATTTTTCCGATAATTAACCTATTACGTTTAAACGTATTTATCAAATAACTATAAACATCGTTTGATGGTAGCATTAATTTATAAACTTTCTAAAGAAACAGTACAACCACTACTAAAAGATCTGAAAAATCCTTGATAGTGCAGATCAACCTCATAAATTTCGCTATTGTCAATCCGACAGGGAACTAGAGGATATCTAAATGGCATCAATATTTCAGTTTAAAAAAACTTCCGTCGTCATTCATAACCGAATAAAAAAATATTTTTAATAATATAAGGTCGGGAAAAAGGTTTATCGTATTTTATATACAAATTTAAAATAATTTTTCATCATACTTTATTTACTTTTAATTTCAATATATATATATATATATATATGACATAGAATCCTCTTTCGAGGGGTTTGGCATCTTGGTAGCGATGAAATAACAACGCATACAGCTTCTCAATTAGTTGTATTCACTCATATTAAGTTAGCTCACAAAAATAATCAAAAACCGTTAGGATGAAAACAGATTTGAAACGTGGTGAATTTGGTACGGAGCAAGTATGACAACTTAACTCGATGGCGTCTCGAACAAGAATGAATTTAAAATAACGAACGAACTTTCCCTACAACTCAACGTTCACTTCACTCATTCAATCACTTCTTCCGGTTCGCGAATGAAACAGTGCTGCCATTACTTGTCCGTACCAACCTCACCCAAGCTGTCAGCTTGACGTTTCATAAACAACAAAAATGCACCATTACAAAATTAATTCGGTAAACTAAAACTAGATGGCGTCGCTTGTATTCAGATTCTTCGACATATATATATATATAATGGCAATGGCATGGCCATATATATATAACCGAAACCACAAATAGAACTATGCTGCGCCGACACGATGGCAAATTGTCTGCATGCTTCGGCTCACTTTAAACTGCTTGCTGTTTTTATGATCTTTGATGATGAAAGTTAGTAAGAAAATAAAGTTGTCTTAGAATGATTGTGTGGTGACAGTTACAATGTAAAAATAAATACTTTATATTCAAATCCCAATAATCAGCACACTTATAATCGTAAACTAATAATGCGTGTAAGTACAAAATTAAAATAATTTGAATATAGAAATCAATTAATGAACCAACAATAAATATTATTATTGTGAAAAAAGTGTGGGGCGCTTTTCAAGAACGGACAAACATGTAGCACCCCACGCTTTTTTCACAATAATAATATTTATTGTTGGTTCATTAATTGATTTCTATATTCAAATTATTTTCTACTTTTTAGTTTATTCCACTATAAAAGCGTGTTTTTTAGTTTTTTTAAACTATATTTATTTTCCACTTTTTAGCGTTCGATAATAAAATTTGAGGTGTCAAATTTCAAAATGAGACTGAAGCAGGTAGTATAGAGAATCTCCAACAGAGGGCGGACAGTAGTCAGATTTGTTTTGAACTAAAGAGAAAATTTGCAGTGATAAATTCTAAAAACAATTCAGACTTTAACGTTTTTATTTGAAATTGAATTTAATATTCATTCAAATTGAATTTAATATTCATTCAAATTGAATTTAATATTAATTCAATTAGAATGTTTTTTGATTGAATGATTTTATTCTAAATTTATTTCTTAATTATCATGTATGTCCAGCATCTTATTTATTATAGCCTTTTGATTCTCGGAAATACTTAAGTATTTATTATTTTACCACATTTAGGGAGGATTTATAGAAGGACAAGTTTGGAGTCAGCAGCCGCCATAGGAGAGTTACAAACATACATACATACATACAAACATACAGGTGAAGTTAATAAAAGCGTGTTAAAAAAAATTAGCTTGGGATCTATATAAAGCTTGGAGTAGGGATGCGTTGATATCGAAATTATGATCAAAATCCAAATTTTAAATGTAAAGTCATAGGCAGGAACTAGTGATAATTAATGTTTATTCTGTTGCAATGTTATTTTTCATTTCTGAAATTACAGTTAGCCATTTTTATAAAAGACCGCTTTTATTTGAACATTCGGATCAGGATTTACCTTAATATTTCAATTAAAAATCCACTTAAATTAATGTACTTTAAAGGTAATTATTCTCTATAAAACTGTAGCGATTTCAATGATACCCCATTTTAAATAGGCACGCGGCTATTATATAATAAATGAATTCAAACATATTTAACATACAATACATGTAAAGCGGTGAATCCGATTTAACCAGGAGTAATAATATTACTCATAATCTTATTGGTCATTACATTCGTTCGCGCCAAACAAGACGGGCGCGAATCTCTGATTCTCAGCACTTTTTTAATTAAAGTTTTTATAGAAAATGTTAATTTTATTACCTATATCTTGCTTCGTAGGAGAAGAAATATATAGAAAATCAAAGGACATAAGGATTCTGTGACATGTGATGCTTCCGACCAACATTTTACTAACATAAAAAACTGTCGGCGAAGAGACTCATTTTCGTTAATGAGATTTTTTAAATATGGCAACCCTCATGAATACTCGGGCGCGCACGGGCGGCCGGTCGCGTTGTGTCGGACCCGTGCCAACTAAAGCCCCATGGTGCCCTCGTCGCAGTAATTTTGAATTTAATTAAAATAGTTAATTAAGTTGAATTTCTTATTTGAACTAGAAACTCAATTTACGATGCATTCGTGAAAGGACGAAGTAAATTATATTTACTTTGGAAAATGAGAAAAAATAGAATAAAAGAAAAATCTCATTTAAAAGTTTTGACAAGACTACGTTGATTAATTGACTCTGCCGATGTAGTGAGAAATAAGAAATCTGAAAATTCATACTTCAATGTCAGGCGCTTGGCGATATTTGATCGTCGTCGGTGTTTCAGAAGAATGGAACAAAGATAGCCATTAACATATGACCATAATACTGAGATTTTATTATTTTATTTATTGCTTTTTACCCTCTGCTACAGAGAAGTTAATAAATCATTTAAAATTACAGAAAAAAATGAATATCAAGAAAAACACTAAACTTTTCCGATGTATTGTTAAAAGTGTAGTGTTATATTTCCCATGTATTCCCATGTGTGATTGACGAATAACGAATAGTGAAGGTGACGTATGTAGCTATGTAGTGACATCGCTACTATCGTAACTATCAATAAAGATAGTTACGCATTATGGATACATACCCATAGAGCGTAACTATCTTTATTGATTGCAAGTTTGCTATTATGGACGTGAAAAAAACCTATTGCTCAAAAAGCACAAGTTAAGGTACCTCATGCCTATCATTCAGATATTTTAGGCGAATACAAATGCAGTTATAGGACATCTAGTTATTTCTTAATCTGTTACAAATATAGCAGTATACTTGTGTAGTAATGGCTCATAGGTTAATGGCATCTTCCAACAAGATGGTAACTGGTTCCGTCTTGGCCACGAAAAAATTGGACAATGAATTTTTGAGTCAAAGGAATCCATTCGCTCAGTAAGTCGGATTTATCCCGAATGTTGTGATAATAACATTCAGAACAATCTGATAAGATTGTCGACAACGCTACCCTTCGACCCATACTAGGTCAGCTTGCCCAATTTAAAAGGTTTAATCTCTGCAATATTTAATAAAAAATGTATGGAAGGGTAAGTCTCAGTAATCAGTGTAATCAGTGGAGAGTTATGTCGAGAACCATTAAAATTTGACGCAACATTGTATATTGTAGTAATATAGTAAATTTTCAGTGTTCTGTTTTTTTTTCTTTTAATAAATAAGTTATATGTCTGACAGTTATTACGGAGTATCTATTCATTTTAAAGTTTTTTAGTTATTTAAATGAAATTCCAATAATCTTTATGTCATGTGATATAAGTTGTCTAACAACTAATGCTGAAGTTTATCACGCAATTTAAAGCTACATAATGCACAATGTTTGAACTTATGAATCAAATCGTTTTACAGTTACTGTTACTTTCGTATTTATCGTAATATGCTTTCCATGTGACATCTAGGTTTTATTATGTTTTCCTTAAATTCTAACTGCTCTACCTATGCAAGGACCAACTGCATACGTATAGCTTATTATACTTCTAAACTTAATAAGACAAAATCTATCAGTCAAATTATAATTAACAGTGTTAAATTGTAAAATGAATTCTTGATTTTTTCATTCTTATAATAAGCCCCCCTTGACAGGGCAAGTTCGCGAATGTTGACGAACATCCTTACACGTATACACATCCAAACACATACAAAGACGTACATGCCCACGTAAATCGTTAAACACGTTATATTCGCCTTCGTAACGAGCGTTTGAAATTCCAAACGTAATTCCACACAATACTGTTGCTCAGTACTTATCTATTAAAGCTCGTCTTTGAGCAGGGCCGTGGGCGGCGGCGACGTACCTCACGGGGCGACACCAAAGCCAGCGCCCGAATCGACGCACCCAGGTCGACGGATCACGTTAATGGTACCAGAGGGACCAGGGGCTTCAACGGGATTACAATATTATCAAAAAAACGATAGATCAACATTTGTGTAAAATACAATTAATTTGAGTATTTCGCAGAATTATCGTCGATCACAAAAGCTACGAGTGTTAAGAATGTTCACTGTTCGCACTAATTTTTATAGTTAACAGCAAAGTAATGTATTACCTTTACTTCGTGAACCATCACAAGATTCCTTGGGTTCTAAATATGTATCGTAACTTGCTATCAATGATCATATCTTTGCCTTCAATTAAAATGGGCTTGTCGCTTTGCTGCTACATAGCTTTTTTTGTCAATTTTTAACGATATTACTGTTTATAAAAGAACAGTTTTACCGTTTTTTTATTTCACACTAATAACTATTATGAATAATATTTATACATAATTCAAGCGATATGCTTATCTTTAGGGTTCCGTACCTAAATAGGAAAAAAACGGAACTCTTAAAGGATCACTCGCGGGTCTGCTCGTCCGACTGTCACAGTTAATTTACTCTGAAACTACTGGACCGAGTCAGTTGATATTTGGTCTAAGCACGGAAGTGTGACGTTAATAAATTAATTTAAAAAATGAAGGTTATTTTTGAGTAGTACCCTGTAACACAGGGTACTACCCAACCACAACAAATGCTTTCATTTGATGTGTACAATGTGACACATCAAATGAAAGCATTTGTTGTGAAAATCTCAAATATATAGAATGATTTTAAAATAAATAGTTTTCAAGTTAAATAAAAAAATAGACGAAAATTTTCTCCTCCCCCTCTATATTTTAAACTACTGGGCCTAAAATTTTGAAAAATAAAAAAATCAAAAAAGTTCTTTACGTAGAGATTACAGGAAAATCTATAAACAGTATTAATTTCTTTTTCTTATTTTGCTTTATCGTAATGGCAGAAACATATATAAGCTTCAAATTTATGTGGACGTAGTGCAAACTTAAGAAACACAATAAATAAATATCAGTCAAGTATGAATGGGGCTCATTCTAAGAATCCGCAAATAAATTAATGAAAATGATTTGTTTATTTAATACTTAACACAAATATATAATGTTGCAGTACGGAACCATCAGTCTGCAAGTCCCTCTTGCACTTGTCGAGTTTTTATATATCCCTATTACAATAACATTATACGTTACATCAAGTGGTTGACATATTTACATCTCTAGGCATAATGTAAATCTATCATAAGTATTTTTACACAAAACATATTGTTGATTATCCGTTGCCGCACATACTGTATATTAATTACAGATTAATGAACCGACTTCAAAAAAAAAAAAGGAGGAGGTTCTCACTTCGGCGGTATTTTTTTTATGTTTGTTACATCAGAACTTTCTACTGGGTGAACCTATTTCAATAATATTTTTTTTATTTGAAAGCTGGTGCTTCCCCTGTGGTACCATTTCAATTTGGTCCAGTTCTGACAATGGCATCCATGAGAAAACCATACAAGTCTTAAATTTTCATTAAGAATATGCGTAACAAATGGATGAATAACTCAATATCATGCCAACCGATTGCGATGACACTTTTTTTATTGCAAAGGATGTACTTTAAGGGTAGTTTGATGAGAGTATGGTTAGGTTATGATTATGGGATCTATGACAAAGTAACGGAACTCTTCAATTCTTTGGAGCAAATTAACAATATTCGGTCGAATCTTTTGTAGGCTATCCGGATATTTGAGTTACCTACCGTAAGGCCGTTATGGTCAAGTAATTGTTGTAGTCGAATATGATGATCAATAGAACTCCTTAACGCCGTGTTAGCCAAGGAAACACTATAATATACCCAGCAATAGATATCGACTCTAAAAAATAACAATAATTGTAACTACATTATATTATTGTAATAATTTGATTGACTTTTACGTAGACTAATATTTTTCATTTCATTTTACTTAGAAGAATTCAATAAAATATTTTGACCATTGTCTGTTATTCATAGGTACGTGTTGAGTTTAATTTGTAGTGGGTAGGTACCTACTTACCTTCTTGCGTGGAAAACACATAGATCGTACCTACATATTGATGAGTAGAAAAAGTAAGTTGATTATTAAGTTGTAGATGAATACGCAATTATTTTTTTTTTACTTTTTAGTGCATATTAATTTATTTTGGAATAGTTTTTGTTTTGAAGTCGGTTTTGTTTTTATTAAAATTTTTTCTATAATCTTTTGACATTCTGTGACAACAATAATTTCACGGCATTTAATTTACAAGTTATTTTGCAGTAAATTCCTACATGTCAGTGTATTTTTATTTTATTTTGTGTTGTGCTATACATCAAAATAAAATATTCATTTCGGTAATCGCCAAAACGTGGATATTATATTTATATGATATAAGTACTGAACGTACTGAGTACCCAAACGGGCGAGTCGTTAGCTCCTGTTAGCGGTTTGGCGCTAACAGGATCGTCGTACGACGATGGAGGTCGCGCCTGTCGTGTATATTTTTCCCGGGTATTGAACGGTCACGGAATTGAAGTCGTCGGCATGGCAATGACGCCGACTTCCTTTTGGTGTTCGATAGGTGTATATTAGGATTTACCAGTGGAAAATATATTGTAATTGTTTTTCCAATATTTAGCGATGTCGAAATAACATATACACGACCGATTTTACTTTGTTATATGCGTCGGATTGCGATTGTTTAAAATAAAATGGCGCACTCCTCCTTTTCCTCCTATATATGTAACGAAATAGACAAAATTGTAGTGGGATGCGGTATTTTAGTTTAATACGGCTTTAGCTCTGAACCATAAACTATAAATGATCTAAAATGGTTGTATGACCTTTATTAGACAACGTTAATCATTTACAAGCAAAAATACTTAGTACTATGATGAGTTTTATTTGTATATCAAAGGAAGCGAATTGCTCTAATTACTATATTATAATTATGAGAAATAATTATATCATTTTAAGGAAATATGATATTTTTCGAAGAATTACAATTAATTTGACTTCGATAAATTCAAATACATCGAATATCAATATATTTAGTACCACTTATCGTTCGCAGCTTCGCTTGCGTCTACATGAAATTAATTTTTTATCTTTTATATCGATTAATCGCTGTTTATCATTTATGTGTTTTCGATTTAAATCCTGGCTGCACTCTTCGATTCGAATGTCGATCTAGATCCCGGTCCTGTTTAATATTTGTAAAATATAAAAAAAGAGATAGCGGCAAAATGGAATAAAAGCTATCCTATATATTGTTCCCTGGTATAAATCTTACCCGTAACGAATTTCATCAAACATTAGCTTTGCGAAATTCGAGAAAACAAATACACATACAGACAGATATACAAAAAAACTAAAAGTTTACTCTTTTAACGTTTTTAATACCATATCCCCCCAAAGTAGTTAATGTTTTAACTATCTTGATGGAGGACAGGGCATACAAATATCTTTAATAAACAGATTTTTTCCCTCTACTTTTTAATTATATGTATAAATTATCTTGTGCCGAGATTATAATATTCTTGGTATAGGTTTAAATAAGTATTTTCTTAAACTCAACAATGGTCTACTTAAATTTTGAATTGGAATTTGTTCCGAGAAAATTTTCTCTTGGCTTGAAACAATTTGTACTCATTAAAAAAAAAAAACACTTCTTAATAACGCATTATTTGATTTCTCGATATCATTAAAATTGATCAGAAACAAAATATCTTTCATACAATAATATTTTTAATATTGAAAATATTATTTCGATCGCTTCAGTAGGGGCCCCATTTTCAATGAAAATGCGAATTCGTACTAATGCCGTGATGTTTAGATCCATAGAAGTGTCAAAAGATGCGTATAGACATTGACTATATGTTAATGGAAATAAATTTTGAAAAAGTTTTATAATCTTTTGAGAAAATTGCCAAAATCGCTGAAACGGGTGTTTTTAGGGGTTACAAATATACATAGCAATTTTAAACCTCTTTAGATATTTTATTTTTTAAGTTTTTAATTACCATACTTATTTTCAATTCAATATATAGAGCGCTCTATTCTTTTTTGAATAATAATGAAAATTTATGGAAATATGTTTTTTTTAATAGGCAGTTCACCATTTATGATTTGCGTCAAATGCAAATATTATTGCTTTATAGCAAGTAAAAACGTTAAATTTCATAAATCCACTGATTTTTTGGAATCACTAAAAACACTCATAAACATTTTGAGAATAAGAAACAACTTATGAATGATTTTTGTTTTTATTCTTTTTATAATTGACACTGTTTTTAATGTGCCTGAAGGTCGTGTAGAACACGAGATAAGTCATTTTATCGTTTTATATTGACAACATATCACTTCATTGATAATGTAATAATTATTTAACGGTTGTTACTCATTTTAGTGTCTGCTTGCTTATAAGTTGGTTCTTGCTTCGTGGCATATGCAAACATAAAATACCAACATTATTTAATCTCCACCTACTACCGTTGAGTTACTAGACCCAAAACTTTATTTGTTCAAGTATGTTTGTGTTTCGTACTTTCGTAATCCACAAGAGAAAGCTTAACTTAGTGGGGCGTAGCTTAAGAAGTAGATACAAAATCTTTTGTGTAAATAATGTATTTCATTGTATTCTTCTATGCTTACATCAAAGTAATGTATGCGCTAGAAATAAATCAGAAGTAATATCGCATATGGCACATGTTTAAAAATATTTTCAAAATGGTCCCCTGAACATTTAAAAGAATCGTGTCTCAATTAGAATATTAGAATTATATTGAAAGAAAAGATATCAGAGTTAATTATTGCACGCTTATGTTTAAAATATGCAAATATGTGCTCAGTGAACATATATGTATATGTTCGCGGAGTACATAAAATTTATGTTTGTTGCAATTTGCGTTAAAATTACTGTTTGTTGTCATAAAAAAATATTCATAAAATTGAAATTGTTAAAGACAGTGTATAGATTTTATAACAAAAAAAATTTAATAATCATTATTTTTATTTTAATAGCTGCCAAAATAACAACTATTTTTTCTAAAGAATCTGTAATAAATTATTGTATATAACTAGTGCGTAGAGGCAGTTCAATTAATGGGTGTGGTCCAACAGATGGATAATTAATTAACAAAGTGAAGAATCTCGTTTATCATTAATGGCGATCGCTAAAGGCGATACGGCGATGATGGCAATAATGACGAAAGCAAATGCGTTATCTTTAAAAAACGAAAAGTTGAAGACTTGCAAAGTGAGTAAATTAGTGAGTCGTATAGACTATCGAAAAGACACTCCTGTCTAGGAGGTCATGCTAAGCCCGCAGATTTACATTATGATGTGCTTTGGCTGAAGTTTTGTCTAGACGGATCCGTGGGATGAAGTATCGAAAGAGTATGAATAGACATTTAGTTTAAGACAACAAAGTAGCTGTGATAGCGCTCATGAATTTTTCAATGTAAACATGAAGTAAATTACTTCATATCTGCAACGTTTGTATTACTTTAAGCAATACAAACATTGTAGATACAAATATTTAATGCAAACTTATATACATGCAAATTTATATACAAACGTAATAACTGTAATTTTTAAATTCATTTCTCAATTGCATGCGATTACTGACTTTTGAAATTGTATTGATAACTGTCGAGAGGAAAGTATTTAATTGTTCATTTTTATACCACTGATCAATTTTTTAGAATAAAATCGATTTCGTTGTACCTACTTCACTGAGTGTTTATGATAAACAAAAGTCGCATGAATTAGTTCCATATACATTTAATGAGCCACATTTGTTCAAGAGATTTTAGTATTTTATGGTTAATGAAAGTAAATAATTCCCATTTTTGTACTGCATATGAAGTAAAGAATTCTTGATTAACGTAAACATAATAACTATTTTAAATTAACTGGAATAAACTAGCCCAGTAAAACAAAATATTAATTCAATTCGCAATAGAATATTTTTTTTAATTCACATTAACACACAACTCAAAACGAAATAAAAAACAGAAAAAAGTATGTAAAAAAAATTATGTAACTATCTAGTAAATTACACAACGTTTCGTTAAGACTAGAATTAAAATGATCTTCAATGAAATATATATATATATATCGATTGATTAATCTATCCAAAACTTACTATCTAGCCAAGTCTATTGGTTTAAACAAGTTTAAAATAGATCTGAACTGATTATAGTTAAGATAAAGTACTCTTGTTTTCAATATTATTAGATATCACAAAATTTATTTAATTATTAATATTTTATAACAATGAAACAATTTAATGCTTTTCTTTACAATTTTCAAGAATATCCTATTTTAGGCCTGTAGGACAATAATGATTTCTTTTAAAATTAAGATGTTTTCTTTGATTTAAACAAATTTCCTTTCTTTTGAGAAATCCCTTTTTGCTGCATACTTAGTTACTTAAATTCAATTGATTTTTATTAATTACCGATTATTTTATGATAAATAATGGCTTATTCATTTTTTTATTACGCCTGTACGTTCTGTGTTAGTTATTGTTAATTGTGGCAACCATATTATTATAAAGCATTCTATAATTACATTTCGTAGATGCAAGAACTACAATATCGAACTTTTAATTAATTCATGAATGTCGATTGGCTTTCAGCAAGGGCTTGTCAAATTAATGACCCTTCCTGGAAAGGCTTTCATCAGTTAAGTGTTGTAAACTGATATTTCTGTCAGTCCAAACTTTGAGAAGTACTCGCCACTAATTAGGGCAAAGGTTATTAACTGCTTCCCGCGAAATAATATTAGATTTTGTACGTAGGTAGATATAACATAGTTCAGTTAGCGGCACTGTGTTGTTTTAACCTTTATTAGCATAACCGCAGATGGTTATCTTTTAAAGAGAGATTTGAAGTTACGGAAGCGTGCCCTTCTTCGAAACCGACTCTGACCTTTTCGCCCATTGATTTCTGTGGATAGGGTTATCATTATTTATCGTCGCCATATAATAATGGTGTTTATTAAAAATTTCAAATATGGCCCAGTCTCTCGTGGATGTTTGAATATGTTACAATATTTTTCAATTCAAAGTGTTTCGAGTAGGAAAACAATTTGCATATTATGTGTCATAATAGGACAAAGCCAAGTAAAATAGTAAAGTAATTAACTTTTATATGTACTCACTTTGGATAAACAGCAGGTTTTCATTAAATTAATATATGTATTATAAAGACGAATGTTTCTTGGCAAGAATTAAGTGGTTGAGCTCAACACCTCACAGCATTTGGTTACTTTAAATTTTGTAAAAATTTAATTGTTAAGTTAATTTTTTATTGCTAAAGACTTTTTATTTACCTTACACGTGTAATTTTATTAATTATATTACTTATTTTTTCCGCTGCAAAAAATAAATGTCTTTGGTTTAATGGTCCGCCTGTTCGATAAACGCGTTTAGAATTACTAAGTATATAATAATTAGAAAGTTCGTTTTTTGTGTTAAGTTTTTAAAGAATTGCAAATGTGTTTCATCATAAATGTCGTCCGAATTTTCAAAAGGTATGTAAGTAATACTCACTGCTGCATTCTTAAAATGGGTTCATAATTTACAGGAAATTTATATTAATAGAAGAAATTACGCATGAGGAGAGGAAGACTTTCTTGTTAGAGACTATTCAACTATTACGTAGGGGGTGGAGGGTCTTTGCTTTTCTTATTTTTGATGACGTGGGGGACGGGTGGTCTGGATGATTTGACGTCATTGAAGCCAGCAATGTTTATTTACTTTAAGCACCATATTTATCTGCAAAATTTAGTGTACATATTTTGATTAAAACACCGACCGATGTATTGTTTTAGAATAGCATGTGCAAATTGTAAAAATTATGTCTTATTGTGTACCAGTAATAAAATTATCCTTTCTCGCACTATTTGTATTCAAAAATGAATCTTTAGCTTATGATATTTCGATTGAAACCTCAAATGTTAAAATATAATATTTCTTTGGTACTATAAAACTGTATTATAAAATACGAAACAGACTTTGACACTGTATTCTTCTGACTTTGAGCGGCTTTTCAATATTAAAATAGCAAGCAACTATGCATTTTTCCTTTTGCATCTATTCCATTTTACCGTTGATCCATTTTGCTACTGCCGAAATGGTTTCAAAATTTTAATTTGATAAAAGTAAATAACATTCATATAATACTTAATTTTACATAAATATTGAAATTAAACAATAATTTACTTGAAAAAATATTGAATGTGCTTTAAACACCTTCATAGTCTCTAGATTCCTTATTTCTAAACTTGAAAACTGCTGCTCGTGAATAACAAAAAAAATTAAAAAAATGTGTACGTTAGCAAGGGGGCAAGTAAGCAAGGAAGGTAGGGGGGGCTAAGAGCTTTGCTTATTTTCGCTGATGATTCAATGATGTGATACATTACAAATTACACAAATTCTGCTAACGTTAATACTTGAATTGCTCCTTATGGACGCAAATGCAGCAATCTTTTTATTGTTTCATTTTTAGCTATAATGAAATGTTCGCGTTCACACATAACTATAACTATTAGGTCATAAATAAACGGTGATAAATAAACGATGTTCTATCGTCATGCATCACATTAGGTGTTTGCGAACACGTATAATAAATCACAAGATGATCGCGCAATATGCAAATTTATGACCTTCGACGTAAAATTCATCTCATACGTAGGAGTTCATATCACGTTGCCTTACACATTACATCACACACCGACATAAGTATATATATACTTACTATATCATTATAATTAGAAGATCAAATAAAATAGCATAAAAGTACTAAGTACGTATTGTTTTGACGTGATACATCCCATCCCATCAATATTAAAAATGTGAAACTTTTTTGTGTTTGGACATTTGTCACTTAATCACGCTTTAATAGCAGGATAAAATTAGACGAAACATCAATTATAGTTTGTACATCAAAATAACACATAGGCTATAATATGTAAAGATACTGATGTATGTTCACGACCTCGCTTGCGTTATCGTAGAACGGATTTTACTTATGCGAATTGGTTATTAACGGTTACTATAATGTTCAGTAGTATTACGTGTGTTTTCAGCATTTACGTGAAAGAATGTATTATATTATATATAATTATATTATATATAACATAAGATCTTCTCGTATGGTATCGAGGCGTGACCGAAATCGGAATCATGATCGATAACGTTATCGATCGATTTGGAAGACGAAAGAATTTGTTGTATGTCCACTTGGACGGAGCGCGGGTGAATTATGTATATTTTGAACAGAATCGGAATGTAGGTCGGGACACGAATCGAAACCGAAAACGGAGCTAGGACCGAAATTGGCAGAAGGTAAATTGGGATCATGGTCGACAGCGCGATCGGTCGATATAAAGATGGAAGGATTCATTCGACGTCCACTAGGGCGGAGCCACGGGAAAAATCTAATATTGTTATAAACCATATTTAGTGAAACCAAAGATTATCCATCACCAAAATGACGGGCAAGGCGGTCAAAGTGCCACATCGAGGGTTTCGTATCGACTAATCAATTAAAGTGAAATCTTACAAGTTTGAAACAAACGGGTACTATAAGACTCGTTGTAAACTTCAAAAAATTGATTGAAAATTGATCGATTGAATATATTGAATGGACACATTTACATATGCTAGAATGGTAGATAGGTACCCATTGTTACGTCCTGTAACACGGGTCAGTAATTAGATTGTTAATATTGATAACGAAAAATTTTGATTTATAGAGATTTTGTTTGTGAGAGTCGAAACATGTGATTGCGCAAATTATAGGCTATTCACTGGCTGACTATTTGTGTGTTCTTATATTACTTAAAATCCATTTCACCGATGGTGATGAAAATTGGTGTTTAGTCAGAACATGTTCTTATGAAAATAATAAGCTACTATCTGTTGATGTGTTTGTCTGTATGTTTATTTATAATTTAATAACGATTTGAACTATCTTAATGAAAATTAGTGTACAGTCAGAATTTGTGATAATAAACCGCAAAATATATATCTCACAGGTAAATTTACTGATGACACTCGATATAGTGAAACGTGAGGAAAAAAATTCGTCCCTCCATTTTATGTAGCTATCGAAGTTTATTTTTCATAATTTCTTTAAGTAATTTACTGATAGTATACTTAAAATATTTGTATAGTTTCCTCAGAATCGATGGAATAATTGTAAAGTTATATGATAATTATGAATTTGTGATACAAACGAATAGACGAACAAAAGAACAGGATGAAACTGTAAGTATTCATTTTTGACTTTAGCTGCGGAACCCTAAAACTTGTGTGTTTAGACATTAATACGTCTAAAAACCGACAGTAATCGGGAGTTTAATGAGATTTTATGTAGAATATGTACACAAAGTATACAATACTGGTTTGATTAATGAGTTTACGCACATAACTTAATTGAGCACACAAGAGAGCATCAACCCTAGACTCATGAACATTATAGTCTCACAGAACGCGCTCGACGCAAAAGTGATACTCGAGTGGATAAGAAAGAAAACCGTCAATTTGCTTACCTTCCTGGGTGATACGTTGATTGGTATCTCGGGTATTGTTTAATCACAATGAGATGTCTTCAAAAAATTATATCGTTGTGATGGTCTAAGGTACGGATGTTCATTCTCACGACTGAGTCGCAACGACACAAGCAAATAAACGTAAAATATCATCTGAATTAGTTCAAATAAAAAAAGACCGATAAGATCATTCACATTCTGTTGCGAAAGACAAACCTTATCTTATCTTATAAGCCTTAAAGTGACAAAAACTTTCTCCTGCTTTGTATCACCCACGGCAACGATACTGTCACAGCTTTGCTAGAAGCTGCCATCATCATCTGAGGCCAGAAGCAGTCATTATCCACCAACCAAAAAGCAGACGATGTTTCGTCAAAGATATTACAGAACAAATGACCGAATTTTAGGTTAGCATAATGAATTGTCAACTTGGAGTCGATGCGTAGAAGGTGAAATTGAAGAAATTTTAGGATAAACGCCTGCCAATGATGCAGTTGAACTAAATGATACTTCAAATAGCCTATGAAATCATAAAAAAAATCTTACGATGGGGATTCAATGTAAGGAATGTAAAAAAATCAGATACCGATCACCGTCGTCTGGTATGTGTGTAAATTAAATTTACACTCGTTATATTATGTAATCTTTAAGTAAATAATTAAACAAATTAAATGGTATAACTATTATTTCTGTCGTTAATGTTATCATGAAATTCTTTACCTAAATTATGTCCATCTGTAAGATGAACATAATATTACTACCACATATGTTTATGAATCTAGGTTCTTAAGGACATAATTAACTGTATTCCAGAAAATAGAGCGACTTACGATGTTTGACTTCAGCTGTCGTACAGTAGACAATGTTTATGAAATTACTCCCACGGTTGTCCCAATAACTAAGACGACAATTTGATTTGATCTCATTTACTCGTATTACTTCAATGTTATTTTCACCGATTTTTCTATAGATAACTATTTATATTAAAAATCAGCAAAACGATAGGTATTTGCGGATTTTTAATCTAATTCGCTATTATGTTCGTTTCTCTTGTTATTTTCGCATTTTCTCTACTAGTTCGCGTCTGTCCAGTGAGGTGAAAAATCAAATAATAGAACTAGGGAAAGAAATCGAATAATAGAACAAGAGACGACTAGTGAATTGCAAATCGTCTTAAGATTTGAGTAAATAATTTGAAAAGTCATTTCAAATTCTAATTTATTAACGAATTATTATGAAATATTAAGTATATATGTATTGATTATTAACTGTATATTCATCGTCTATTTAGGCCCAGCATAAGATTTCCTACAACAGAGAAAAAAACTAGGATGCCCAAGTTACACGTGGGAGATTCGTCTAGACGAGAAACGAGTTAATACAGTAGGAGCCGAGTCCATTAGGCAACATTAATAGAACAGACAAAAATAGAAAGTGAAAAGCTACGGAGGGACTTTATCAACTTTCAGAAACGGCCACTGAGACTTCTACACAAAGTGAAGAAAATGAGGAATTTATGACGAACGGAAGGAGTAAACTAGGAAGAAGGATTTATCTTCTCCAGCTACATTTATTGACATATTATAGTACCTATCCCGTCTCCAGTTTTAATTAATTATATGTAAATTAAAAATTTTATTTTGCAGAAAAGTTGATTGTGTTGAACTGTATGATAAATCTATTATATAGGTTTATCTATATGTTCAGTTACACATAAATGTACAAAGTGTCATGTAGGTATATGTAAAAACGTACAAAACGTATCGCATTAATTTTCTTAAGACTTATTTATTAAAAGAGAAAAACATTTATATCGAATGGCCCAACATATAGAGTTTTAAAATAAATCTTATGAAATCAATAATTTTTTTGCATTAAATAATATTATCAAAATGAAGTTTCATTTGTACGTTCGAATTGGCGATGTTTACTAAATTTTCCTTGTTTATAATACGATATTAATTTTCTAGAATTAATTTATTGGATATTATAACTTTAACGCAGATAGGATTTCTTAATAAATTGACTATAGTGAAAGATATTTAATACTACAAACCTTTTCATAATTATTAATTATCATGACGAAAAATTTTTTGAGTAGTTTTTTTTTACAATTTTTCAAATATTCTCAATATTTAATACATTATTATTCTGAAAAAGTAGGACTATTACAAACAAATAATTTTCTTTTTTTTATCTTTTTCAATAACTTTTTATAAGATTGAAGACAATTTTCACTTAATATCATGAAACAAATTTTAGTGTGTTGGACAGAAAAATTTCTATTTTTTTCATAGTATAAAAATGTTCGTATATTTACTAAAAACATTTCTCATTTTCAATGTTATTCTATTATTTAACCTATATCTAGGAAAATATTTGACTAGACAAACAGAAATTTTCCGGAATTGTTAATCTCAGAATTATTTTATTATGACGAGCAGACCATTTTCCAATACGTGAACATATTTTTATATAAAAAAACTGCTGTGATCGAATCGAATAGATTTGCTGCGATCTATTTTTCAAAAACACTCTGTAAAATGAAAAACATATTATAACCAACAGATATTTTTTTAAATGTATAGTTAATGTTATTAAAAACGTTTTTCGAAAATAATTGATTTTAGTAGATAAAATATAAAAACAGTGTATTTATGACATTGTATATGTTGTATATATACAAAGTTTTATATATATAAACATTGTATATATATAAACATTATATAAAGCATTTTTCTGTCTCATTATCTAATGTAAAATTTAGTGTGTATATATATAATAAAACAATAGAATACGGTGTGTCTATTACATTGAAAGAATGCATGGAAAATGGAGAGGGGAGGATAAAAGAAAAGTAATGTAAGAGAAAACAACGTTATTTAAATATTATGTCTGTCTGTTTGTCTGTTCTACAAACAGTTCGCGTACATTTGTTAAAGCAATGTACAGATTTTAATGCGGTTTTCTCAGATATATAGAGCTTGGTTTGGTATAGAATATAGGCTTTATTTAATTTAAATCGAACGTCAACTCCTCATCTAGCTAAAAAGTTACAAGGTAAATGATAATTGCTAGCTTCAAAGGCTTTTAGGTATGACAATACGAACGAACACAAACGTTCATAGAAAAAGAAAACATAAGCCTACACTCGACTTAAGGAATTGAGGGACCGGAGTCGAAGCCGAGCGTAGGATGGGATTTAAAATCAAGAGTGTGACCAAGATCGAAATCAGAAACAGTATCGGAATCAGAATTGAATGCGGGAAAGAGATTGTGATTGACAGTAAAGACGTACAATTTTGAAGATAATATTCTATGCCTACGCGGGCAAAGGCACGGGCGGGAACCTAGTTTAATATATAAAACATCTGTGCTCGTACCTTGCAAAAGTTAGTGAATATATCATATTTTTTCCGCAGTTTTATTTCTTACCTTTGAAAACTTAAGAGTCACACTTAACGAACTGGAAACATTAGAGTGATATATCTTCGAAGTACATTTTACTTCATTCAGGCATCGTAGGTATCAAATACGACTAAAAGGTACTTTCTTTTGGTTGTGGTAGATTTTCACCGCCCTACAGCGGAGGCGTACCATCTCACGATTTTTTTACTTTATATTTAACTAATTTAGTCCTTCACGACGGTCCAGTGCGGGTTGAGGATTGTCGACCACCGTAATCCTAAGATACATATCCTAAGATAGCTTAAGACGATACCGCAATCAAAAAAGGGGGATGTCCCCGCACGTTCACATCACCCACGAGTGAACGTGTAAGAGTACTTGCGCATACGAAAAATTAAATAGCGGTAGTGCGTTTGAACTCAAAATAAAAAAAAACTTAAGCTCCAAACCGCATAAAATTTGATGAAAATAAAATAACGCTTATAAAATGTTATAAAAATGCTGTTCTACCAGTCTGTAGAAAATTATTAGTACCATTATGCTAAAAAAAATTTTCAAAATAAACCAAAAATAAAACATTCAAAACTTATTTAAATAATTTTAAATACACTACTATTTGTTTTTAGAGTTGGTCTCGGTTACAGCAAGACGAAAGAACATATACAACATATTACATAATATATAAACCTGAATATGGATCGTTAAATATTGAGTCAAAAAAAGATCTTCTAAGGAGACAACCGTGTCTGATTCATCTTTAGCTGGAACCGACTCAAAAACAAATAATTAGTTCTTTTTGAAGTGTATTTAGAAAATATTTAAATAGGTTTTTGAAGGCAGTTTAATTTTTGAATTATTTACGTTATTTCACATTTTTAAGCTATCGAGTAATTATAACTTTATAATTCATTTAGCCACTTTACGCGTGGATTAGGTCGCGGTCAATAAAATCGGCCAGGCATCTTCTTTACTTTTACACGGAGCAAGTGGAAAAGCAGTTCCGATCCAGAATTTAATGTCCACAAGAATGTATAGAATCTTCCAGGTTCTATACATTTTTAATTGGAGTATAACTACCAAATTATTATTATACAAACTACATAAATTATAGTTATTCTTTATAATACAAAAGTTCTATTATTTATACAGATTACTTTTCAGTTTAATTCATTTTATTCAATTTATATTCATTTTTATTAATTCACTTCCTCATCAACTTAATTCACTCTGTTTCTAATGTTATCACTGAGTTCTGATATGTTCCTGCTACGATTGTCATATTGGAATTATATAGATGAATGAAAATATGTAGGTAGATTAATATCTAATTAATTTTAGTTCTGTGTGTACTAGGTTTTACAATAGCCATTGAAGAGTAGTTTTACTGGCGATAAATTGCAGTACTATCCTTAATTCCTAACCATTAAGGAGTGCTATGGCTTCGAACATCAGCTCAGTAGCACGATATGATCGCCACCATACGCAAAAATTTGAATAACTAAAAGAGAGCTCAAACACACTATACGTGTCTGTAATATTTGAGGGTTCCCTCGATTTCTTTAAGATGCTATAATCAGATCCTAGTTTCCTTACCATAATACTACTCTTTTTTCCTTTCCAACAAAAAAAGAATCATCAAAATCGGTTTATAAACGACGAAGTTATCCGCGAACACACAAAAATATATATATACAGTTGAATTGAGAAACCTCCTCCTTTTTCGAAGTCAGTTAAAAAAGTACAGGCAAATCCATTACCGATTTCGAACGACAGCTAAAAAGGTGTATTATCAGGGTCTACTTTGAAATTTAAAATTATCGAAAAAATTTTGTTTAATCGTGTATTTCTTTTACAGTACGCTAATTATATATTGTTCAAAAACGTACATTATAAAGCATACTAAAAATAAAACTCGTAACTCATGCCTTTAATGAGAACGAGGGAAAGCAATACTCTCTTTTCATCACTGTATCACTTTAAAGTGATGTCCAAAGCTTTACGTGGCTTAATATGTCTTAAGTTAAAAATTCTTCGGTGAATTTGCCCTTAATTCAGGAATCTAATCCGGTAGATTCTGGTTCCTACGCGATGTCATCCACCTTTTGGCTGCCGCCGCCCGATGCTCTATATTCATATAATATGTACGTCCATCAATGGAACAAAGTACAGTGAAAGTACTGAGACGACGTTAAGTTAAGAATTTGGTCTTCAATTTTATTTAAAACTGTCGGCGCCCTGCCCGACGAAAGACATCTGCCAAACAGACTGAGGACGCTATTGTTTTATGACCGTATTAACAGTACCTGGAAGGGAACTTCTTAAAAGCAATTCGTTTTTTTTTTGTTCCGGTAACAATAATGCACCGGCGTGGGGACGGAACACACCCGAAATGACATAGTGTCGTTTGTAAGCGGTCAATCCAATCCTTTTCTTGTTGTTTATTAATATCGGTCTTTATAAAATTACGAATTCCGCTTAGAAATTAATCGTATTTATTTGTCGTTTTTCACTAGATACCAAATTAAAGACGTCGATGGTATGGAAGTTTCACGAGCGGATGTAGCAAACAAAAATATTCCTAGATAGATAGCTTCTTGAAGATAGTACTGAGTTGATTTGCAAGTTTTTCTAGTTTTTAAGGATACTAATTATAATATGTGGTTTCATAAAATAATTACGGCGCGTATTTGATTTTATGGTGATAAACAAATTACTAACGAAGTTAATACAAAACATTCGCTAATTAAAATTTAGGTAGAACGTTTTAGGCTTTTAAGCGATAGGGCTTCGCGCTCATTAGGTTTCATTTTACTATGTTCGTTGGTAATTATTTTTTAAAGAAATGTTACCAAATGCTTATATTAGTCATTAACTATTATAATCTCAGTTAAAAGACTCAGATGTCGTTTCAAATACAAGTAAAAATTTTGAGATACCAGTCACTGAGTGTATACCAGCCTACCTGGGTATACATATAGTGTTTAAATTTAATGTTTGTTTTTGTTAAGTATCAGATCATAATCTACATTGCATTATTTAAAAAAGTTAACGTTAAAGTCATGTTTTTAAAAGGAGGGTCTTTACAAAACATATATAAATCATTGTATTCAACGTTTACATAGATCTATAAAGAAATATATTTAGGAGTAGTTCATAAAATACGTTCGAATACAAGAAGAGACGGAGGCTTAGTGTGATAAGATGTGGCAAGGTTGTAAAGGAGGACGCGGGGTCGAATGAAACTTTACTTTCGCAGTGCATAAAACTATTCAACCTTAATTTTCACTCGATTTTTTTTTAATTCTATTTCTCTGCAGCGATAGAAAGTCATTCGTTTCATATTTGTAAATATATAAAGATGTTTATAAAAATATATTTCGGTCATAATAAGTTACAACATATTGTACATACTCATGTTTGTTTTTTCGGTCAGCGGCGCTAGAGTTGCGGTCCGTCACAATCTGCTTCCTTGTACCGAGTGTCAAAGAAACAACTGCTTTCACGCACTCTTAGCTCTTGATTCAATAACGAATGAAAATACTGCCTCAAGACCACAGAGCATTGAGTATGTTAAAGATGCTCAGCGGATAGATAGATGAATTAAATGATAGTTTCGAAAATGAATCCAGAAATCCATGTTATATACCTACTGAGTGACTGGTTAGTGAAATTAAAGCTTTTCCGGGGTGAAAGTGTACTTGACACCTGCTCCAAAAATGTAAAAAACGGTCGTCCGATCCGAGTTGGCTGAGGTCAACGACCTTGCTATGGATAGGTACCTAGCGGTTGCGAATAACCAAGCTTCTGTTTTATCAGTGGATTCTAACTTAATCTTCAAAAAAAGTAATTTATTAAATAAATTTAAAATTAAGCTCTAAATTAATAATTATAAATATTATTTTTATTTGCATAACAAGTTTCAAATTGTTTAACCAGTCACCCATTAGCTACATGTAATATTATTACATTTTAGCACAGTAAACTTAAAAATGTAATTTTAAAATGTAATGTAGCCGGAACACTTATCAGTATCATTTAATGAAATAAGAAGTTGTTAATGTGATGATTTGTGTGTTGTTGGCATATCTAAATAAATAAATGATAATAATAATAATAAACTTACTCGTGTAAAATAACTAAGCATTGTTACTTTCTTTTTCGTGGCCTTTATCTTAAACTCTCGTTTAACATCTTTTATATGTTCAATAAGCGTTTCTTTATTTTTTAGCTTTCTTTAGCCATTTTTCAAATTTCATTGCCATTTTTTTGGCACAGTTCCGGTGGTAAGTCAGCACGAGAGCCTTTATAGGCCGAGAACAGCTGATGATGCAAATCTCACTCTTTTGAGGACATTACAGTATGAACTCACTTTAACGACACTAACTACATCAATGTGCTTCTGTGTAAACACTAATGATCACTGAAAACGAAAACAAAATAAAAATGATTTACAAGAAAGTCGAGGGATTCCCCATAAAACTAAACTAAACGGGTTGTCAACTTAGGAGAACTGAATAAAAGACGTACATTATAATCAAGGGGTTCTCCATAAAGCTAAATGAAAGGGATTGTCAACCTTGAAAACTAAAGAATATTAATGTACTATACAATCGCGGGATTACCCGAAAAACACAAACGAAGAGTGTTACTAACTTGGGAATTTTTAATTCTCTAGTTTTTATATAAAGAAAAAAAACAATATTATGTAAGGCATTGTTCAGAATTTATATTCTGTTATACAAAATAAATTCGTTTTAAATTATTAATAAATCCGATATGTCAGTACAAGATCTCCATCATTATCACACATTATCTCATAAACGGTCAATTTATAAGATAATGACTGACAATCGTCGGTTAAGTATCTAACAGATACTCTAAGGCTCTACAGTGGCCACATTTTATAGAAAAAATTGTTTTTTGTATTAATCATAGATTATATTTAAACAAGTAGATGATTTGAAAACTGGATGCGTATTTGACTTTCAAATTGTTTTTGTTGAAGTTATCAGTGCGCTTATAATGATAAAACGATAATTACCATTCAATAAAAAATAGCTAATAAAAATAAGTTAAGATCGAACAAAACGCTAAAAAAAAACTACAATTCCTATATTATCCCTCAATTTTTTTTTAAATTTATTGTATTGTATTTTTATTGTTTATTTTTATAGGGGCTGTATAATAGATTATCTGTGAAAATCTTTAGTGTTTATCTTTTATGGTTCCTTGTGAAAAATGGACGGACAGACAACTGAGGCTTAGTAATGGGGCTCCACTGAAACCTTGGAGTACGGATTCCTAAAAAAAGAAACTGCTATCCAGATAAACCGAGCGGCCCGTCGTTGACTTCTAAATCACTCACATATTAATATCGTCTGTTTAAATATCGTCTGCTTGCTCTTTACCTGAAACATCTTTTAAGTGGCTCTTGAACAATGTTCACAAGTAGTGAAAACTTATTTATCTTAGGAATTTCATTTCAATCGCAGAACTTTTTGTGAAAAACACGTATTTTTTTTTACTTATTTAAAAATTGAATAATGTTACTCTGATTCCCAATTGAAAGTGAATATTAAATAAATATTATTCATATATGTATACATACATATTAAAAATATGAGAGCAACTATCTGATTGAACTAAATAAAAATTAAGGCAAGTACTCATTTTTTCGTTCATCGATTAGATGTTTTGTATCAACTTGAACAATATAAAGTGCCTATACGGGTAGAGCACGTATCTAACAAAGGGAAATTATACAAGAGCGTAAATAAAGTTAACAAGAATCATTAAAACGGTTTCTCTATAACTTGTTGGCGTGTTTCATTGCACATGCATCAAGCATAATTTACTGGTAGACTTCGTAGCGTCACTACGTTTAGTTATTATTTGTATGTTACCTCAATCACTGTAGCTTCTTTTGAAAACAATGTAGGTGAATTCGCGTATAACGTACCAAAGAAAAGAAAAAAAAAAATAATCAATTTAAATATTACACAAGTCGTCAGTAAAATTAAGCAACGTATTTTATAAATAATAGTTTCTTTACAACTATTTAGTGTTACCATCCAGTAAATTTATAGAAAATAGGTTGTGACAGATGTACAGACAGATGATCTTATAAAGGTTCCGTTTGTTTACCAGTTATGTGAATGTCAGGTGTAATACACCACTGCTCAGGTATATCTTGCCAGAATTTTTTTATTTCAGATTCATAGTCTTGAACCAATAAGTTCTCCACTGTCATTGTCATAATACGGATTGAATTTTAAATTCAATTCAAATTAAAAATATTTTTATTTCATAGGCTATGAAATAACACTTGAAATATGTCATAATTTTTGTGAATTTACACTTTACCACTCGTTCGGAAGGTAGACTTCCCTCAAGAAGAAAGAGTAAGGAACTTAAGAGTAATTCTTTTTTAAGGTTGCGAAGAGATAGTTTTTAATAAGCACTTTTAATAAAAAATATTTTGGAGATCATTGGACATATAGTTATTAAGTCATTTCCGAAAAAATTTGCTTCTCAACAAAAGGATATAAGTGCCATAAAAATACGTTCTTTTGCTGATGCATCTTAATTTACACTAGTTTAATAGTCGACATACCTACTTGTTTCTCTAGTTATGGGCGACTAAAGTGCTTGTACCTATTCCGTGAGGGAAACGTTGAAAAAAAAATGTAATAATGTAGTTTTTTTTTTTATCTATTGAGCATTTGTTTGTAGTTACGGCTTCGAAACACTACTTATTAATTAGCATGATCCGACATGCGGTTAGCCGGTTTTTTTAATTTCATCACCATAACCAAACCATACCCAAAACCAAACCAAATAAATAAGCAAACCATAAATAATAACATAAGCATAACAAAAAAAATATATAAAACCAATAATGAACGGAACAGCCCAGTAAGAAGTCAAGCCGTCTATGCTAATAGATGTTTGTCTTGTAAATTTTCGTTAATTGTGTAATACACCGTGTTACCAAAAGGTTGTTTAATAATGTTCTTAAATTTATATAAGAGTAAATCTTGTATATCCACAAGAACCTTATTGAACATGCGCACCCAGGGCCCCCTAATTGAATTTGTGACTTTGCACAGTCGACTAACATGTAAGTAAAGTTTATTTTTATTTTTGGCATTGAGTTTATGTCGATAACTGTTTCATTTAAATGCTTCTATTGCTTAAAAAAACTTAAATATTTTTTTACTAATAACGAACTTTCCTATTATTTTTTATGTATTAATATAGATACGAGAGTTAAGATTCCAATTTCTTTAAAGTTACTTTTAAGATATTAACGAGATCCAAGGTTGTAAATCGCGCGAACGGCACACTTTCGCATCACAAAAATTGTTCGAATATTCGCCGTATGTTCCCAGAGCAAAACACTATACAACATTACGCTTTGAAAACAGCCAAAATGTACTAATCTAGCGGTTTCGACCTCTGATAAATTTCGCATTTTTGACTGCATAGGCGGCAGAGCTAAGCCTTTTCGCCAACTTACGGAGATGAGTAAGTACTCCATCGAAGTCTGTCATCTAGAGCAATATCTTAGAATCAACAAACTCCAATTCTTCATTTCGTACTAAAATATTTCCGGATCCATATCTTACATTTAGAAGAGAGAATTTTAAACATTTTTTTTCATTTCATTAAGATATACGTTATTTGAGGTAAACCATTTCTCTACCTTAGAAATAGTATTGCTCACATCGCCATAAGCGGGCTATTATTGTCTTTTAACTTTGTGTGGCAAAGAGGGTCATTTGCAAACAGTACTATCTCATAAATATCCCTAATAAAGCTGGGTAAGTTATTCATACAGACTAAAAACAGAAGGCCCAAACATTAATACCTGTCGTACTTCCAATTTATCTACAGATCCAGATGATCTCATGCCATTGACATCAACCCTCTCTACTCATCTCAATTAAATAAGATTTCGGGAGGCAGATTGATCGGCTTGTTACTCCATAGTGACGTAGTTTCCCGATCTGAGTTTCATGATAAACAAAATCGAATGCCTTGGAAAGATCGCAAAATATGCCGATTGGATCTTGCGAATCCTCTTAGGATCCAAAAACATGTAAAAGTTCGACGCCAGCGTTAATTTTTGAGCGACGAAAATTACGAGTTGCTTGAGGGCCACTAACGACATCGTCGCTACGACAATGTCCAAGACCGACGGCTTAGTGTGCTCTCTGAGGCGCGGAGTGAGTTCTTTTTATTTCGAGTTAAAAACCTCATCGGTCAATGCGCCTGCTATCAGCATCGAACTCGGTGTCATCTGGTTCCAAGACGACTCTCTTAACGACTCGATCACCAATTCTTGTTTCATCGGGTGTACGGTACCCTAATAAAGACAATAATATATTGTATAGCCGCGGGGACAGAGCCGCGGCTGAGAGTTAGTGAATATGATGATATTTGCCAGGTATTTTGAACAATGAACGAAGCCTCAGTTAGATTGGTTATTAAGTTCCCGCCGTAGCTGTGGGCGGCAGCTGGTAATAAATAATCTATACTAATATCTGATCGACCGATCAAACAAGTCATCCACGCAAAACGGAAATTATCTACTCAAATTAGAAACATGAAATTTGGAGAAGCTTATTTTAAGAGGTTAGCTTATTATAGGACATAGAGTAAAATATGATTTTTGTAATATAAGTGTAAAGTAAATAAAATAAAATTAGCGGTGAAAATTCGTGTAGAGGTCCCGATTATTCTGAAGGTAGGCACATAGAAATTAGTAGTAATGTTATTTATTACAAATAAAAATAAATATATCATTGTTTTTGATTATTTAACCTCTAAAAGCATATGAAGGGATGCAATCAAATATCTTTGCTTCAGCACAGGATTAAAACTACTCAAAATACTACTACTACTCAATACCCCTCAAATTATATTGAGATACGTGTTCGAACCGTATTATTTATCGCAACAAAGGCTTATATGTTGCTGTCTCTCAAAAAGGAAAACCTATTTTATTTAACTTCGATAGTCACTTCTACCTTAAATTATACACTTAACATTAACAAAAACATGTTCAAAGCCTTGAAAAGTGCAAAGTCGGAGCAAGCTGCTATAGTGATGGTACAAAATTTTCTATAACACTTTATATTTCTCATTATAATTCATCATTGGATACGGAAAGAACAAAAGAATTGGATTTTTAGGTCTTTATGTCGTACTCATAGAGGCATTCGGTTTTGAATAACAAAGGAAATCTTTTTAAGCACTGTAATTACGTAGATATTATTAAAATTGAGTTTAAAACAAAAGCGCCTAATTGGGAATTTGAAAAAAGAAATATATTTATTTTTTTTTATGTATTTTAAAACTTAATTATTAATTTTATTGATATGTTATTAGAAAAACGAAAAAAACAATTTTTTCAATTAATTATAAGCGATTAAAAATTGATAAAATTTAAAAAAAAATCACGTGACTGTGAACGCGCCACGATTGGCCACCATACTTGTGACGTCATAATGTTATAGCAATTCCATAACAGTGCAGCGTTTACAGCTATTATAAGTAACTAATGGCAATATGAATATGAAATACTTACATCAAAGTGATCTTCACAACAAAAAAGTTCGATTTTGTTTTAGGATTATCTCGGAGCACTGCTTGAAACCATTTTTTTCGACGTTTCTCGTCTTGAGGAACATTTAAAAACATTTTTTCCGGAGTTGTCTTTGTAGTATTTGTACATAATGGTACAAAACAAGAGCGGTAACTTTTGAGATTTGACATTTTTATATATTTTTGAGTATTTAACAATGACAGAATAAAATAAATCAAAACTCAAAAAGCACTACACTTATTATCTCCGTATACTACTACGAGTGACAACTAACATTATGACGTCACACGCACTCGGATTTGTTCGGGAGTTGTCGGCGCGTCTTCGGTACTGGATTCAAAAATTAATTTTTATTTTGATATAGCGTTTTAATTATTGCAGAAAAAAAAAAATTAAAATTGTTTTGTTATAAAACTTATATATGATCTTTCCATTTTTCAAAAAAAAAATTTTTTTTCAAAAACCTAATTATCACCTATTATGTCGTTCACGTTTAGTTTAGCTTAGTTTCGAGTTTACCTACTTAAGAAATTTAAAAGTCGATGATTTATTTAGATTAAGATATTATACTTCGTGAGAGATGTCTTATTACAATCTATTTCAATGCATCACTCTTATTTATTCTATTTTAAAGTCAGTGTTTATAAATGTATATTTTTATATTACAACACTTTTTATTTAATTTACGTTGTTGCTACAATAAATTATCCAATGATATTTCTAATTTCAGTCTGGAATGCAAATAATCTAAAGCCGATTTGCAAGTGTCTGCATTAATCGGTCTCAATTTATAAGTTCGCTTATCTCGGCAATTGAATATCGAAAAAGATCTATCTATTCAACGATTGTGTTCACTAATTAAATAAATTATCATTCAGTGAAATCTTTAATTATATAACCACTACTATTTAAGTTTGTAGCGTCTGTCTACACTTTAATTTTCTTTTTATGTTTCGTGATGTGTATTCGTTTTATGACTAATTGACCCCAATTCTACCATTTTTAAATTTTACGTCTGTGTATGTCTTTTTATAACGCAAGAATGGCTTGACCGATTGTGACGAAAATTGGTATATTGTAAGAACATGTTATTGTGTACATGATGGTAACAATAATGGTGTCTGTCTGTCTGTTTGTCTGACTGTAAGTCTTTTTATAATTTAAGAACTGTTTCACAGATAGTGATGAAAAATGGAAAACAGGAAGTACATGTGATTTTGCAGTTGATGTACTACTGTTTGTTTGCTTATCTGTTAGTCTGTCTGCATTTCTTTCTATAAGTTAAGAATGGTTTTAAAAATTTGTATATGGTAAGAACATGCAATTGCGAAAATGATAGGATACTATTTGTCTATTTGCCTCCCTATCTGTATCTCGGTCTGTCTATATGTTCTTTTATGACTTAAAAACGGTTTGACCGGCTCGATAAAAATTAATGTCAAAATCGGTTTTCTGTCATAACATGTGATTGCGCAAATGATAAGCTACTGTTTGTTTTTCTGTCTTTCTGTATATATCTTCTTTTATAACTTATGAATGATTTGACAGATCTTGACGAAAATTGATGTTAAGTCAAAACATGTGATTGTGCAAATAAATGATAGAATATTTTGTGTCTGTCTGTATGTTCTTTTATTACTTAAGAACTGTCTGATCGGTCGTGATGAAAATTTGGGTACAGTCTGAACCTGTGATTACAAAAATGATAAGTTCTATGTAATTTCTACACACTGTCCTACAACTATAAAAATCAATTAATAAATTTTTATATTTTTAAGTAGCCATATTTATTATTTTTATTATGTAGTTGCGTGTGCATGTATGCAAAATTTTCTTTTTATAGGAGTTAAGGGAGGTAAATTTCGTATGAAACTTTTTATAAAGTAAGATACGATTTTGAAAAATAGTGAAATCGGTCTTTTACAATCTGGTTACGGGAACGGGGTTGCGTAATTGTATAAAAATGAATGAGTATTTTGTTTTTTTATTACAATCTTAAACAATTCAAACAATCATTATGAAACTGTCAATATGTTGTACTCGCAAATGGAAAAAAATTCTGAAAAAGGAAACCAGAATTCGTATCTGACGTTGTCTGCGTTTTTTTACTATAAAATCGAACAAGTAAGCCAATGTTAAGAATTACTTCTTTAATAAGAAAATACTTGGGTAAAATAGATTAAAATTTCGCTTTGGCTTCATCTGTATACTTGTGTTGATAAAGATTCTAAAAATTCTTTTACTCGTAGAAAGCAATACTATCCCCAAGCAATACAGCATAAATTTAATTTTAACACTATAATTTTCCTTGGCTTACGCGAAATGAAATCGTGACCGATAACGGAATCGATATTGAAAACATGACGAGGAGCAAAATTGTAAGTCAAGACCGGGAGAGTTGGCAATCGAAAACGGTAGCCAGGTCGTAATCGACCGCGGGAACAACATTAAAATCAAGGTCGTGACCGGAATCGGAATACAAAGATATCAGAATAAATTGACAACGTGACCGGGATCGAAACTGGGATCAGAATCGGGACCTACTTAAACCGAAATTGGGTTTTGAATCGAGGATGTTATAAAACGGCGTTGAGATCAGGATCGGGATCGGAATCGAGAACTAAATACCGACCAGGATTATGATTAACCATGATCGGTTGTCATATAATATAAAGGAATTTATTTTGACTACGCGGGCGGAGACGCGGACGGAAGCGAGTGTATTAATATGATGTTTCTAGGTGGTAAACAGTTAGACTCTCCGCGTACTATGGAACAAAGAATTACGTACGACAGTCCCTTGGCAGTTTAAAGAGACACATGTCACTAAAATACGTGCGAGACGAGCGCTTCCATCTTTCGTGTTATACTTCTTTAGGTATGCTTCTTTTGTTTGAGTTTCTACCCTTAACTGTAGTACAATGCCGCCACACGACGGGCACCGTCAAAGAGCCCGAGGCCGACAATTCCGTTTGTCGGGAAGACCTTTGTGTGCAATAATGTCGTCTGGGGTCGTCATTGTTTGAATAAGCTGCCAGTACTAAATGTAACAGCACAGCCTTTCATGTAACCTCAAGCTAACTCATTCGCTTCATATCGCTATTCGGATCTTAATTCTAATGTCGTATTATTGTAACGTTTTAGATAGTGTACCTTCTATTAGCAGGGAAGGTAGCGTTAATTTTATCTTGGAATTTTATCTCGAATGAATTTTAATTTAAGTAGTTGGTTTAGATTTAATAATCAACAAAATATGCGTCAGTCGCCGCATCCGCGGTGGAGGCGAAAGTGATATACTATGTGGGAGTTGTTAAAAAAAATTATGCTACAAGTAATTTCATACCGTATCAAAATTTATAGGGTGATTCCTGAGGTTATTTTTAACTAAAAAATAACCATCAGCTGTAGTAAGAAGAGGGGATTATACGTTAGTCGCGTACATGAATCGTATTAAAAATGTTCAAGTATAAATTAATTTTATACTTTATGAAATTTATGCAGTTGATTTCGCATACTTTACAAAAAATAAAAAAAATATAGTTATTTGTATTTATAACGGTGGTAAAACCGTCAGTCAGTGGGATAATCGCGCTGCGCGCTCAGCATGTGTGAGCGACGCAATCACTTTGGGAGGTGGACTGACGGTCCTTACTCCACAAGCATGCAGCTGACGGCAACTTTTAATATTATTAACGCTAATGTTGTTGTATATTTTAATTTTATTAGGTATAAAATTAATTTAACATAAGTTATGCCCCTTAATGCTATGAACATTGAGGTAATATGTACGTAAACGTACTACGTACATATTACCTCAATGGCTATGAACGAGTTTTCACATAAACCCCTTAACGATGTACAGAATACATTACTTACATGTTACAGATATGTTTACGAAATAGTTTATCAATTATAATAAAAAAAATCCCTGGTGGGTTGGTAAAAATTTTCAATAGTTATCTACAATGTTAACAATTGCTTCAATAAATTATAATTAACTAAGCATATTAAATTTTATGAAACGATTGTCTATTACATATTTTTTCTTATAATTTTATTACATTAAAAAAATATTTTTAAATCGATTAATATTTTTACGCTGCATTCATCAATGTTATCGCGCAACTATCATCTATATCAATAATAACATTATGATCTTCATAGAACTCCACATCCTCTTCAGCATCATTCAGTTCCTCGATTTCCTCACTTTCAATATTTTCTGTAAAAAATGGTATAAATATTATATCTATATTATTATTGTAATACAATTGTAGTCTATTATAAGCATGAGTAAGTCAATAAAATACCTGCAAGGTTCTCGTCGATGACAGTTATGCGAGTTATTGTTGGTGAGATTTGATGACCATCGAACCACTTGAAAGTATATTTACTTTTTTTCTTCTTTCTATCCGATAGCTCCGAAGGAATTGTTCTATGAGCATGACTCCATACATTTGATATGTACCATGTGGAAAAAAACATGCTGATATAGTTCCGACTGGCATAAAGGAAATATCGCCCCGTCAATTAAAGTTTTCAGCATGAATTCGTCAGCTTTTTCATTTCTTTTTTTTTGGTTTCGTAAATGTCATTCAACCGAACCATCGCTTATCCGAATCGGCGTGTGCTACACTTGTTAACGCACTTGTCTCCACTTATTTGTTGTACTGGTATGTACTTCTAAGTAGCACTTAGTCGATAGACTAAATTCTTAAACAAAATTAAATTATAGATTTAAAATGCCTAAAATAATGTGTTGTTCTTTTTATGAAAGAGGCCTGCTCCGAGACGAAGATCGAAGAATTTTTTAAGCGTTAATTGTAATTTTTTATTTTTTTTTATTACAAGACTGTCTACACTTTTTTTGTTTAATTCCTATTTGTCATCGAAGATAAATTTGTCACCTGTACATAAATTTGTATGGCTGAATCAATACAGTTCAATTTTTCAAATAAAACAGTATACCGAACACCCATGTCCTCCAATTAGTTCAAATTATCGACCTTATATTGTATAATTAATACGGAAAATACGAATTTATAGTTAATAGGAAATATGTACATAACTCATATGAAAAATCTGTTGAAAATCATTTGTTTATAGTATTAAGTGGCATAATTTATGCTAAATTAATTTTATACCTAATGAAATTAAAATATAAAGCAACATTGGCGTTAATAATATTAAAGTTGCCGTCAGCTGCGTGCTTGTGGGGTGACAACCGTCAGTCCACCTGCTAAAGTGATTGCGCCGCTCAGACGTGCTAAGCGCGCGGCGAGGTTATGCCGTTGACAGACGGTTTTACCACCATTATAAATACAGCTAACTATTTTTTTATTATTTGTAATGTATGCAAAATCAACTGTATAAATTTCATAAGGTATAAAATTACTTCATATTTGAACATTTTTAATACGCTTCATATACGCGACTAACGTATAATCCCCTCTCTTAATTACAGCTGATGGTTATTTTTTAGTTAAAAATAACCTCAGGATACACCCTATAAATTTTGATCGGTATTAAATTACTCGTAGCATTTTTTTTAACAACTCTCACGTACGTGGCGGTCAAATCGCTTATGTATTAAGGAAGAACTACTATTGTTACGAACATCAAGCTGGTATGAAATTCCTAATGAAAATTAACGCTAACTCCCCTGCTATAAGTATTTGCTTAGACATTATTGAAAGACTCATAATGCAAAGCATTTGAAAGTACTTCAGGATTGAGAATTTTTTTTTCTTGTCAATAGCTATTTCTATAGCTGTATTCTCGTTAGTAACCGAAAATGGGAAATTTAGCATGCCATTGTACAGATAATTTAATAAAGATTATTTCTGTTAGTTTCAAAGAATAATTCAATGTCACAGAAACGAGTAAAATACCTCACAATAGTTCCTAACAATCGATCAATCAAAACCGTTCCTATCAATTAACTCTGCAAGATTTGAAAATACGTCTTGTGAAATAATCCAATACTTCATCCATAATTTTAAGTTTAGCATTAGAATTAGAGCAAGTAGTTTTCTATTGAAAATGGCTGTCTATTTCGGTTTCGTTAAATTAAAACTGATAAAAAATTCAATATTATTGTTCAAAGGAAACTCTCACAATTAGTGGCGATCTCTAGTAGTAGTAAATATATCTCTTTGTTGCCATCTGTCTCGAAAATATTGGGTTGTTATATTTGCAATAATATATTGTAGATGGCACTTTTCAATTATTTTTCATGACTCATAATTCGAAGCATTTGTTGAAAATGTTTTACGATCGAATTTGATTTTGTTTTTTATTGAAATTAAATGGAAATGTTATAAGACGTTTTGGATTTGGATATTTTTTTGTTTTTGACGTGGATACGTCTATGTTTTGGTTTGTAATAGATGTCATTTTGTTGACATCACAATACACTTATGCATCAACCCATCTAAGTAAAAGAAATGGGGCATAAGAAAAAAGAAGTTACCGAGTTCGTTCAGTTATATACGTAGTAATTTAAAATGACTCTTTGGATCCGAAAAGCGTTATTTTATTACCGTGCAGAAATTGGAATGTGTATTACTACACAAAATATATTAAATAAAAAACAAAAAAATTGAGACATTTTAATTTAACTAAATTAAACAAAGCATTCTCTATTTTTTTAGCATTTTAGCGCGACGAACGACCATGCGAGCCACCAAAGAGCCGGTCGTCACCGTCGCCTATGGACACTCGCTACTTCACAGGAGCCACCAGTGCATTGTTGACTTCTTGGATACGAATAGAATATCTGATGAATAGAATATCTGGAGGTGTGGGGTAATGGAGAGCCAGTGTGGCAATGAATGGGGGGATTGGGATAACCAAGGATTAGGGGAGCTATGAAGGGAGTAGTGGTGCTATAATAGACGTATGTTCATAGATAGCACTTTCGTCTCGATTAATGTATTATTGTATCTGACGTATTTAATAAGTTATAAGTCAGAAAAGATCAAAAAAATGCAGAAAAACCTAAAATTTTTATAAACATATGCATGTAACTATTTAACAATAGCTAGCGACTTGGTTTTGAGCTTATTTTTAAGATAAATGAATACTCTATACAAATGTTTTGTATGTCCATAGTCGTATCTCCAGTAGTTTATTAGGCATATGGCTTTATTGTTTAACAAATCAAGTGGCTGCTTAGACTTTGGTAGGGCGTCAAATTTCAAGTCTATAAAAAATTAAAATAAAATATTCCAGGATTTCGAAATACTGTTTTAGAATTTTGTATTAGAAAAAAAATAAACTTATCACATATTCAGTAATTATTTATAACAAATTGTTAATTTAATAAACAGTGAATTTGTCGCCAAAAAAATTTTGTTTTAGTAGATTTATTGAGAAATGCCAATAATAATTTTTAAAGAAAAAAAAATTTGAGTAATTATTTATGTAATGGTAATATAAAAATAACGATTATACACAATAAAAAAACCTATACATGAATGTTTTGTAAAATAATTATTTACCCCTCCTTCCACGCTGATGACAGTGCCCACTCCCGCAAATCTTAACGAATAACAATTGCATATAAAAATTAATCATGCGCATATGCATCGCGCGGCTCGTTATATAATCAAAATTTACTTAGAATTTTGATGGAAAATTTAAATAATATTACTTCAATGTTTGATCTATAATATTTCGCTTCTTCCATCATTTCTGTTGTTAAATTGGTAAAAAACGGCCTCAGTATTAATCTCAAGACTAAGGATAAAAAACAGGAAGGACTTACTGTCAATATTTGAGCTCCAACAGAAACACGATTCTTGTTTCCGTGTTCTATATTCTTATCAGTGATTCACCGCCGCTCAATTTTGGAAATTGCTCAAATTATTTTATTGCTTTCAAAGATTTTCCAGGAACGTGACTCATGAATTTAATCTAGGTCTTTGTTAGTCACTAAAAAAAAATGTAGCTAGAAGAAGGAAAATTGGACTCATTTCTTTGTCAGCTAATCTTTATGCATGAGATGTATTGTATTTAATAGGAGGTAAAAAAATTAAGCATTAATTAAATATACTTTTAATAAATAACATCTAATATTCGTAGAGTAAATCTAATCAAGCTAATAAGTTTTCCGTTGGTGTTTGGTTTTCTTGGAAAATATTTGGCGTTTTTATTTGTGGCACATGGTGTCGAGTTTCAACGCAAACAAAAGTGTCGCGATCGGATCTCATACGGTGTACAGTTCTTTTATAGTATAGATTTTTTTGCCGTGAATACGTCATTGAATATGCTTCCATAGAGGGAGGCGATTCAGGAAACTGATGATAACAAAATCGGCAGCTACATATCTATCATCTACATCCAATATTTAATGACACCACTCGATAGCTAAATGATCAAAGAATTCATTACGTTTAGCGAGAACTGTTAAGCATCGCGCGCAGTGAAGGGGAAGAGCCGATATTTTGAGGTCGTTTCGCTGCTTCACTAAATTTATTTTTAGTATAAATTTCGACTCGGAGAAGCTACAATTTACGTTTGAGTTTCAATGGTCAGCTATTGTCCAAAATCTATCGATTACGTTATATAAAATATTAGTGAGAAAAATTTATAGAAAATATATATAGAATTAAAATGAAAAAATAATGCATTATCGTCCTACAATTGTCAAAAAGCCAAATCAAAATATAGAGATCGTATATGATTGGAAACAAGAGCAATCTAAGAACAAATCAGGGATAGCCATAAAACATTATATGACTACCGGAGAAGTAAAAGAATGAAGGTGTCCGAGCAGATCAACGATGGCGCCAGTACACCTGCGGCTGGGGCGACTGAGTCTATGCAAGTGGGTGATGTAATCGCTTCTATATCAACTCTGGGGTGTATGGACTTCGATTATGTGCAAACACCGATTATTAAGACACATTTAGCAGCAGCTAGTGCACGTTTCACTACTATGTTTATAACTACACGAAATCCGAAGGACTTATTAGTATTCAAAAATAGTAATTATACTTATAATTCGCTCAAAGAAAATATAATCCGTGACGTACACGTATTCACGTAAAATACACGGCCGTGTCCACAACACAGCCAAACCCCGATTTCTTTTTGCATTTTCGAGGAGCAAACGGGCATGCGAGCTCCTAGAGATTAAATGGTCACCTTGGGGTGGCTATTCCAACTACTACTAAAAACATTCCGTGGGTTGCCCCATGGACACTCGCAACTCAAGTGGAGTCACCACTGTGTTGCCGGCCTTTTGGATAGAAATATCTTATGGAGGGAGGAATGGACTGATAGAGGGGGAAATGGCGTGATGGAGAGATGAGTGGAGCGAGGAAGAGGAAGTGGACCACCGGAACTCTCACTCACTAGATGAAATAAAACAGAAAAAGCTGTTACTTCACATTTCTTTTCTGTGAGAGTGCTATATTTAAACGGTCGGGCCCCTCCATTTTCGTGCTGCAGCCGAGTTGACCACAGCACGGCTTTACTACAATTTATAGTTTATTTAAAAAGCCATATCTGAATAATACTTTCAATTTTGTTTTCTGAGTGCATTTGGAAAGCATTAACATAACAAAAATCGATACGTTGTCCATTACAACAATTATTTTATAGGAGCTTACTATAAAGTTAAATTCATTCATTTACATACTCATCAAAAACAATTTGTGTAGCCGACTTCGGATTAAAAAAAAATGAGTATGTGTATTCTCTTTATATCTTATATAAAGATATAAAGAGAATACACATACTCATCTTATCTAATTTCAGTATTTCGCAAAAATTCAGCGGATTCACGGAAAAATCAAATCTGTGTTAGTAGCATAAAGATCTACCTATCCCAATTTTTTGTTGTTGTTATAAATATATTAATACATAGTTGTGTTGTGATTATTTTCAGTCTAAAAAAAATTCATTTTCATCTTGTTTTATTAATACTTTATTAATAAAAAACTAACCTACTAAAACTCAAGTAATTCGTGCCATTCAATATAATAAACAACACGTATATAATGAAAAACATGAAAATAAATATGAAGTTTTCAAATTTTAGTAAAAAAACAACAAAAATTTTTTACACAATTCAACGTTGGAATTTAGGAGGCGCCGGAATTGCTCATATATGTGCAGTATGGGCTGTTATTTTTATTTCTTGGTGGCATTTTTTTCAAATGCTGCTAGTTATTTATACTGGTTATTAACTTCAAAAGATGTATTTAAAACGCTTCAATTTGCGTAATATCTTACGCGTTAAATGTTATGGTTGCACCACCCAGCGCATTATGGGTGTCATGAAATTGAAAAACGAGACTAAAAAAAATTTCATTTTAAGAAAGAAACCGTGGATACAAATACAATCAGTATAATGTCCATGTGTGACAGCGAACGAACTGGCAGTGATCATCCATAAACATAATTATTTCGTTTGGCAAACTTGAGCAGAATTCCAGCTTTATGAGGTCATACCGTGAGCACCCTGTTCCAATAATGTGTCCTGATTAGAAGATATTTAACTTCTTGGACGCGCGGAGTCATACTTCTACAGAACGGCGCGCGTGAGCGTCTCTGCGTAATAAAATCATATCGACGTGTCCTGTCGACTCTGAGTCGCTCAGTCGAGTGGCGTAAAGAGTTCAGAAGTATTTCTCATTACTCAACCTAAAGTTATCTGTTTCTCAGTTTATTTCAATTACGGAGCGACAGTAAATTGCGGACGCCTCAGTCAAACTATACGCGTCGATTCAAATAAAAAAAGGTCTTTGAATTTTGATTTCTCAGAACAGCAAAAGAGCAAAGTTGAAAAAGAGCTATTTCTTTCGCTTTATTTAAGGTAAATAACTCTTGTTAATATTTGTGTTGAGTTGATAATAAAGATCTAATTGTTTTTACGCAATGCATTTTCACATTCAATGGGGAATGTACATAAAAGTCTTTTTTTTATGTAAGTTGTTCTCCGTTCCTATTTATATCTTATATTGAAGTATAATTTCCTGTAGCATGAAAGGTTAATTTATTTTGGAAGAGCGAAATTCTTCTCAATTAAGTATTTAGTTAAGTAGTATTGATACACAAAATGATTGACGTCCGTTCTTGTTATAAAAAATTGAAACATTTTTAAAAATCAATTCATAATATCTTTTCTATATTGTTAGGAAATGTCAATGATTTTATTCTGATTTGTCCTTTATTAGCAACTTTTGTTTTCTTTTCGCAAATTTAAAGTAAATCTGGTCAAAAGCACGTCGAACCATACTCGTTATAGTTCCAAAATCATTATTACAAAGAAATGCACTACAAATGAAAAAAGTTCGTTGTTACACTTTTTCCATGTTTCGTACAAAATAGTTATACGCACTATAGTCGCCAATAACTAGAAAAACAAGTAGGTATGTCAACTATTGCTATTAAACTAGTCTTAACTAAAGTACATCAGCAAAAGAGCGTATCTTCATGGCATTTACGTCCTTTTGTAGAGAAGCCGCAGTTTTTAGGCAATAACTCAGAAATGGCATATCTGATCATGTTCAAAATAATTTTAGTTACAAGCATTTATTAAGCGTTACTTCGGTACTTTTTTCCGTATTTTCCAGACATACGTTTTAAAAAATAAAAGGAGCAGACACAATTTCTACTACTTTCAGAGCAATTATTTCCGAAAATATTTCATTAGTCAACAAAATACTTTAAAATCAAAGCGTTAAAAAAACTGTCGAATTATGTGCCACACGTTGATGTTTGGTAAAAAAAGTTTTCTTCATCTTTTCTTACACATATGGAGTGCCCCTCCTAGAAATATTTTTTTTTATTATTTAAGCACCAAACTAAGGAGTTTATGCAAGACACTTATAATTCAAATTTTATCAATATAGGTACGTCTTGTAGTTTTTGAATTAAGAGCCTGTCACAAACAGATGGATATGACGAAACTATAAAGTTCCGTTTTTGCTATTTTGGTTCGGAACCCTAAATAGTGCAATTTATATAAAAAAATATGTCTGTTGAATAAAACAGCATATCAAAGGAGCAGAACATTACCATTCGATTTTGCGAATTATAATTGATTATTAAAATTCTATGTTTTTTTTAAATTGCTACCTTAATGAATGAATGAATTTAAAAGTTTTTCAACAATTACAAACACGTTCCGAAGGGACTCAAAACTATCATGTTGATTAAAAATAGTTCCTCATATTTAATTTTCCTTTTATTTTGATTAAACTTAAAGTTTAAACGGAAATGAGATAAACCATCGTATCAATGTTTGTTTTAACAGATGAAAGTTAAAAGATAGAAAATGAATAGTTTAAACACAATAAATGCTGTGGTAGAACTATACTGTAGCCAACTTGGCTGTACCATAAATATGAGCCGGTTCCACCGGAGAAATACCACACTTTCTCACAGAAAACGAACGTGGAGTAGCAACTTCCGCGTTTCATATCATCTAGTGAGTGAGAGTTCCGGTGGTTCATCTTTTTCCCTGCCCTCTCCATCAGTCCGAGCCAATCTCTCCTATTCTCTATATTTATCCTTTATAATTTATTATATATATATATATATATATATTACCTCTCAAGAGGCCGCTAACGCATTCGTGACCTTATTGGTGTGTGTAATGGATGTACATTGTCAACGGTGGCAATCTGCTCGCCTGCTCGTTTCTCCAAAAAGCAAATGCAAACGATATTTTGTATAGTTATTGATCCATTGTTCATGTATGGAGAATCTTTTTCTAGGTACGAAAAATATTCATTCAATTTTTTTAATCACTTTGTATAAATTTAAATTCAAATTCAAAATATCTTTATTTCATAGGTTATAATATAACACTTGAAATATGTGATAAAATTTAAAGAACTTAGAGTTTTTTAATTATTTCCATTTTTTTTAATTACCACTCATTCGTAAAACAGTTATCCCTCGAGAAGAACGAGCAAGAAACTTTCAAACCATTTATATATAGAAATACAATCATATATTAAACTATTGCAGGAAAAACTTGTAGGAAGTTGAACTCATTATGTCCATTCATTCTCTAAATATTCAGAGATTGTGTAATACTCTTTTGTGTTTGCTTCATAAATACTTCGAATTTGTATAAGGGTAAAATTTGTATATTCACAGGAATCCTATTGAACATGGGTACAGAACCCTTAAATGAATTGGTGAACTTATGTAGTCGATTAACACAGTTTTTTTTTCTAGTTTTGAAATTATGTCTATCACTATTTTCATTTAAATATTCTAATTTTTTATAACACATATTAAATTTTGGTAAATAAACTGTGATGCCGCGGTTAAAAATTCTAATTTCTTTAAATTTATAATACTTCTACGAGAAACACGAGGTCTCAGCCCGTAAATTGCGCGAAAAGTACAATGCTACATGACATCAAGCTATCATAACAGGCAAAACAAATCAATCTAGCGTATTTGATATTGTATATTTTTTTTAATTTTGTAATTGCAATTGCAACAGAGCTAAGCCGTTTGGCCAACTCACCGATTTGAGGATTCCACTGAAGTTTATTATTTAAGTAAGATTTAGGAATACAGTAGTGTCAACAAGCTTTATTTCCTCGTTTCTTATTAAAATAGAACCAGATCCATTTTTCACATTTGGAAGTGAGAATTTCACACATTTTGTTTTTTTCTATTAAGAAATAAATTACTTGGAGTAAACCATTTTTTAATTTTGAAGATAGCAATATTAATATAGTCATAATCGAGTGGATGTCTTTTATCTTTCAATAATAAAGAGACATCATCTACAAACAGTGCTATCTCATCATTATCCTTAATAAGGTTACGTAAGTCATTAATATAAGCTAAAAATAAAAACGGACCGAGGATCGATCCCTGTGGCACCCTCATGTGGACCACGGATCCATACGATCTTATGTTATTGACATCCACCTTCTGAACCCTATTAGTTATATATGATGCCAATAGGTCGAGTGCACGACCTGTAACTCTATAATGATATAGCATCCCTGATCAGGGTTTCGTGATTTACACAGTCAAACGATTTGGAGATATCGCAAAACACTCCTATCGCATTCCGCGAATCGTTCCAGGCTTCGAAAATTTTTTCAAGAAGCTCAACATCAGCATCAATTGTTGAGCAACCCCGTGTGGAACAAAACTGTTTATTGGACTTTAGTTTTATTGCTATAAAAATGTAGTAGAAGATGAATTAGAATCAAATTTTCAAAAAAAAATACTTAATATCGGCAGTAGAGGTATAGACCTAAAGTTAGTGGGGTTCGATTTACTACCGCCTTTGAATATGGGAACAACTTTGCTTTTTTTCATCAGATAAGGAAAGATGTCATCTTCCAGACATTTATTAAAAACAAGTGCGGCGCAATACTTCTACATTCAAATTCTAAATTAATGTTAGCAGACGGAATATTTTCCCTTAATAATGATTCAGCTAAAGCGGAAGATGAATTAAGAGATTTGGTAGTCGAAATTGGAATGTCAGTAACAAACGTTTCAAAGGCTTCGGCAATTTTATGTTTTTTTTTTTTTAAGATCTTTGTAATTTGTCTTAAGTTAAAAGTCAAAATCGCGGCCATACAAATCGAGGGTTTACATGCGTGGGTATGTCTAGCTAGGTGTGAATGTTTGCATGTATTTATATGTGTGTGAGAGGTGTCGGTTAGTGTGTGAGAGTGGGCGTGGGCGTGCGTGCGTTCGAATTCCAGTTCATCTTTCTGTACTCTTTACAAATTCAAGCCATGAAGGATTGTTCGTGGCTTTGAATCATGCTATTCATAAAAAAATATTGTCTTTTTAATTAATCTTACATTCTTGTTTCGTTTTGACAAATTATGAGGGCTACTTTGTTGCGGAAGCTCCTCACGAATTGTTTTCGTATCATCCCACTACATTCATTCATTTCATAATCTAATATCAGTTTTCACATTATTAAAAGCCCTCTACTTTCTGTGAATTTCATCTTTTTGTACACTTCAAGAGATTAAAAACCATAAATTTCTAGAGAATAACGTATGTGGAGAGTAAAAGTATAAAAAAACGGTTTCCTGAATTGTTATATAACAGAACTTTCAGTGCCTACGTGTTCAGAACAGCGTTCTATATTTACTGCGCTTAGTTATTTTTTCAGTTAGTACCCATTTATAGACGATTCGCGTTTATTTCTAATATAAGTTAACTTTAAATTAACTAAAATAATTACTGTTCAAAAACTGACTAAAGTTACAATATAAGTCTATCTAGACAATGTAAAGTTCGACAAGTGTTAACAAGCAATCACTACGAGCAATTAAACAAGAAAGTGACTCTCTAACTTGTATGTTGAATATTGTTTTAATACGCCTCTTGGATATCGTGGCGGAGCTACGGCAACGCCATCGGTCGGTAAGCGGCGGCAACTCGAGGTCGTTTTTTTCAATACAAGTGAACATATGATTCGCATAAAAGTCACTGCACGTTTTAGAGAATTATTTATTGTAACACAATAAAAACGTGTTCAATTAATACTATGAGCCAAACTATTATTAAGTGTGGATTTCAAAAAATTTATGCAGACTTTTTTCGCGGAAAATCTGTGTCAAAAGGTAAGTAAATACACGAACCATGAAATACATTCTTTCACATTGATAGTATATAATTTTACTACGTATTTATTCATTTGTGATAAGATTATCGCACTACTAATAACAGGATGTTCAATTAATTAAAAATTATAGGGCACAAACTATTCCAAAGCCATCATGTTCAGGAGGTCGTCGAAATTCATGATGGTGGAGAACGAATTATCCGCGGAAAAGTTATACCACAGACGAGAGTAAGTAATCGACCGTACGACGTGAAAGTGGAGGTATGTATTAATTATAAAATGAATTAATAGTTGAATAATAATCTAAACAAATATATTTTCAGCAACTTTTCAACCATACATCCAAAATAGAAATGGAAAATAAAGATATATTTCTTTATCAAAGAAATATATATATATCGAAGGAATAAGTATTGTTCTGAAATATTGAACCGATAATAATTTATTCATTTAATTATTTATTATTTCATCGTTTTTTATCTACAATATAGTATAGATAATAAATCAATGAAATAAAAATAACTTGTACGTGATACTATAAAAATGTTCATGCGAGATTTATAATTAAACATGACTAACATCCTGCATGTTGGCTTCGATACTTTTTGTGCTGGTTTTGGTGCGTGTATTAATTCAAAACATCGTATACCGTCAACACCGTAATGAATATTGAGTCCTGTATATATATTTTTTGCAATTCCTGTTTGTGTATACACGTTTCTGTAAATTTGTTGTGTACGTTTTCTCGATCTTCCTGCTTCCTTTTCAATAGGAACTGATTGTTTTTCAGGTGAACTTAGATCGTACGGTACGAAGGACCTCATACCACCCATTTTTTTAATTTTTGTAGGCACTTTTTAACGTTTTCAACTGCTGATTACATAACGTAAGCCGTACAGCTGATCGCACTAAAACGCCCTTGTGTTGCCTGAATTTGCCACAACGCCGCGCCACTAGCGTTATCCAAGAGGCCCATTGTTTATGAACAGTTGAAATAGGGTTGGTAATGGCACTTAATACATATCGCATACATTGTATCTAGGATTGTTATGGACACGTTCTTGTGATATGTATATGATATATAGGGAAAACTTAGTACTTAATTAAGTTCTTAAATGTAATATTACTTACAGGCGTACGTTTGTGGTGGAGGTATTGTGTTTTCAAGCTTATTAAGTGCCTAAGATCTTAATGTTTCGCACACTGGCTTAAAGATTCTGCGGGTAGTTTCCTCTGTTGTGTATTCTAAGCTATTTATGAATAAATATGAGTGCTTGGTAACTTCGGGATTTTGTATAATGGCATATTATTCTCCTTTTATTGTTCTTCCAGTTATAGATAACTAAATTCTCTCTATGTTTAAATAAAATTGTATAGTTTATAGGATTTGTATTATTATACATACACCAAAACGTACTATTAATGAATTCATACGTAAGTAACAAAAAAATTAATTGTTTAAGGAGTAATTATAAATGTAGAGCCACATAAATAAATATTGATAAGATTAGTTAAAAGATAAAAAAAAAGATGCTCGTGCTTGTACGCTGATTTGTCTCATTTTTAAATATGAATGCAATATTATTATTCTTTATATAGATTATATATATAGAACAGGGTTTTATTTACAACAAAACAAGATCAAAATTTCTTTAATCATCAGTCCTGAAACCAAAAAGTTACGTACATGTATTGCACCTAAATATTTAGCAACTAATGAGAAAATTTGATTATAAATCAGGCAATCATATTCTTTTCACTGTTTTCACATGACCGTAAGCCACACACAACTGCTCTTTAGTAAAATTTTTCGTTTTAGTAAAAGTTCATTTGGACTGGATATTCACGAAGGAGAAAACCATACTATGCTGATGTCAAAACAAAATACAGTACTACTAATTTCTCAAATTATTTCGTTTTATGGTCAGACGCCGGAAGCCGACCGATTAAAACGACGACCTGTCGAATTTACGGGTTCGAGTGTGGTTGCCCCCTAACTATACATGTAGGATCCTTGAATGACTTTCACCACCAGAAACGCGTAAAAATTAGTTGATTTGTGAAGGTTAATTAGTTTACCATTAAAAGATGTTAAATAAAAAAAAAATTAGAAGCTTGCCTGCAACACGCATTAATGTGTAGCATGAAACTTACCGCTGAACTTCGAATCGGTTTTTCCACTACGAGTCCCTATCCAAAGAACTGAATATTGATTCTAGAGGATCGACAGATATCGAACACCTAAGCGTTAATTGTTTATTTATCTTAGCGCTAATAGTACTATTAAAAGGTACGCGTGTAATTATAGATTGCCGAGTATTAACACCTCACACGTATGAATATTAAAAAAAAAATCCAAAAAATAAAATAGGAACCGCATTCAAAAAACTAAAAATAATCACATAATTAGTCGTTTATAAAATCAGTTGAGCTAAAAGAAGACCAATTAAAAATATGAAATAATGAAATCGAAGAACACAAAATTAATGAGATAACTAAACTCATCAAGCTAGTGTATCAACAAAATACTGAGTCGAAATGATTTCAAATTATAAAAATTGATATAAAACTGCGTCAGGGCATAAAGTAGTATACTCAAAGGTCAATGCGTCAGATATATTTCTAGTTGACAATGACTCCTCAAAAAAAACTAATCATTTAATTATTGTTTTAGAATATCAATATAACAATTATCGCTTTGTGTATATCTACGTTCCGAGGTACAGCGCTCGCAACACTATTTGTTCATTTACTCCAGTGCCATTTAGTCCTCGACGTCATTTAAAGCTGGTTTCGGGGGGAATAGTGTAGCGATCGTAGAGTCAAAACTAAAGATTTAACAGATAGTAGGATTATATTCACTGTAGTGGAGATTCTAACGTTTCCATCATCAGATTTTTAACGGTACCAGGATGTAGTTTAACCGTCGAGTTCGTAATAAGTGTACGCTAAACTACAAATCGATCGGATAATCGGAATCGTTCTGAACTTCGATTTTAAGAATCGATCTTCACAAAATTCCTATTCTATGTAACACCGCTTAAAAGAGAAGATTAATCACCGTATGTGCGTACGATAGTGGAATTGGAGACGACATTATTCGTCGGATATCATTTGTCAAAATCGATTGTTAGCGCTCGTCTGCTCTGTCCGCAGGGCGACACAATATTTCTGCTGTTTCACTTTCTGTATTGAGAATGACATAAATACGACGAGGTTGTATGTCGTAATGAAATCTATACATTGATTTTTTTCTCGGCAGCGATACCTCGCTACCAGATTCGCTGCAAAAAAATTAAAGCGCCCGACAGTTCGATGTGGTGGCGAATGAGACGATGGGACGACACGATGAAGAATATTTCTGTTTCCGATTGGAATTATTCAGTTGTGTTTCAGTCGTTCGTAAAAATATAGCGTGATTTATTTCGTATCGCTCAGATGAATATCTTTTCTCGACATCGTTTTCGGGTAATTGTTTTATGGAACGATGTTTTTTATCGAACATTATGCTCGGCACACTTTTCGAATGATAGCTACACCGAAAAAGTGTAATATTTTAATAGTCACGACATTATTGCTATAGTAGGTACGTGTGTTGCGTGTTTACAGGCGTGTGTGTGTGTGTGTGTGTGAGTGCGTGTATGTGTGTGCGTGCGTGCGTGCATGCGTGCATGCATGTATGCGCGTGCGTGTGTATAAATGATATATTACTGTAGTATATAATACCACTATCAGTGAAGTTTTTTTCAAGGTACACATAAAGTCAAACCGCAAACATATGTGTTCTATTTTAGTTACCACAAATAAAACTGTAAATAATTATTAAATGTTCATTTTCAAGACATTATAACCAAATTAATAACAATTAATAATTACAATTTTACTACAATTGTTTCGTCTAATTTTTTTTTAAGTTCCATTTAATATATATTAAAACAAAAAGTCGAAACATAAATCTCTGACGGTGGTTACTCGCAAATTGTTTGATTGTTAATATATTCAATTGTTCCTGTTATGCGATACATAATATACAGCAAAAGAAATTTATGAAAAGAAACGGGTGTGCTACAACACTTTTCGTTTTTTAGGGTTTTAAATCAAAATGGCAAAAGGGGAACTGTTTTAGTTTCGTCACGTGATGTTATAGTCCATCCGTCTGTACGCCCGTCCAAATTTTACAAACGTTTTACTTGAAAACTACAATATGTATATTGATCAAATTCGGAGTGTAGCTATCTTATATAAAACGTTACTTAATTTGGTAGTTAGATAACAAAAATATTTTTTTCTAATAGTATAAGAGCTAGCAACGTCGGGAAAACAAGAATTTCAGGTCAGCCGATTTATTGATATGTCGTCTCTCTTGCTCTTTGGATTAGGGTCTGGGCTGTCTGGCCGGCGGTGGCGGTTGCGTTTACCTGTGCGCATCCTATCTGTACAGGTAATGATACTAACTTTTAAAATCATTTTAAGAAGGTTCATTTTTAATATTTTAACTTTAGATAAGCTTAACAAACATCCATCTCTTATTGCCAGACATTTTTGTCATTGCTAACAATGAGCCAGACGCCAATTTTGATTTATTTTTTTTGAATTAAAAATTCAAAGTATTTCAGTTTGTCTGTAATTTTAATATTATGTTGTTCAAGTATGAAAAGACCTAAAATTAATTTGCCAGACACTAATTCAGTCCAAAGAGCAAGAGAGACGACATATGAATAAATCAGCTGACCTGAAATTCTTGCTCGAAAACGTTGGTAGCTCTTAGACTATAATGGGAGACACTCCATAGACGTGACATTTTTTTTTGGCAAACAACAACGCGTGGCACATATTTAGACAGTTTTTTTTAAAACACTTTAAGATTTTAAAGAAATTTGTTTGACTAACTGAATATTTTCGAAAGTAATCGCTCTAAAAGTGGCAGAAATTGTGTTCGCTACCTTCATTTTTTAATTCATACGTTCGAATAATATGAAAAAAATACAAAGGTAACGTTTAATTAACACTTTAAACGAAAATTATTTTGAAAATGATCGGATATAACATTTTCGAATTTTGCCGAAAAACTGCGCTTCTCAACAAAAGGACGTAAGTGCCTTGAATATACGCTTTTTTGGTGGAGTTTTTTAGTTTACACTAGTTTAAGAGTAAGAGTCGACATACCTACTTATTCTTCTAGTTATAGGCGACTGAAGTTCTTGTACTTATTCTGGGCGGGAAACGTGGAAAAAATGTAACAATGTAGTTTTTATTATCTATTGTGCATTTCTTTGTAATAACGGTTTCGAAATCACAGTGAATATAGTCCGGCATGTTTTTGGCCGCGTTTTTTTTTGGTTTTATATATTCGCTTAGGGTAGGCAAAAACTACAAATTTATATGTTACAATTCTTGCACGTATCTTGTTCACTGATGTACAGTGGAATCTCAATAACTTGAATGTCAAGGGAAATGCAAAAAAATTCGAGTTGAGGAGTTTTCGACTTAACAAGAACTTCGAGATACATATGACTTAACTGCTGAAATTTCGACTTACGAAGTAAACTGTACACTAAAAAAAATTAAACATAACGGAACAAACATAACGTTCACAGCTGTGTTACTTAGAAAGTTTCGTGAATGTATTCATTCATTGGACGTGTACAAGACAAAAACAATAGATTAGAAGCCCCGAACCCGAACATTTATTTTGGAATTTATTGCTATTATTTTTGGGAATACCAAGTAAGACGTCATTATATTTTACCAACTACGACTTACGGAGTCTCCTTTTTGAAATTCGAGTTATAGAGTATAAATATGTATTAACAATATTTCGTAGGGAAATAACGTTTTGTTCGAGTTACAAGTCTAAATAATTCGAGATACCGCGTATTTAGGCGTTCATCGGAAGGGAATGGCAATTTCTTTCGACTTACTGAGGATTTCGACTTAACGAGGATCGAGTTATTGAGATTCCACTGTATATCATTGTTTCATGCCAGCTCGTCGGTCTCGTGGTCTTATCATTCAGCTCTGTTTTAGTTTGTTACCAATTTCGTCTACATAATATTTTTAGGTCGACCCTTGTCGACGTTGCCATCGTACACATTCGCCCTATAAATTTGTTTTGTCATTCTACCTTCATTCGTCCCTTCCAGATGACCAAACCACCGCAATATACCTTTCTCATCTCTAATAATTACATATTTTTTCAAACCATACCGTTCTCTGAAATTACTATTCCTATATCTATCCGCGAAAGAGACTGCGCTGCACTGATTTTACTTCCGTGTTTTTTCTGCCACACTTAAATTTTATTAAGCGTAAGCTTAGGAACCTCAACTCCATTATGCATATTTTTGGGTAAAAAGCGGGAAAAATGTATGTCTCCTCGAAATATGCCATTGGTCAGAATATTTGTTAATTTTCTTCTATAATAATCTTAGGACAACTACATATTAAAAAGTTTGTTATTAAAACTATAAAACAATTAAATTTTTTCTTGATTTTGTAATGAAAAATAAAATAAAATTACTGTTGCTCGCCTTCTTTTCGTTAAACGCTAACTTGAGGAAAATTTAATCTAAATTGAATTCAAAAGAAGTCCTATCTAAACAGTGGAAACCAATTCTGACATAATGTTTAACTTACATTGTAGTTCAATTTAAGTATTATTGCGAAAGTTAAACGTCCTAAGGACAAGTTTTATCAATTGTTTCCAAAAAAAAAACTAAGTTTCACATCTCTCAACTTCGTTTCATATTAAATAAAGCCCAAGACATTACATATTTTCTAAAGTAGAACCTGCGATTTACAACTATGGTTTTAGTTGCACAAATTAGAAGTTTTCTTGACTGACAAACTGACAAAGAATACCGTTATGTGACAAATAGAGATGATTCACTGAGCAACAATTAATTTATTGTATGAAATAAGATATCATCATCATTCGCTCAACTTTAGCCAGTTTGCTCAATCAGCACCGTAACTGAAGTTAACCGAAGACAGGTTTCGAGACATTTACTGTCTTATTCAGAGTCGTTAGTCTAACTTTAAAACGTGCTTAGACAACAGTTTAACGCGAGTTTACAAAAAAGTCTATTCAGAAATCTTGTTTAATTTATAAACACTGTTTAAACCTCGTTTAGCCGTCATACAATAGTTAAACATAGGCAAAGGATGTTTAACAGTGGTCTAAGGATTGTTTTACTGAATATTTGACGTAGATTGTCAAAAGTGACATTTGATTATCGTATTTTTGTCATCAAGTTAAAGATTGATTTCTATAAATTGCGAATTATTAATTCGAAGTGCATTCATAATGGAAGAATTATCTGAAATTAAAGAATTTCACAAATGTTTCAATAAATATAAATTTTATATATATGTAATTATATAAATACATACTTTTCATTACTTGGATGCTAGATACTAAATATTTTCTAGTTTTTTAAAACATTTTTTGATCAGAATGTTGCCATTATAACGCTTAAACATTGCTTAATGTCTAAACAGCTGTTTAAGAAGTAAACAGTGTTTAGTTAACCTACCTTTGAACGATGTTTTAAATAAGGGTTCTGATTCATTTAGGAGTGACGGGAGTGTAGAACCAGCGGGTATTCGTGCAACCAGAAAGTGGTCTCAGATTGGGAAATAGATGCAATATAATGTGCTATTAAACACAGCGGGGAAGAATATTTTTTTCTTTTCTCTGTCGCTGCTTTTTAGTTCTATTCAAAATTTGTCTTTTTAAAATGATTATTTTCTGTTGCAGCTACAAAAGTGCTCCATGTATTGCTGTTGCTCGCCGGATGTTGGCCCTTGGTACCGGGCGGCCAGCAATGGACAGGAAACGTCACAGACTTCCCCTTTTTTGCTGACCGCTCCTGTCGCATCGGCGAGTTCGCGGACGCGGCCATCTGCCACCAAACGAACGCTCATCTCGATTGCAAGAACGGGATCGCGATGCAATGGCTGAAGGGTGTTCAGTGGGTGACGCTTTTAATATTATGTTCTTTTTTTTAATATTTTAGTATTTAACAATCTTGAAAGCAATAATAATTTTATATATAAAAAGATATATTAAATAGTAGTGACTTCGCATTCACTGACATTTGTGTATCCGCCATAAGTTAGCTTTTATTTAATTTTCCCAATTCTTTTTAGTATTTTGTACCAAATATGGAAAGCTTAATATTTTAGGGATAGTTTTGAAGTCTATCATTTGTCTGTTAACATTTTTCTCAGAAAGTTCTAGATTTGAACAGAGCTAGAAGTTCAAATCTTTGATATAGGGCAGTTTACTCATATTCCAAATTTTATGTTTGTTCATGATATATATATATATATATATATATATATATATATATATATATATATATATATATATATATATATATGTAAGGAACAGTTCTCCGCAAACTGATAGGGTGCATTCAGACCCTTATTTTGAATTAAAATCGACTGAAAATTTTCTCAGGAAAAAAAAGAAAAAATGTTTTCTTTTTTTCAGTTGAAACTACTTTATTTCTATGTAAAATCACATTTTCTGTACGCAGCATTTCATTTTTGTAAATAAAACAGGTAAAATAAAAAAAACAGCAATGGGTTTTTAAATTACTTTAACGAACAACGCACGGAATCAGCTGTTCTACTATCTGCCTAGCTACAGAGTTCACTGAGTTCACTCTGTCACGCCCGGTGCGGCGCGCGGTTTAAAAATGATAGCGATATATTGCGTAGGAGGTAATAAAACAAATCAGTTTTCTTGGATTCCCTTAACTTTCTTGAAATAATTTCATGCGCGGATCATCTTAGTATAATACACTGAGTTCACTCTATCAATTTGCGGAAGGCTGTCCCTTATACCCGGTATATATATATGCAAGCTTCCCAGACATGATAACTTTTTATTAAAATCGGTCGAAAAACAATGAATTGCAATCCATGAAGATCCATCAAATCCAGATCCAGAATCCAATCAAAGAAACTATGCTGTGAACAATAATATTTAGTTATCAGTAAATAACTGATTGCCGCTACCAACCTGTACTTTTGGCATGATCGACAGGAAAATAGTTATAATCCATTGTTTTGATATTTAATGGTCTGTTTGTACTCTGTTATAGAAAGTAAAAGAGCGTACGCGTTACATTTACGGTGGTAAAAATGAAAAGCAGGTAGCACAGTTGGTCGTTAAATACCTTTGCGCCAACTCGAATGGAACACTGTTGTTTATTTTATTAAAGTAATATTATTACTTTGAGCGAGCAACACATATCGATTTGCTGTAGGTTTACTTTTCAAGTTTTTCTATGTAGGTGTCTTCTCTGGAAAACCGTGATAAAAAAAATTGGAACGTTCCTTTTTTAGCGCCATTTCGTAGTAGCACTTTTAGGTAATTACATTGTTGTGATACTATTAATCCTCGACAATTACTTGACATAAACTATAAATGTCACTATTTAAATAAAATACTCAAGCAAAAATAAAATACTTAAGCAAACTTTGTAGTCTAAATATTCATTTTTGCAAATTACCGTAATCAACTTCTTCCGTGGTAATCAAACTCGAAAAATGTCGAGCAAAGGTCGGTTGTCCATCTAATAATAATAAACTAGGATATTTACTTTTATAACTGCCGTGCGAGTAACAAGTAATTATATTAAAAATAAAACACATACAAAATACACACTATACATCTATTTCATCCCTTATACAACATCGTGTCTTCGAGTGTTAGGCTACGAAATATACTAACATGCTCGATGTATCCTCATTGGGTAACGCTATCACGTGCTACAGCGCTGACGTAATACACTGCCTAATTAATTATTTTTTGTGTCAGCTTTTTATCGTCACACTTCAGAGAAATACATTCTCTTATGGCTTTTATTTCGTAGCGAGAGACTTATATCTCGACACTGGCTCAATACGTTTTGGGAGCCATTAACAACCTTGGTCGCTGATGACCTTTGACTATGTCCATTACCATTGCCTTCATAAAATTGATTCATAGATAACCATACAATATGCATTCACAGAAAATGCTGAGCACGTGTTGAAGTAAAGAACTATATTAAAACACCTAAGAAAATCAAATCCTGTTTCGTTCTTTTTTTTCCCATTTTTTTTCACACCTCGAATACGAAGAATCCATTTTGGGTAGACTTTATTGTAAAAATATCGCACGCACTGATTCGCTATCCCATCGTCTCAAACAAATTAGTCGTATCACCACATATCCATGGATACATGATTAGATTAGATTTAATTAGTTTCCAAAAATAGCCTGATTCTTGGTATGCATGAAAGGCGGCGGAATTTATACAGAATAACATTTTTAATATTTCATCAATGGCGGTATCGGGTTCGTCATTACCTGCAACTGCTACAACTGGCAGAGGCCTTAGCTATGCATGTAACTGACGAGTTAGTTTATACTAACTGGTTTTACATCGAGCATTAGCAGGCGTATGTGTAAGTTATATAAAATTGTATGTAGCGCATATAGTTATGTTTAAGTTAATACAACATCCATATTGAATATTATTTGCATTTAACTACACTTATGAAATAGTTGTTTCAGTTGCTTGTTACAAATTACTGAAAAACAGTTTACTTATTTTAAGAAATACATGTTTCGGTAAGTTTTTTGAACAAATTTAAATGAAAATAAATTATGTATAAATAGTTACTCTTACAATAAGAGAAATAAAAAAGTTTTAGGAACTAAATACTTTGCACCAAAACTAAAAATAATGTACTTACTTCTTTATTCACCATTTATCATTGACTGTATCTGACGTATATGTATGCACATATGCAATCTATATGCAAAACACTCAACAGATTGTTTGTAACTACGAAGTGAATGAGTTCAATTCATGCATTCAAATATTTCCTGATTTTATTTTGAAACCTATTCTTCAAAATCATGTAAGCATTAATGTACATAGTATTTTAAGTACAAGAAAAAAATAACTGCCGTGACAACAAAATAATACAAATAAATTTGCTTACGAAACATTCTGTTGTCTAGACTGAGATTAACTCCTACGTATTAGATTAAAATAGGTTTGTGAAGTTGAGCCCGTTTGGCCTCCATAGAAATATGTGGGTAGCAAAATTATCCGAAGGACAATATACAATAAATGTTTAGTAATAATACAATTTAAAAGTCAAAAAGTAATAATACATGTATACAAAATTATGTGAGGAAATAAAAATGAAATATTTTATAACAAAAAATGGTGGCAAATTAGTTAAATACAAGTAATAATTGAATTATAATAAATGAATTCCATTTTAATGACTTCTATGATTATGCATTAGTTACAATTTCGATCATCTTATCTAAAGCACATACATTTATATATATAATAAAATCTACTTACCGCTGGAACAATTGTTTTTACTAATTTAATAAATTTGATGCATAAAAAGCTAAAGTCGCCATTTAAATTATCCCACTACATTGCACTATAAATATTTTTTTTCCAAAGAAAAGGCTGTTTAAATACCACCTTCAAAAACCTATTTACATAATTATTTAAGTAGACTTCAAAAGAACTAATTAGTTGTTTTTGGACTCGGTTCCCGTTAAAGACAAATCAAGCACGGTTCTATCTCTTTAAAAGAAGATCTCCTTTTTGACTCAATATTTAATGCTTCATATTTATGTTTATAGATCATACGTTCTTTTGCATTGTTTTAGTTGGAACCGATTATATATATACCATTTTGTTCAGCAACTTGTAGCCATTTTGTAAGTAGTGACATATCCAGTTGTTGTAGAAATTTTAAGAGTTCAGATCAAAAAACTACAACACGTAGTTTTGACGGTCCTCTCTTGATATTAACCTAACACTACCTAAAGAATTCTGAAGAAACCGGGTGAACAGGTCAAAATTTGAGGGTGCAAGGTCAGGCCTATATGGTGTATGCATTAACTTTTCTCAATCAAACTCTCTTAATATTTGCTAGGTGGCTAAAAATGGCGTTATCGTGGTGAAAATCCACACCCTTTCTATTGATCAATTCTGGCCTTTTTTATATACTTCATCCTCTACTTTCATCACCGGTAGAGATCCAAGTAAATGGTTTTTCTCAATAGTAAAAGCTCATTATGAATAATGCCCTTCCGATCCCACCATGCACATAACATCAACTTATTGCGAGTTAATCCAGGATTCACTATAGTTTGTGGAGTTTGTTTGCCTTTTGACAGTGATCTTTTTCACACGTTCTTGTCGTAAGTAATACATTTTTCATCACCAGCTATCAATCTTTTCAAAAACGGTTCGATCTCATTACGTTTCAGTAGGAAATCGAAAATAAGTACACGATTCCTTAGATTTATTTCAGTGAGCTTGTGTAGGACACAAGTATCGAGATTTTTTGTATATACCTTTTATTACATTGAAAACCGTTTTCTGGTCAATGCCCAATTTCTCAGCTATGTCGCAGGAACTGAGAGCCGATCTTGCTCTACTTTTTTCAAAGTGGCATCGACTATCCGTAACAGATCGACCAGAGCGAGATCACGATCTTTAACAGCAAAATAACCGGACTGAAAACGTTTGAACCATTTATGTTCTACTCTTACCGACATTGTGTTAAAAAAAATTTAAAATACGAAAATCTTTTTTCCGACCTAATATTTTTATTACAAATAAAAAAAAACATTAAGAGTTTCGAAACCTTAAGATTCGAAAATCCTCGAAACCTACATGAATGAAAAATACCTATGTATAGAAATAAGTTTGTAAGGACGCCTTAGGCCGAGGTGTTCTCTCACTTGTCCGGTTTATTTTCGTATTGTGTAAAATGAAGCACTGGCCCATTGTTTAAATTGTTTAAACTGGAATACATATTCCGAGTCAAAACGTTGCACTTCGCGCCAGTTCACTGCAGTGAGGTTTAACCTTGTCAAATATTGGGTCAGGTCTTTATATACCTCGCTGCTCAGACATAAGCTCTCACATTTTTTAAATTAAAGATTGAGGCGCTTGAACCTTCACGCTGGTACAATGCGAAGTACATAGGAGCAGCTAAAGCTCCTTGTCACCAACAACAATCGAGACCTATGGCTTAAGGTGCTCTACGAAGGACGGAGCTTGTGCTTTATTTTCACTTAAGTTAAAAACTCATTAGGCGATTCGCCTGTTATTAGGACATATTGCGGTACCTTATGGTACGAAGTCGATGTTCTTAATCACTGATCCACCTCCTCTCTGACTACTAGCCGTGTGTAATAAAGTATTACACAAATGTCATATAACATAAATATAAATCATAATGAAACATAATTACCATTGGGCTTCCCAAAATTACTTTTCGATTTATGTTGACACTACATCTGCCATACGACTCTGTCGTGGGACTAAATTAATAGAACGAATATATTGCATTTGAACGCAGATAACTGTAATACTCTTGTTAGAACAAGACTAACATAAGCAATGTTTATACAAAATCAATACCATTGACCTCGACTAACTGAGTAAATATTAGTAAAAATGAAATTCAAAATTTCCGAAACAATTACAAAGGAAACATACTCATTCATTCAATTCAATTCGTGTTTCCTCTGAACTTTGGGTCTTCTGATTTTATTGTATAACGAAGGTATATTTCATCCACAGTGATTTGACGTTCGACTTGGTCACAATGAGCTTCTCGGCTATTCAACGTACGGTAAAGTACAAAATCGATTTCTGAACCCTTGTATTTATGGTACCCAAAGCGGTCGGCCGTAAAACTTTTAATACATTGTTTATATAAAACTATGAATGTTATGCCATTTATTTGATACTAATTAAAATATTTTAGTACAAATTTTCTCCTCTAGTTTATCATTTTGAAAGGTAGTCTATATTGTAGATTAAGTTTGATTTTGCTTTTTGAATAATATTTACGTTTTTGTTTTTTATAATTCACACCCAATGCTGAGAAGCGTAGGTAGTAGGGGCGACGGCTTCTAAGAACTCGATTCTTATCGGCTTCCCTTTCATAAAATATTTAATATGCATAATTCATAAATAAATAAATTATTGCTTTTTAGTATACAGACACTTAAAATTATTTTTAATTTTCAATAATTATTGTAAATAATATCCAGCCTTCTTACGTTAATAACGTAAGCCCTATATAAAAAAACACTTCAAATAACTCGAAAGCAACCGAGTTATTTAGACGACCAAATTCAGAATGTTCGCAATCGTCGTAATCAATGTGAAACGTTGAGTCTTTCATATTCAGTTGTATTATAGCGTTATGGCGACGCCTCGAGACCGCGACCCTGCCGGTCGCAAGCCGCGGGCGAGCGGGGGAATAACTCGGTATATCGCGAGTTTCGTTTCGACAACGAAATGACGCAATTGTAATTCGTGTAACATAATTTCACCTTTAACGTGAAGTCTTAGGTGTTATATTCGGTTGCGAATTCTTGTGTTATACATCATTATGTAAATAATAATGCGTTTCGATCAGCGGAGATTTCCGATTATACCCGAATAAAAAACGGTTTTGCATATAGCATCATTCCCGTGTCGAATTAAGTATAGAAGTATAGGGCGGCGTACAAACAAAAATTAAATTACAATGTCCAATGGCTGTCTTTATTCCTTGCTATGCTCACGTACTTAACTTAGTGTTATCTCGATCTTTAGAAAATATTCCAGAGTTAAAACAATTTTTCGGCCACATCAATTGCATAATAAATTTTTTAATAAATCTACTAAACGTTCGGGTCTTTTAAAATTAACGTCAGATCGTCGTTTGTCTGGTGTCGCAGAAACTCGATGGCAGTATCATTCTCGTATTATTAATGTCATTTGTAACTGTAGATCCGACATAATACAAACATTTAATATAATTATAGAAAATCCGATGGATTGGGATTCTGAATCAATTGCCATATCAGAAAGTTTGTTAATGAAATTAGAAGATGGGAATTTTGCTTTTTGCATACTTTAGCTGAATTATTTGCAAGAACAGATATTACTTTCGCTTTGCTACAAAATAAACAGAGTGATATAGACGTCGTTATTCGCGAAGTTCAATCGCTATTAAATTGGTTTGAGAGTAATTTCATTAATAAGTTTGACGAAATTTGCGACAGTGTCACTGATATAAGTGAGCCTCCACGAAGACGCCGACGTCTATTTAGCTCAGAATCAGACTTAAAACGCGAGTATAAACGTATTTTCATCGAAATTGTAAATAATGTTAAAAATCAAATTCAAACCAGATATAGTTCACTAAGCAATTTGTCGTTTTTAGATTTACTAAGTAAGTCGAAATATGATTTATTCGAACGTACATTTCCTGAGGATAAACTAAATAATTTAAATTTATTATTTCCTCGAATTTTTGACATAAATGCATTAAAAAATGAGTTAAAGTATTATATTCCTCTCCCTCGCTTAAAGGATTAGATATGTACGAGTTATTTTTGCATTTACAAAAAGATATCTTAAAAGATACATTTCCTCAAATTTTAAGCTTAAGTAATATCTGTTTAACCCTTCCGATAACAATTGCGGCCGCGGAACGATCTTTTTCAGCTCTCAAACGCATTCATACGTACCTCAGGAATAGCCAGACAGAACAAAGGCTTTCAGATCTCGCGTTGTTGTCTATAGAAAAACATTTACTGTTGCAAATCAAAAGTAAGCGAAATTTTTATGACTTGGTATTAGCTCATTTTCTTAAGAAAAATCGTAGATTACCACTAGAATTTAAATAGCTTTTTTATCTCATTTAATTCATTTATTCACTACGCTGCTATAAATTCGACTAAAGGAAACTACTTCATTAGCTTTTTTCAAAGCTGCTTTTATGCATGCTCGAAGTCTTTCGTTTGTATTCTATCGTTGACTTCAAGTATGCCAAAAGTGGCGAATGAAATATCTCCGCGTTATACCAGAGGGCGTTACGGAGCTCGGTAGTAATAGTTATATTTTTATTAATAATGTTTAATGTTGACAATTTTTTAAGGTTCGGCTTCCCTTTATATTTTTCTCACCCCTCGCCACTGGTAGGTAGAGACTATAGATTTCCACATTGTACGATCTATGCATATCTATCTTGTTTCATTGACATCTATAATTTTTTTCCTGCAAGCTCGTCGATTTTGGGCGTTTGAAATTTGACCCTGTTTTTAATAAAACACCATTTTGGTATGCATATAATTTTCTAAGGCTACTCTCGCAGACCTTTCCATCAGACACATTCGCTCTATGACTTTGTTTTGTTAACTTACTTTTATTGATCCTTTTCAGATGGCCAAACCACCGCTTCATACCCTTTTCAGCTTTAGCCACTACTTCTTTTATATCACACCGCTCTCTGACATCCTGTTCTTACATCTGTTTTTCACAGACCCTCCACACATATTAAGCAGGCATCGCATCTCCACCGCATCAATTCTACTTAGATTTTTCCTTTATATCCAACTTTCACTACCAAATAATAGTAGGGTGGTCTTTATAATTATGTAAAGTTTCTAACGAGCTCTTTTATATTAATATGGTGTTCTAGTCCTTTAAAATGCATTAGAAATACAATAAGATGTTTGTTTTGAATCTTGCATTTGTACGAGTAGGCCCGTAGTAACTTGCTCGCGAGTGTCTGCCAATAAAAAAGAAAAGCAAGTAAAGTGCGATTAGTGAGTATGATTGTACAAAATTATACAAAAAGTGGAAAAAAAAAACAAATTAAGTTTTGGAGTTAAAAGCAGTGAGTTTAAGATGGTAACTTGGGATGTGTGACCGTGAGAGATGGTACAGAAATTATAATGTGGGGAAATAAGGGAGTGCGCTTATGTGGGATCTTCTAACCTTCGGCGTTGTCCAACCCTTACGCTTGAGAGCGGCTGCAGCACATATACCCTTTTACAACGGCGTATCGATCTCCTCTTAAAGAACAATTGAAGCTTTGTTTTTTATCAACCTTCATTGAAAGATGAGTTATCACACAAAAAAATTCCCTCCTCCAGAAATCTTAGAAAATGCCCAACCCTGACTAAAACTCTGGATATGCGTCTGCGAATACAGTGAAATAAATGAGCAACTAGAGGTGTTCTTGGATATCGGTGCAAGCAAGAAATTAACCCTGACAGAACTACTAATCACTATTTTCGAAAGTGTCAAAAAGGGGCTAGGCTCCATAGGACATTTATTCAAGTTTTCCAAAATTTTTTTTTCCTTTAACGACTTTGTATTTTTTTTAGGCGAACTTTTTTCTTAAGTTCTATCAGAGAAAACGAAATGTTGAAAAGAAAATATTTATGTCGTTTACAAAAAGGTCGCTCAATAAAAGTGAAATTTAAAATTTATTTTTATATCAATAGTTGAGTCGTCATACTCTGATTTATCTCGCAGACGATTTTTCAAGTGTTGGCGAAGATATCACCACCGCCGGTAAGCTAGCACATCACATCTTCCTTTTGCAGACTCAGGCAGAATACTTCGTCGCGGTGCGAGCAAAATAATGAACAAGGCCAGTAATTTCACTAGTTTTATTCAGACGTTAATAGCACGAGCTCCAAGTCTGAACGATATACATTGCCTATGAGAGACGGAGTCACAGACTTTCATTTTTCTGCGTGGGGCATGACTGCGCTGTGTACACCGACCCGCGGCCTCATCATGTTTGTACGGTGCGGTCCCAAATCCCTGCTTCTGATTGGTACTGTCATTAAAACGCTTTTGACGTGACAACGTCTTATAAATTGGTTTGCCGGGTGACACTTCAAGAAACTGCGTTACGCTCCGCTCACGTTATGCGCTCACAATGAGAGCGAGTGAGAGGCACGCGTCCCTTCCACTCGGGCATGGTTAGCCCGCCTAAGAGCGAGAGAGACAGACAAAAAGTGAAAGGCACGCGTCCCTTCCACTCGCAGCACAGTTAGCCCGAGCTAAAGAGAGAGACAGAGACGCAAATGTATTGCAAGTTATTGTATGTATATTTGTATATAAATACGTATGTATGTGTAAGGTAAAATAAAATTTTGTTAATATGAAATTCAGTGCGAGATTCTTTGTATAAATTAATGTTTTAAATATAATTCTTTGTATAAATAAATGTTTTAAATTGTTACTATTATTTCATCCTTCTTCCTACTATACGAATGAATATTCACATTAAAATGATTTTACCACTCAAAGTCGTTGTCACGTAAAACTTTCGCCCGTATACCGACTTTACAGGCAACCAATTTTTTTAATATGCGATTCGTGCTTACGTACAATTATACTTTCGATATGTACGACATTAAAAATGTACATTTCAAACTACACAAATACAGATAACATTTCAATAAAAAACGTAATGTATACTCAGATCCAAATTAATTATAATTTTACTCCAATAATAAAATAAATACAAGGTAAAAATACATTTAATTTATGCTCTGAACGTAAACAAAGACCTTATTTCATACCTATAAGAGCAATAAAATATGTACAAAAACGTACAATTTATTTTATGAACATAGTACTAGGCTTCAAAGGTCAAGTAAAGTTAATAAATCATTTAAGGAGATTCAAAATTTGCCATTTGCTGAGTTTAAACATTTCGTTAAAAGAAAGTTATATGGCAAGGGCTATTATACCGTGTTGGAATATCTTAATGAACAAAGCCCCAGGGATTGAGCTGCTCGCCTATCATGTTATTTAATATTATTTTTAAATGTCGACTAAATTATAAATGACTAAAAAGAGCAAGCCTTGAGTTTCCTGCCCATTCTTCTCTCGGTGAATCAACATTTGGAATGAGCGGTAATGTCGAAATGAATTTATTAATGACGTATTTCAAGTGTAATTTCATTAAATACGAAATAAAGATACTTTTGATTATTTTTTTTGAAGAACGCTGTTGTTAGTAACACCAAGTATTAACATCAACTGTACCAGGGCAAATCGAGAGCAATATTCTACAATGGCGTGCGAACTTTATGCGGATGATCGCTTTAAAATTATTATTGTAGGAATTTTATGGAAAATTGCAAAACCATTATAATATTAAATTCAATATTGTAAACAAAACTCGCGGATGAACTGGAAATATTTTTATAAAAAGCAATAAAATAAGTTCTGTTTGGGGTTATGTTTACTTGGAATATCGATAACAGACATATTTATTCATAGTACTTTAAGTTTATATAAAATTAATGTGTTCTGTGGGGCCTAGAAAAATAACCACATGTTATTTTCATTATTTTCTCGGCATTTATTAATACGTTTTGCTCAATATATTATGTATCAATAACATCTGTGGCGTGGCTGCGGTCTTTCATACTTCTATTTTCGTAAAACTCAGTCGGTGTATTTAAGGAGACCCAGTGATAGACTATTATTGTGATATTGCGTAGCACCTCCAATCCGCGCACAATATGGTAATATATACTACAACACACTCGCATTTGATTATTTATAAGGGTTGTATGCGACAAAAATTTTTTTTTCATGTAACATAAAAAGTAGTATTAATCCGAAACTTCTAACGGACATTGTGAAGTGTTTGTATGCATTAATCTGCGTAGAAAATTGGAGGTTTAAATCGACGTTATTTGCTGTAAAATATAAATATGTGTTTTAAAAGAGGTATCTTTGATATTATTTTTTCTGTTACAGTAGTTAAGAAATCGTTATAATAAGTATATGGTGGGGTAAATACAGTCGACCGCAACGTACACTGTCGAAAAAATAGAAAGATTATCGGGAAATGCAGTACATTTTGGATAAATTATGTATGAAAATTCAGTAAAATTATCAGTATCATTGGAATTAGGTACGATATTTATTATGGGAAATTGAAAATTGTGCACAAATAAACTGATAAATAAATTATTGGAAATACCTTTAAAAAGACAATTACGTCAGGGCACATTGGTTAGGGACGGTTTGGTCCTCACAGAACCACAGTTTGAAAGATATTATGACAAATTCTACAAAATTTTAGCCTCTGCCGTAACAATTTTTTTTTTTTTTGGGTAAAGTATTTTATATATTATGTGAAGCACTATACCTAATTTTATTGTTCCAATTAAGGCATTGTATTCATAATTTGTGTTTATTATAATTGTTTCAGCAACAATAGAGATAATTGTATTATTGGTTACTCCGATTCATCGAAATAAAAAAGCATAAAATTATTACGTGGAACAAATTTTTGTTTATTCGTGGCACATAACACACAAATATAAACAAAGGATATACGACATATTTTTAAACCAAATAAATCTCTTACAAAGGACCTTATTATCTTTTTTAAATGTAATTTTGAATGATACTGTTATTTCTTAACCGAAGAGAAAGAAAGAAAAAGAATGAAGACACTTGTTGACGACAGAAAGAGAAAGAATAGGGACATACGGTGAACATATTGGCGAAGCCAATATTGTTTACCACGCTACTACGAACCCAATTGCGTTTGGTCATTTTGTTTATTTAGGAATAATTCTATGCTTTTATATTTCGATGCTTCGATACCACGAAAAAAGGTCCATAACAAACACTGTCTTCGTTATTATTCGAGAAGATATCGTTCAAATTGATGTGTCTGATGGGAGAAATAATAATAGCTATTGACTGTGAAATCCGTACACTTGGCTGATCATTTAATTGCCAAAGATGTAGGCAGATAATTATTATTGTTCTACGAAATCAAACTGGTTGTAGATCAATTCGCAAATGATTAATCTGTCGAGGTCTAAAGTCACAGCAGCAGCAATACATAATTATTTACATTATGAGAAGTGAACGAAATAAGAAGATATTGTTGCCGTTTACGTATAGTTGTGTTGTAGGAACAGAATTATTAATTAATAATAAACTATGTTTATAATCTATGTTTTTACTATTTGATGAATATATAAATACTGAACAAATCCCGAAAAGTTGCAGACACTAGACGGCGCTATTGTAGTGCACATAGCAAATAGACATACATAACTTTGTTTCCGCTTGACGGGCAATCTGGGTAATATCCTTTAAAGCGTTCATCTGTTGTTACGTATTTTTGTGGTTAGACATTTCAATTTTATCTCTCCTTGTGTGTTTATAAAAATAATCATTTTAGAATTTTTATTGTATAATGTTACGATTAGAACAAGGTATGTTATTATATCTAGTGCGTGCAGTATTCGCGAAAAATTAACGATAATTTCAAACAACGAGTATTATCGACTCGTCAACGTTAACTGTTTTCAGTTTACAATAACTTTTTACAGGTTATCATGGTATGTCGAATATGAACTTCAATATAATTAATATCTACATCTATAATTGTATCCGCATGCCATTCTTCAACGCTGTGTAACCATAAGGCTCGCAGATCACGAAAAAATACGCGATTTTTCCCATCATCGCAACACACAATTACTAGAAATAGATCGTCTGCGGAAATGTATTTGCACTGTTTTTCTAACTCTAATGTAAAAATAATAATTAAATTTGTGTTAAATATGTAAAATTAAATATTAGCCATAGATTTTCCCTAGGTGACACATAAAATTTTGCTAAATGACCATTTAGAAACTGTATAATAAAAAAATATATTTAAATTGTATTAATTAAATTTTTTAGCAACCTTATTCTTTATTGTTATTATTATATTGCATTAATTTGTCATTTATTTTTGCAAATTTACGGCAAAATAGAAAATTATCTATATCAATACGAATTTATCGCGAGAAAATTTTCCATCACTTTCGTTGCCATTTAAATCAATGAGAATATTATAATAGACTTTGCTTCATAGTGAAGCTTCATTCCTTTTTACTGTTTATAATTGTTTTTTTTTATCAAACGTAGTTGCATTAATCTGACTGACGATCTGCTTGAGGGATGTCTTTCTACGGCAACGACTGAAGACAATATCAGTGCTGTGCTGGTAATGATAGAGACTGACAAAAAGAGTCACTTACCAGCCAATTCAGACAAGCTTAGACATCTGCATAAGTTAAGTGCACCAAATCCTTCATGAACATTTAGCGGTCAGGAAGCTTTGTACTGTATACTTCATAATTTGGCCGAAGGTCAAAAACTCCGTCGTGTTAATTGGTATCGCGAAAGATGAAAAGATTTGCCGGCGGTGACTCAGATGCAGTATACGACATAGTTACAAACGACAAAAGCCGGATTTACTGTTGTCCCGAAATCAAAAGATAGTCGACTGTGTGGGTGTCTCCTTTCGGGGAGACACCCACATAAATAAAACGAGGTTCAAGCATTGAAAAAGAAATGATAATCTCTTGCTTAGGAATGACAGGTGATTATGGAACAATTATTTTAAAAGATATAAATACAGTCGCTGAAGACTGGTACAATAATAATAATTGTTTGCCTTTTGTATTGGACAAAGTTCGGGAAAAACGACCTCGCAGTAGGATTCTCGTTCATCACAACAACACCTCACCGCACAGCGCCAGACAAACAACTAACTATTTGGGGACGTTATGTATTGAAATACCGGCTCAGTTGCCTTAAAGCTCCGACCTCGCACCATGCGATTTTTATTTACTTCCTGAAATACAAGAAAAACTTCGAGGAAAGTGGTTTGTGAACGCCGAGGAAGCAGCGGCCGCATATGAAAGGACTGTCGAAGGGACCGCTAAGTTCCAATGGGCAAAGTGCTTTTCTCAGTGGCACCATCAAATGCAGCGATACATTAATTTCAATGGACACTATTTATAAAATTAATAGTAAATTAAAAAAAAAAAACTGGTAGTTTGCTGAATTTTTGGTTTTTTAAGGACAGTCATATTGATCCATAAACTATATGGCCCATGGTGTGGAAGTGAATCCATCTAAATAAATTTCTTGAGGGACCTTGTTATACAGATTTTTTTATCATCGAATATATTGGGAGTTGTATTGCGTTAAAGTCTAATAAATATTAATATTAGTTGATTACCAGTACAATAAAGCCCTTAACAGTTAACAATAAAGCCATTTCGCTGTCCCTGTATCTCAACTCGAAGCAAATAATGATATAACGATCTACCAACATCGGGACTCCGTAAGTGAAATAAAAAAAAGTAAACAATAAAATGAACAGGAGGTGCATATTCAACTACATTGACTAAATGCACTATGGAATCATTAGAACATTTTTCGCTGATCTTACTTTATTTATTAAAGCATCAGTTGCAAAAAAAGAACCGATGGCCTAACACCCGGGTCCCTCCATACATACTCATGACCGACTGGTTTGAAACATTCCTAAAATGTAAACAGATTCATAATTATACCATCCTTAAACCCGAATAAGATCCTAGGGATGCCGTCTTGGACGTAAACCAAAAAGTAATCGGTAATTCGGGAATTCTCAGATTTTACCAAAAAAAAAAACACATTGACATTTCGCATATAAACAACGGAATCCAATTCTATTATTTATTTAACAGAAGGGTTAAAATGCTATTTTATTATGAACGTAGTTACTAACAAAATGGTGTGCGCGAAATAAACGCACAGCCCTTCTGAGGCATTCAGATAATTACGTATATCATACTGGTACACAACATTATACTTCAATGATTTACGGCGCAAAGGTAGCGGGACATGTTGATAAATGATCTCACTCTGCTCCTCCATCCGTCCGGTCGCCTGTGTGCACTTACATGTTTTCGGAAGGGCATGAAAAGCAAGTACTTTGTTGATATCAGCGAAATTGTATAGCGCGTGACAAATGAACGGTGCAGTATTTAAATGTATTTGTGCGTAACGTTTTAAGTTTCAGGAATATGAGGGTATATAAATCATAATGTTGGGTGGCTAGGGATAGATTTATTTAATTGAAAAGCACTCCGAATTTTTTTCTTTGCCAGTACATTTTATAGCGAATATAATAAGTACGGTACAAAAGCTTTTAATCTCGTTTCTATTTTTTTGTCGCCCAAGTCGGAGCTTTGTTAAAATAACCGAGGCGGCGTTCTAAAGCGCTAAAATCCATTATCTCTAGAAATAAATATCATCCTATATTATTTTCCAATAGCACAAGTAAATTTACGTTTCGCAGGTAAATGAATCGACAACATCTGAGGAAATTCAGCTTTTACATTTGTAAGCTATCACCGATGTATTAAAACTTTACCAAAATTTTATATTTCACTATAGAAAGTACCCAAATAAGGAATTGGATTCCCGCATGATTACTTTGATATTATTTAATACAGAAAATTGTATATATACATACATATAATTATAATTTATATATATATATATATATATATATATATATATATATATATATATATATATATATAAACTTGTGTATATATATTGCAATCAAATTAATTTTCATAGATTTAATTTATTATGTAATTTTGTTTATGTTATCGTACGATTATAACTTTTAATATTTTTAAAAACAGAGAATCAGGGGGAGAGGGGGTTAAAATTAACGTAATAAGTTGATAAATCTCTAAATCTGTAGCTGAGAGATAAAAGATCACTTTAGAATATGTTAGCGTGCACAATGTTTTTTTTCCATTTCTCAAATTCCTTCACGGAAAGTTAGCCCACAGCTTTGCCTTTGTGCATATAGAAAAAATCCTCTATCTTCTATATCAAGTGATCTGTCTTTTACTATGATCCTGATTCCGGTCATGCTCTTGGTTTTAATTCCGGTTTCATCGTTCGTCCTTAACCCGGCTTCGTTTTCAATACAAATCTCAGGCCTGCTTCCGGTTCTGAGATTGGTCGCGCTTTAGATTCCTGTATCAATACCGTTCTAGATCCCGTTTACGATTACGTACCCGATTCTGATTCTTATCAAGTCTCCAATACCGATTTCGTACTTGATTTTCATCATTTGTTACACCGATTCTGTGTTCAATAGTTTAAGCCGAATGGAATACTATTAAATTTGCCAGTAGTATTCCAAAAAGGCTAGGTTTAATTGCTGGTTAAGTTTCGATTCTAATGAAACTATGAGTTTCAACGAAACAAAAAGAACCATAAAAGAAATATTAGCATTAAATCAATCAATAAACTAAATTTCACTTAGATCGATTCCCAAATAACAGTAGGTTATGTACCATATATATATATATATCTATATATATCCATGAAGAACATATAAATTATATCGAGATAAAAAGTGGCTTATGTCACTCTCCGGCTCATCAACTATTTTTATGCAAAATTCAAATCGATTTCTAGTTACATTGCGGCGTTAAAAGGCGGACAAACCAAGAAATGAAAACGCTAGACAAAGTACAAGTTGAAATCGTTAGCACAGGGTCTCGTACGTTGAGTATATAATGGATAATTTTTTTTTAATTGACCCATTTTTTAGTAGTGACTAAAACATCTGCAAATGTAAACTTGTATGCACAATATTAAGAGATTTATCGTGTTATTTTAGACGTATAGATTTCTTATAGATTTTACAGATTTCTTATAGAGTTTCTGTACATGTATAAATATAGAAGTGTTCTCTGTATTTTTTTATTTAGATAAATACGTTAAGACTACCTCGGGATCTATCTCAATAAAAACAGTTTAAATGATCCAAATCAGATAAGCCGTTTCTGAGAAATCATGAATATACGTAAAAAATACGTACGCGTCGCATATAGATCTTCCATTTAAAAATCGGTTGATAAATAACCGAGCTACGATGTTGTTACAGACAGACGAGTCGAAAATATAAGGGTTTCGTCTTTTTTTCTCTGCGTTTGAGGAGGGAACCCTAAAAACAAGACGATGTTTTCTAAGATCTATTTATTTTAACCATCAAAACACAGTTTTCAAGTTATACACAGGTTATGGTTTATTAAAATGATACAAGGCATATAGTTAACTGTAATTTTAAAAAATATAGCAACACCAAATTAATTACTATATACTATAGACTTAATTTTGTACATATTACGGTGGAACGTGTTGCTTTTCAGAGAAGCTTATTTGTCTCATTAAGTTGATACAGTATCACAGAATATGCGAGTAACTGCGTTACAAGGTTTGAAATTATTACTTAGAAATACGGCTCCAAATTGTAAAATTTCTCAATATGATTAATTACATCACTGAATGATTTTTTTATGCTAAATTTCTTTTTTACTCATGATAAAACCTACTTAAAATGTTCAGCAACATTATCTCTCATTATTCCATGGTACGAGTTTTTAATGAAAAGCAATAACCATTGCTGAATAAGATGAATTGACTGATTTTTTTCAAATGTTTTTTATATTATTAAAAATAAAATAAACTGTGTAAAACTATCCTTATCGCTACTTGAATCAAAAACTAAACTTTACTCTTAACACATTAAGTGCATATGTCGATAGCTACTCAGCGCTGGGGCTCATCACGCTAAGCCTATTTTGGTTTCTATTTTTATGTATTTTATCACCCTAATGTAATGGCTAACGAAAGTTGTCAATCTGACTATAGGAGGTAAAAATATTGATATGAGCCCCGAGAGATCTGGAACATCTATTGAGAGCGGTCAGTACTAATTTGATACGTTAAGCATAATTAGGCTTATTCAAGTTTCTTTTATAAATATTACAATTCTTAACAATTGACAATACTATTATCAATTCTTCAAAAACAGTAATTTCTCTATAAGTACACTGTTCGGGATTATTACAAATATATTTGTTATTTTTTATTTATTTAATAAGGTATTATAATAATAGTCATGATGGTTTAAGACAGAGAAAATGTCCTCCGATGGTATTAACTTAACACAATTAAACAACAAACCTTTTTCTATTTGTGCCGCCCGAGGCCGGCCAAGGACATTCTTACCAACTTAAGTTTTATGTCCTCGCCCGGTTAGCCGCCGACTCGACTCCGTACGGTCGTACCCGACGTCCAACTTTGAACAGTCCCATCTTCCTGTCAGTGGGCCCTTTATTTACGCAGATGTTCCATCATGGATTCGCAGCGCTTCCTGATAACGACATGAAAGCCGTTCGGTCCGCGCCTGCGCATACTGAAAGGCGTGGACTTAAAACAACCTGAAAGCATTGTCGTATTGAACATAATTTGTCAGAATTTCATGCTAATTTGTTTAGATGTTCTATAAAATAAAATGGTTTTCTAATATTTTTCTTTATTATTTTTATAAGTGAGAAAAAATAATTAGAAATCCGATACTCGATAGTGTTTAATGTATCGTATGATAACACAAGTACTAGTGTTTATATCTCTGTAGCTATATTAACGGAGATTCTCCTTCAGCTTGTACATGTTATAGTATGTTTATAACTTGTTGTTGGTTTATAGTATGTTATTTGAATATTTTTATAATGAAAAGTATGTAGCTAATAGGAATTTTATGCTTGCAGCCATCAGGTGCACTACTTGACGATAGCGGAATGGCCGGGCCATTGCATCAACGTGGATCCGTTGCAAATTCGATTTCCTGAGTTGAGAGAGCTGATTTTCCTTAATTCAAGCACTGTAACCACATTCAAGGGACATTTCAAAGCGGTTTCTAAAATCGAGGTAATTGGAACTATTTTAATAATTATTACATTTCTAATGTTAACCTAAAGGCGAAATCTTTTATTCAATCAGCATTATTATTTTAATAAGTTCTTTTTGATTATGATTGCAGTTGACTAATAGTAAAAAAAAAAGGTCAAGTGCGTGTCGGTACATGCGCAGTGTATGGTTCCAAAGTTGCCTATCACATGTATACGGACATGGAAGGTTGATTTATATTTAATTCTATGAACCTATTAATTAAGTTCATTGTTTTACGCCTAATAAAGTCTAAAACGGGCCTGTACAGGACGGGTGTTAAGGATGATATGATTTTATATGTCCATAATTTTACATAGATCACAAATTTATTTCACTACATATTTTGTACAACGAACAACGTTATCTAAGTAAGTTTTGGTAGAATTCGTAAGATATTTTGCTTTTTATTTATCCAAATAAATATATTTTACAAGTGGGTCGACTATTTCTCATCAAATAGTAAAACTTAGTAGTTTTGATAGTTTTCCTTTTAACTTTGTTATATAAGTCACTGCCGTGACTTCTTTCACATTTCCAAGAACAGTCATTTATATGGTAGAGGGTTCACTCGACTCTAACAACAATTAGCATTTTAAAGCTGATTGTTGCTTAAACGGGTCCTTGAATCAAAAAATGGTTTTCACGCACCCGCAATATTTTTCAACAGTCTGTCTAAAGATACTCCATATAATAGGATTGATGAGAAAATCATCACCAATTAACATATAAGAAAGGTGCCCTAAACAATCTTTTTTCCAGAATTTTTTTACCACTCTTTTGGCGTGATTAATATCTATACCCATATCCAATTACAGATTTCCAGGGAGGCGATTCTCAGGCCATGTGGAAATTGTCACATGAGACAATTTTTAAATATGAAATTTCCGCAATATACCGTTTACAAAATGACGAAACATGTCGAGTGATGGATAAAATATGTATTCTCACTCACCTAAGGAAATTTAAAACAGTTTCTATTTAGAGATAGTGAATTTTTAATAGGTATGAGAACATACTTATAATATTTAAAACAGAATAAGGGGAGGATTAAAGTCTTTCAATCTGGAATAAAAAGGCTGTTAAATGGGAGCAGTAGTTATGATTTCATTAAAATAAGGTGTTACTCATTAAATGGATCTTCTAAATTTAACGTGTGACAATTAGTGTCGTATGTTAGGGTGTACCTGTTGCATGTCACGTGAAAATCGTTTGACAATTGTCACAGCTTGTAAATTGAGAATACTAAATTAGTGTTTTCGATTGTCATATATCATTTTGTATGAAATAACAAATGTCAAAGAACCTCACTAATTCAGTATCAATAATTAGTTTTATTTTCTTAATTTATATTCTATTATACATCTCTTTAAAAAATATCTAATGTGATAATTTCCATATGGCCGGAAATCGCCTCCCTGTACGAAAAGTCGCTGAGCTGAGAGAAAGAAAGACAGCGGAAAATGACAAAACTGTAACAGGTCCTTGTCGATTACGAAACCCTGAAAACTGATATTGTGAATTGAAAGCATAAAAAAAAAACAATGAAAATTGATATCGATATTAGCGGCGTGGTGAATCCCAGTGGAATAAACCACGCTCGTCTGAATTGAAGCAATAGCATTATACTTAGAAAATTTTTGTATAGCAACAATACGATCGATGTGCGTGTAGTGATTCTGAATCGACGATCGGAGAAATCTTTTATCATTCTTTTTCTAAGAATGTTGTCGTATCCATATGTATCTTATCCCGTGGCCTTCGCGAGTAGTTCTTTTTTTGGTCCGTTCAATATTTACCTCCATTTCCTTTCGCGTTTGCCGTCGGAAAATATATTTTCTAGACATTCGATTCTGATGATTGTGAAAGCATTTTTTCAAAAGAATTATTTTACAAAATTACGATCTTATTGTTACGAGCTTAGTGTTCAGGATAAATTACGAAACGAAAAAAAAAATTATTTTCTATTATGACAGTCATCTGCAAATCATTAATTCTAGTAATAAAAAAAGGTTTTACTCTTAGTTTGGTTTGTTGTCTAAATAGAGCTAGACTACTTAGACTTACACAATCCACTGGCTTTGGCATCGCGGTCATTGTACATAGAACGACAGAATACCAAGGAACAGTTTATCAAATCCTAGAAAAGTCTTTGGAGCGTATACACTTTTCTAGTGTTTTTAGTTAGTTATATGTACACGTCGACTTACTACTAGATTCTAGAAGGTGCTGATATAGTCCAACGTATTTTTTTTTCTGCTGTTACATATAGTATGAACACGTTATCAATAAACAGACAACTCGCTTTTGTTCATTGGTTATTGTTGAAGGTCTTGTGATAACAGGTGGATATTACGCATGCTGGTGTGGGAACAGCTAGTAGGTTTAGGTTTATGTAAGTAACCAGTGCTTGGAAGTTTCTGTTTACATTTTCTTGACTTGCACACTGAGGGTTTCGTACCACATTACAATATCGAACACTACATACTTTTTAAAAATAGTCAATGAAAAACAGGAACAAGACTTAAGATTGAACAAAAAACACAGTAAAAGTACTTTTCTTGTATAGGGATATCTTTTCGTATTTAACTTTATTTAATTTTTATTATTTGGTTTTATAGGAATTACAGTATTATACAGTGTAAACATTTCAAACATCTACCTATTGCCATTCTTAAAATCAAGCATAATTAAAAAAAAATAAAACCAAAATCTTGTATGTGGGCCTTATTCAATTTTGTAATATAATTTGATTTTTATTATTTGTTGTCATAGCAGTAATAGACATATACATTCTTAAAAAAATGTCAACTGTCCTACCTATTACGGTACAAGAGACACAGCTCGCTGATAGACACGGATAGCGGAGGCTTAGTTTTCGTGTCCCATTGAAACCCTTTGGGTACGGAACCCTAAAAAGATATTTGTACCAAAATTTGCTTTTGCGTACATATTGGTTTATATGTGAATTCGAATGATATTTGTATATTAGTTTTAACATTAAAATTTTTGGAACTCGGATGACGATTAATCAAAAATGGTAACTCTTTCTTAAAGGAGTTAAAAAAATAGTGGCATCGAACATAAACTTAACTATTTAAGAAACCAAAAACAACATATTCCCTTATATGGAGCCGGATGCACCCTTAGTGTTGCCCTGGGGTACCAAAACGCCGATTCATTTCCTATATCCTATACAAAAGGGACACTATAATTTTTTACACAAAATAGAATAGTTCTTAACTTCCCGCTACGAAAATTAGTAATTTTCAAAAATTGAGAAGTAATTAATATTACTAGGATTTTTGAAAATCGAGTGTTCATCAAACCTTGAAGTTTAAAAATCCTAGAAAGCTCACCGAATGCTGTAAATACTATTAGAGTCTAATGATTCATTGGAGAGAAAATCGTTGACGAAAGATATCGAAAAATGTTTTTAATGACACATTCGAGGGCGTACTGAAGTTGATATTTAGTGCTCGGTAATTTTTATGCCTAAAAAATCGTGTGGAATGCCGTGAGTTCAATTGGCTCCTTTGAAAAATATTTTCGCCTTAACATTGAAAGATAGGAATTTGAAACAATTATCGAGTTTTCATATTCGAAAAGTTTAATTGTTTGCAATTGTGTATGCTTTGAAGCATTTTGAGCTGGAAAGTAGTGGGAAGATCCACGGAAAACCTGCAAGATAAATGGTTTTTCAGATTTTTTTAATAAGTAAGACGATTAATTTGTTGTAGAAAATCTCTTTATTATGAATAGGAATGTTATACAGAAAACATTCTTTTTCGTAATTTATAATAGCACATAAATTGCGGCTTAGAATACATCTTTCAGAGACAAATGTGCCTGACCTTTTCATTTGCCAATCAGACCATTAAATATATATACAATCCAATCATTGAAGCAACTCGATTCGATGCACAAGATAGCCAAACTATTGAGCCTATTTTCTCTCATCGCTGATCCTAAGTAGTTTTTAACTGTTTTCAAACAAGGAAATGAAAGTTCTGCACTGCAGTTAGATACACATAATGAATTAATGATTCCATGTGTGCATATATATACATAAATTTCCATGTTTGGAAACTCAGTGTACAGTTAGTTCGTTTGTATGCAAAAGTTTAAAAGAATCAGAAGGTAAGTTCCATTCCATTATATTTTCAGTGCAATATGCATGAAAATGTACAAATTGGTCATCTTATGAGTCTTCATATGTATAATATCTCGAGATATTATATGTATATATCATGTCTCCAGTCTTCCAGGTCTGAGAAACAAATTTTTAGATCTTTCGCGAATTTTTTCTATTATTCAGATTGCCAAATTGTCAGTGACAACTGAAAAGTTTTCTTGACTCTTTATACGAGAGAAATCTTTTTCCCGAATTTCGATACAAAAATTCGCTTAACGTTCTTTGTCACTCATTTTTATAAAATATCCAAATATTTGCATTCAACAAAACTGTAACTTTGCTATAACTATTTCGAATACTGGCAGCTAGGCCCTCGCGACCGTCCATCTCTGCAATTCAAGAAGTAGAGCTGAGGTTTGAACTAAAATAATGATCATTTCAAATAAGTTGTGACCGAGCCAAAAACTTTAGACAGTCATACGTCACAAGAATACATAATTCTTTTTATTAATACATATTTTTATTTAAAAAATTGGACGCTGTTTTTACGAAATTATAATACTTTTAAAAATAGAAGAATTTTATGGTTACTTTTTTTTGTAAATGCATATAATAGTCAAGTCCCGAACTTTGTGGTACCTGGAAATTTGCCGCCCTGATCACTAATCCCTAGTACCTCTAGTGTAAGTCCAGCGTTGTCCTCATGGTACCTTCGGTTTAGTCTTAACAATTAGACCTAACGCACTTCTACAAAGCGTATAATGGTTCCTCTGCCAAGTTTAGGTTCTTTATAAGGTCTGTCTCTTTGTTTCAAAATTGAATGTAAAATGTTGAAATAAAAACTTAATGCTTGTAAATAGCGCTAACATTGATTACTTTTATAAGAAAAACCTGAATTGCTGAACTCAAATTTTATTACATGAAAAACCAACTTTCGCTTTCAAATTTTTCCAATCACACCTTTTTACTGTTATCTTATAACCTATGAGCTTACACGCGCTTATTGTAATCAATCTGCTATGAGTACGATAATATCTAATGAAAAGATAACTGTCACAAAAATACCCTAATTTAATACTGGAGGTTAAGCAATAGCGACTTCGATTGTTGATACGAAAGTGATTTTCGTCGACGTTTGAAGATTCCATATTTCATTTAGGATTCCTTAGAATTTTCTTTTGCATCCCAGTCTGTCGTATTATAATAGTTTGGTGTACTTGCCCCAATAAAAACAATTAAGCCTCCAGCTGGTGTTGTCATTTACTATAAATTAATATAGAAAGTATAATGTTTATTACGATTTCTTTCTTAAAATATTTCCAATAATCTTTTGTCTTCATAAAGTCACAATTTACAAAGACATAAAAAAGGAAATTTAATTTATTTTGTAGGCAATTAATAATCTCATCATCATCATTATCATCATGCGCCCAACCCTCAGCCAGAGGCAGTGACTAAAAGAGACAAGTTCCAATACATCGTGTAATTACATGAGGGGAACGCGGGTTCTAGTCTGGATTAGGAGCACCGCGAGTGTAGAGCCAGCCGGTATTCGTGCAACCAGAAGCTGGAGACGGGATAAGTAATAAATATTATAACGCCGTAATAAATAATGCGAAAGAGGGTAAGTTTCTTCCGTTTATCTTTCGTTCTTCGTTTTCCTTGCTTTGTACAGAACTTCCAAAGTTCGTTTCTGGAAATCGGTATGGTTCATCCGCAACCTTATAGTTTTTACTTTGTTTTGTGCAAATGCGGCCTCTTCTTCTTGTTTCTTGTTGTAATAGCTCATATGGTTTTTTAGAAAATCCTTTTTCCCTGGTTTGTATTCTCAGTTAATCTTTCATTCTTTATTTTCTTTGTACAGTGCAGACATTCAGTCTTTGTTCCTGAAAGTTATTAATCGGTGATACTTTTGAATATCTATTTTTCTCAGTGTTAATGTGGTATGTTCTTCTTGGCTCCTGTCGTAATGGCTAGTGTCTAGCCATATTTCAGCGAGTCTTCCCGATGTGCTGGCCTTTCTTTGCAGAAGATCTTAAATCGAAGTTTAGTTGATTGTGACGAGCTCGTTTTAAGAAAAAATATTCTTTCCCAAAGAGTAAAATTAATTTTTCATTCAATCTTATTTTTGGCTTGGTAAATACAATATAATGCATGGACGTATTGGAAAACATATAAAAAACGAGTAGTAATGCGTACATTATCCATATCATAATTTATTTAACTACTCAAAATAAATCCCTGACTCTACACCTAACATAATTCGATTTTAATTGTTCTTTACGATATAATGAAACTGTTATTTTGTGCTATTAAAATAAAATTTTCTTTGCGCAATAATACAGTCTTAAGACGAGCTAGAATTTAAGTCGTTTAAAGACTGAAACGTTAACTAGGTGTTCTTATCCCCTATGATGTCGCGGTGGATAAGGCGTAGATAAGAACCTCGTGTAGAAACACGAACGTCATAGACTGTTCACTGGGCAACAAGTAAATGTTCTAAAAGTCATTGGATCAGCGGTGAGATTATGGCGTAATATGGAGACTGTCTACTTCTTGCTTTGTAACATGTAATTGTTATGCATTGTACGAGTATGAATATTGTTGAAAAAAAGGACTCCATCGACTGCAGTTTAATTTGACTGGCCTTCATTTAATTTGAGAATTGAGTTATGAAGCTGTATAAAATAAATATACAGGATGGAAGCGTATTACTGATGAAGATCCGTTAGAGAAGTGGCTTACTTTGTCGTAAAAGCTCGTAGAATAGAAAGCTAAATGTACGGGAATGACGTTAGCTAAAGAAATGTCAAACATCAGCTTACTAAGTTCAACTACAATTAACTTTCTATTCTAAGAGCATTCACTACATAAGAAAGCCATTTCTCTAGCCTTGCTGATAATTTCATTGGTCGTGACCTACGTTGCGCGCGCTTCATTTGTCAAAGTAAGCAATACGTCGGCTGTCGCTCGTTACGTTGAATAAGGAAGAGATGTGTCTATTTCTCACATTTTGTTTTTCTTGCATTAAAATCTCACGCATCGTGCGTGCGTGTAGGGTTGGAAAGCATAAAAAAAATATATTTTAATATGCATTGCTTTCAAAAGTTTTGCTCCATCGATAATATGGTTGTATTGAAAAAAAGGATGCTATGCACATAGCTCTTGAATATTAGTAAAAAATCCAATGTATCAAAATTGACTTTCGTAAAACCCTTTTTTTTTTTAATGACTTGCATTAAAATAATCATTGGTTTCTTTATTTCTTAGTTTTTCTCCATAATGGGATTTTAGTATAGTAGATTCGCAAATTACGGTTTGTGAGAAAACGTAGTCCAATGTGTGGATTAGTTAAAGTAATCTTAAACCATATTTATGACAAAAAAAATTGGTTGCCTGTAAAGTCGGTATACGGGCGAAAGTTTTACGTGACAACGACTTTGAGTGGTAAAATCATTTTAATGTGAATATTAATTCGTATAGTAGGAAGAAGGATGAAATAATAGTAACAATTTAAAACATTTATTTATACAAAGAATTATATTTAAAACATTAATTTATACAAAGAATCTCGCACTGAATTTCATATTAACAAAATTTTATTTTTACCTTTACACATACATACGTATTTATATACAAATATACATACAATAACTTGCAATACATTTGCGTACAATGAAACAGCGTTTACTACAACTTAACTTGTTCCTATCTGAGTGGAAGGGACGCGTGCCTTCACTTTTATGTCTGTCTCTCTCGCTCTTAGGCGGGCTAACCATGCCCGAGTGGAAGGGACGCGTGCCTCTCACTCGCTCTCATTGTGAGCGCATAACGTGAGCGGAGCGTAACGCAGTTTCTTGAAGTATCACCCGGCAAACCAATTTATAAGACGTTGTCACGTCAATAGATCGTAATACGCTTTTTTTTATTGTGAGTATTAACGTAGTTGTGCTCTGACACATCAAGAAAAACGAACCTATTTTTAGACGACGACTGCTTAACTCCGTCATTTTATTGCTTATTAACGGTGCATTTCGACTCGACGACGGTTATCTTTAGCGCTATGAGGCGCCATCGACAAAAGAATTTTACAATCTTTATTCCTCGGCTCGGAGGATTAAACAAATTTACGGCGGTGCGTCGTTTGATCTCTAACGTTAAGGTATGATAAAGAGAGCATTTTCCAATCTTCTTGGATTATGAAGGAAATTCTCCGAGTGTTTACTTTGCGACTGAAAATTGTTTTTCTGCGTTATGCCCATTCCGACCTATCCGGCTCGGCGTCGCTGGCTGCGGCTAACTCGATGAAAACTTTTCGGTTTCGGCAACTCTCTGAACGTATTGGCGATAAAAATACATATTGAGTTTTCTTGCAATGAGAGAAGTATGACAGAAATAGCCTGCGTACGTATCGGATTGTAATAGGTTTTGTGGTCCTAAATATTGAAATGTCGTCTAGAACGATGTTGGCACGTACTAATATTATGATAATCGTATTCTCAATGTCACGTGCTGACATTTGTCGGGTGTGCATTGGTAGCATAAATAAGTAGGAAAGTAATAGGAAAAGTACGTAAATATGGATAGATGCTATAGTAGAAAGATGATAAACAAAATTACTAACAGATTTATTTCCACATTATTCCTTCAAAATTCTGTATAAACATAATAATTTTCAAATAATAATTTTGTTTAATTTGTATATTTAAAATGCTGACTTCAAATAACAGCCTTTCAAATATTATTTGCAAATATAAAAATCAACTTAATTGATCACTAAAGTGATCAAGTTAGTTGAGGAATGTATTAGTTCTTATAAGGTTCAATTTAAGTATACGCTATGCCTATGGTTTTGGTTTGTTAGAGGGTTGTACTTGAAGGCAATTAATCGTTTTTTTTTGAAATCTCCGATTCTATAAATGCAAAACCTGATTTTTACGTGATATGTATATGGTTTAGTTCTTCGGTTGATTAATTGTTTTGACGAAATTAATGCTTGTTTTTTGGTTCTTTTCTTTTCTTCTTTTTTTTTCTTTTCTTATTGCGTGTTGGTAGTTTTGGTATCCTGTTCTGTTTTTCTTGATTCGTTTCTCTGCTTTGCATTATTTATTTTTTTATAGTTTAGAGTTTTTGGTTGTTCTACAGCTAATTTATCACATTTCACTATAAAAATGTGTTATGAAGTAGAATTGTACGAGTTGATTCGCTTTTAGATGATACGTATCCAGTATGATTCGACTTATACGGTAAAGATAAATGTTTTTCCGAGAACACTTCTGTTTTGGAAGCGGAGCTACCACATCGTCCTTCTTTCGAAACTAAACTTCATTTTTTATTCATGCTAAATCGTCCTAATAGATATCTACAGAATAAATTTATGAGAGGCAGACCTGCTATAGAATTATAATTTTTGATGAGCGAATGCCTATCGCAGCACAGCTTAGAAGTAAGCGACAGAATGAAGGTCGTCAGGGTCAGCAAAACTTTTTACGCTAATGCCCAAGGAAACGAAGTCCCTGAGTAACGACAACGAAGCAGAGGCTATAGCATAGAACGGCTTATCAATATCGCTATCCATAGAGAAAATTTGGGAGAAGACTTGTGTCGTAAAAGTTATTGTATTATATCCTTTTACTGCAACTATAGTTGTTGAACCTATTTCATGTTTAGGTATATTGGAAAAATTGACATATTAAATTGTATAGAATATGTCGTATAGCGGAAATTCCAGTACAAAATTATCGTATTAATAAAGTTGTCGTATATGAATGAAACGGTTTCACTTTACCAGTAAATTTAAGTACACAAGTGAAGGGCAAGGGTTAATATTTGTTTTATCGCGCTTGTGTACGTCCGTATAATTAAATTCCTAAGAAAATATTAAAACTAGATAAAAACCGATTTGAAAAATACATTATAGGCTCATGTAAAAGAACTTACATTTTGCGTTGAATATTTTCACTAAAATTGACGGTAATTCTTGGGCGGCGGTCTAATAGATTTATGTACATTTAAAAAAAAAAGAGGACTGAAGGAATTCTTTATCGTTTTTCTCTTTCTTATAAATTCATGTGAACTTTTAATAAGAGTGCGACAACGTCTTGAAAAATGTTTGAAGAATACAAAATACAACAATATATGCATATTGTGCTTATATTGAGCATTTATCTACTATTCGTATTACATAGAGCAAGTTTCGTTCATTTTGTTTTGTGCTCAATACACCTTATTGAATAACTAGCTTTTATCTACGACTCCGCCCGTGTGGAAATTGAATTAAATGTGCTCTATTTGCTTAATAACGCCTCTAGAAAGATACCTGTGAAAATTGTATTCAATCCGTAGAGCATATTTTTGTCGTGCGCAAACAGATAGAACCACAAACAGTCAGACAGACAAATTAATTAATTTTTTGGCTACTTATTGCACTTTTAAATATAATTCATAAAATTAAATTACTCCTCAAAATAAATGCCGTTTTCGTAATCAATGTGTAATAAGTGCCAAAACATTAATTTGTCTCTCTGTCTGACAACGATTTACCTATTAAGAAAAATTTCGAAATAAATGTTTGCTTATTTGCTTTTAGAAGTACTTTTCGAAGTTTCTTGTCGAAATGTCTATTTTGTATAAATGTCAATTTACCTCTTAAAAGGTTGAAATTATAAATTTTCTTCCTTATTTCTTGTCTACAGTCTAAAGTAAAACACGTGTACAACATTTTAGATTTGTATGGTCAAGGGTTTGCTGGGTGTTGATGAGTTAGTCAGTCGGTCAGGATATTTCTATTTATATACAGATATCGCCTTTGTAAAATTCTAAAGGCGAAAGATGCTATGTATACTGAAATTTATTTTCAATTACATTTTTGATTTTGATCTAATGTCTCTTTATTTAATATGATATCTATCAGCACTGAAATAGAGTATGTGACTGTAGAGATTTTAAATTGTTTGCTTCTTACGCTACTTTTTCAAGGGCCCGAGTAGAACTAAAGGGGTATGTATGACTTGGTGACTTGGTGAGGACTGTATTTAAAAAAAATTTTTTGCTTTTCCGTCGCCTAATGACATCTAAATATTTAAAATAAACATATTTACTAAATGACAGAACACGACAAAATCTTAGTACTTAATTTAAAAATTTCACTTCTATCGTATTGTTTAATTCTATGAAATGATGGCAATAACGTAAATATTGATATACAAATATCATTTAAATATTGTACATGCCATAAAAAATGTTTTAAACTAATATTCTATAATATTTTATGAATAAAAAATAATACCGCAGCAGTTTATTGATAGCAAATCTAGTGGTTAAATTTTTTGCTAGACCCACTATGAATATCAAAAAGGTACGACACACTTCGTTACTTTGCAAGTGGCGAATGGTAAAAAATTAGCTTACAAGTGTTATTTTGCTTTGCATACAGTAATAGGACACCCCTTAAGGCGATGGCCTCGACACGGTACTTGGTAGTATTTTACTTTTGATGTGAAATCTCTAATGCGGTTGGTCAGACCGGCTGTCGGCGTGGCGACGCGATGGCGCACGAGGCGTCGTCACGATCGCCCTCTTCTCGCTGCGCTGTGCTGGTATACCTATTACTTGTGCAGCGTTGTTGTTCACTTCAATGATACGCAATCAAGCGATTCAAGTCTAGAATAAGTTATTTGTGTTTTTGAAGTGAAACTTTTTTATCGGCGTATGGGAGAAATTTTATAGCAATGTAACGTTTTTCTGTTACGCGCCATCTTTATCTGTTACGCGCCATCTTTATTTCTGGGTAACATTTTTCCGTTACGAGCCATATTTATTCAATGTTATTAATGTCATCGTGGCATAAACATAACTGTTACTAAGGCCATCTGTCACATACACTTTCTGTCAACACCCTAGATCTATTTGCAGTTTGTATATATTACATTTTCCTATTATCTAAGTTGAAACCTTTTCAACCGACATACATGAACTACATCTCACATTCTTTCATTGAGTGACTCGATTTTATATGTAGCGTTCGATAATTTACCTACAATTCTATATGGCCCTTTATAACATCGCATTAATTGAAAAGTTTTACCTATCACCCTTCTAGGTACATATACCATTACCAAGTCTCCTACATGAAACTCTGAACATTTCTATTTCTGAAACTCAGTAGTGACGTGAAAAATAATATTTCAATTAAGTGATTAGCGAAAAAAATTTTATAAAGTTATTTGTATCCATGTCTACGATAATAAAAGCCTTTTGCATAAACTTTATCTAATTAAGCTTTATTCAACCAATTTCTGTGAAGTTGTAAATAGTAAATCATTTTTCGAAAAATGATGTCATAAAGAAGTTTCATCTCTTACGTGTGTACACTAATACACACACACTTTTTTTTTTAATTAAGGTGTGTATTGTGTGTGTATGTTTTGTGTGTGTTTTAAGCGTCGGCAAATGTGAAATCTACTTTCATACCAAATGTGGGTACTCGATTCAAAGACTTTGGGTACTTATAAGAAATAAAAACATAAATTTGAAAAAAAGCAGGAAACTAAATAATTTTCGTCATTTGTACTATTTTTAAATAAATTGCAAATCCATTTCTATTGAAAATAATACATTAAAATAATAGGTTGAGAAAAAGAAAATTGGAAGGTTCATAATGCCATACTTTTTGATTATTGCATATTTATTTCCTTTTATAAACCATCCTTTTATACATATTTTCTGTTTAAAACAGTTTCAATGTTTCACTTCTGTTAGGCTTCTCGCGACGGTTCATCTGTTTGTTGTACATATAAGTTTACGGCCACTGGATTTATTTTCAATTAGGCACAAGAACCAACCAACTAACAAAGAGAGAAAATTGCTGTCGTTTGCCTCTATGCGTTTGTGGAAAGTCAAATTTGCACTCCCATTTAATTACATGAGGTGTACAGCACAAATCGAAAGTGCATGACGTCATGTTAGATTCACATATATTAAACATCTCGCTGATCGGGCTAAAGGAATTTTTCCTGTAGGCCATTGGCAGTTAAGAGAGTATTGCGATCGCTCGATATAAGGTAGAATCCCTCACTAAGGTCTATACAACGTTTGGGGTGCCCTGAGCCCCAAGAAACATATCGAAAATTCTCTCTCGACCAATGTCAAAGAGGAAATATTTTTGATCAAAACGAAGTCACTAATCTTAGATGGGTTTGTTTTGTCAGCCCGTCAAACGCGCTTGACCGAAACAACCGTATGTACTCTCGAGTAATGGGTAAATGGCAATAAAAAGAGTGCATTGCAATTCACAATGTGTGCATTTTGTCGGTGTTTAGCCCATAGATGAAGATAGGATTTTAGTTTAGGACAAAAGGAGCTGATAAATCTTTGAAAAGGGCGTAACATTCACAATAATTGAAGTAAGAGATTTTTACTAATATCGGTATAGTATTCGTCAAAAGTATTGGTTATGACTCCACTTTATGTACGTTCCCAACCACCCTTGCTACACTGACAAAGAGAACCCTAAAAATTAATTAAATTAGAGTTTCTTTTTTGGTTTTCATGAAAAAGTAAGCAAATTATTTGCATTTTGAAGTTATTGAATGTCGTATATATGTTATGCAATTAAAAAAAAGTTTAAATACAAAATTTTGCTACGTTCCCTCATTTTATCTAAATTTTGTGGTAACTATATTATTAAATTTAAAGACACGACCATAACTTCGATTACATTGCTGAAAAAATATTCTTGAACATAGTGTAATTTACAAAATTATTATATAAAGTATTTTATCGATAAGAAATCATCCCTGCGTCGATGTTTCAAGTCTACAGTTACACATTTCAAACTGTACTCCACAGGTATTAGCAAAAATATATAATATTCGAATTAATTTAGGTTCAAGTCGTAAATCTACTGTAACACTAAGAGACTTTTTCACCGTCTGCTCTCAAATTGATATTTAACAGTCACTTTAAAAATTAATTTTGCCTATCACGTCCTTTCCTTTTAAAGGTGGTTCGGACTAAAATTCGTTAAAAGGAAGACGCGAAACGCAAAATTAATTTTAAGAGTGACTTTTTAATAAAAGTAAGACTAAAAAGGGATGCTGGAAGAGACTCTAAACATCAAATCGGATGATCCATGAGCGTCTGCCGATATAATGTAAATATGAATATCTGATACAGGATCAACTGAAGAGGTCAGAATTTGATGAGAATGCGACGTCTCGATGCAATTTGGGTTCAGTGTGCAGATGTCGATTGGATGACACTCCCATGTCGTCCACTGAAGGGGAGATTAAGTAACAAAGCGTGTCCCCTTCATCGTCGGACAATTCGAGGCGACTAGACCTTTTGCATATAAAATTCACTTGGCCGACGGCTATAAATATCCTAATGTAATTGCACACAGAAGCAAATAAAACTGCTTACTGATGTAAGAACGGGTAAAACAAAGGCACACATGACATCAAAAATATTGTGGCGGAAAGCCATACGACCTGGAGATATTAGCCTAGTATGTTTTCTAACACGATTAACGAGTGATCTTCTGGTTGCAGTAATGCGAGGAGAAAATGGACGATGTTTACCGACCAGGTTCTTGACCTGGATGTTACCGATTTCCAGGACTGCCCCTTCATAGCGATAGAAAAATACGATTGACCCTTTCACCAGCTTCATTTAAAAGATACATCTTTGGGTGCCGGAACGCAAACTATACAAATAGTAAAAGAGTAGCCATTCGGGCCCCAAACAAAAATTAAGTCGTGGACAATAGAAGTATGACTAGCACAACTACTTGTGTTTACGCCATATTTTATACCTCAGATCATAGTATATTAACCTAGAACATAGATAACTGACGAACACGAGGCGTAACCAACGGACGTCACATTCGATGTTCGAACACATAACGTAACGTTCTATGCGGGCGATTTGGTGCGCGAACAAACGATCAGTAAAGAATAAAATAAAACGCGGGCTCCTGCGGGATTCATAAATATCAACAACAATAATGAAAGTGAAGTGAAATGAACCTTTCGCGGACTACTGAACAGTACTCGGCTCACGCGCCTTGGACTTTTGGGATGAACACCGGCTGTGCCAGGTAAGCCTCGTACGACAGACATTAGTCCAAGCTTATCCTCACCTGATATAATCTGACATGGCGCGTTCAACGCGATATCGTGTGATCAACCGTTTGGTTAGATCTCGCATCACGCAATATCGTCTAATTGGCAGTGAACGTGTTAGATTTGGTCGAGCGGACGGATTTTAAACAAATACCTTTATAAATTTTTGTTCACCTGATAATTAAACGATTTTCCAGAAACGAATGTAGGCATGAAATTCTCTATTTATTTTTATTGCAAATTGTTATGTTTCTCTGATTCAAAACACTCATAATTTTCTTCGTTATTACTTGTCTCTCTCCTTTTTTACATTATATGATATTAATATAGATTCTATGTATCTTTTTTAATCATCGATCATCCTGTTTATAATTTGGAATTCATCGTCAAAATCTTGGCCGCTCCTTACCTAACTAATGTCAAAGATGCTCTGTGACGTAAACAGATCTAATTTATCTACACAAAATTTTACATCGTTCGATCGACTCGCCTACGCTGCTTTCGTGTTGTCTTAAGGTAAATTATATTACTTGTGTTTCTTATCGTTTTTTCTTTAAATTTATTCTCTTTTCTTCTTTTCTTTAGCTTACTTAAGTGTATGGAAGTGTCAAGCCGGAATTGTTGTAAGGGTCCATGATAAAATGAAAATTCGTTTATAAAGTAATGCTTTATTAAAGACAAGAGTTTCACGCGTCTGTAATCAGAAAAGTACTTGAACTACCGCGGCAAAAACTTCGTTATTCCTTTCATTTGTGCACCAATAGCAAGAATTACTTTATTTACGTGATGACCACATTTTAAATTTACACATTATGCTTACGGAATAATGTAAAACAAAATAAAATGATAATTTAACTCATATAAAATTTAATAACACTTAGTCAATTAAATTATTAATCATATTTAGTGAATACGGAAATAAAATAAAACTAATTTAACAAAATTATCGGTTACACGCATAATTCAATCTAACATAATAAAATGATGTAAATATAAAAGCTTCTTGAAGATTTATTAGAAAATAACTATGAAATGTAAATGTTTAATTTAGTTTATAATGAAAGGTTGCACAGAAATATTTCGAATACTTAGAAAATTTCTGTAATAAATGAGAAAAAAATATTTAGAATAGTCAAAAATAATTTACTGTTTCTCAAAATATTCTCCGTAAGCAAAATTGCATTTTTTCATACGAATAACCCAGCTCTAAAAACAATTATGCCACTCCTACTTTATTGATATTACAATTTTTAGAAAAACCACGCTTTGCTATATTACTTTTAAAATACCACATTTCGTATTGCTGAAATTGAAACCTTTATATTTTTTTTTGTGTTGGCCTATTAAAGGTATCATACCAGGTAGTTCTTGTAGGTGTCGTGGTCTGATAAGAATTAACATCAATACGTGAGCATCGGCTATGTATACAATAACGGGGGAAGCTCTTAAATGATAACCTCGACAAAGCACTTGGCATTATTTTATTTTTTAACTTCGCTGTCACTTAATTTGATTTTTAAGCCTGTGTGAAATCAAAAGAGAACAAAAGTAGTAAAGATAGTTCAGACCAGATATGGGCATCAGTAGTTTTCAAAATTTTTAGCGATAGACATCAAATATAAAATTTTTCAAAATGTCTCGCAAGCCGGATCAAATCTTAGAGCGGGCCGGTGGTTGCCCACATATGGTTTAGACTATCTGCTCCAACGACCAGTTGTATATTGGTAGAGTGAAAGTCACATGCCCTTGAATATGTGTGTCGTGAAGTTAGATTCACAAATGTTGAACGTCTATTTTATTATGTTTTTTATTCAGAAATTACAATTTAGTATTTTGTCCCTTACACACTATACTTATTTATATATATATATATATATATTTATATAGTAATGCTGTGTTATTTCTTAAGGTTTAAATCACCCCCACTGCTTAGGGTTACTCTTCCTAAATCATTGATTTACAAATGAAAGTATTTGGATTTTAAGCCCCCCACGCGGGCCCAGTTCGGATTCCGGATTGGTAACGGCTGTTGTCGTCAATGCAACGATAACTTCCGAGGTTGACAGTTTAAAGTCCTGCGCAGACGGAGCTATAATATATATTATTGTAAATTATGGCTAGGTATATTGTGATATACTTTCTATAGTGATCTTTCAGTGACAGAACACAGCTAAAATGTACATTATTATGACGTCACCAACCTATACAGTGATGTATCTAGCCACAAAAATATTAATAAATATTATAGTTATCTCTGTGACAGCCTTTAACGTGTTCTACGAAGCACAGAGTGGTTGGTTATTTTGTTTTAAGTGAAATGTGTCACTTGGTTCGATTATAGTCAGGATCTAAGAACTATAATTCTGCCTAGGTACACTTCGAACTTTAAGGCAAAATTCTTAATCATTTAGTTACCACCGCATACAGAAGGTGCAGAACAATGAAAGCTGTTTAGAGTGGATTATATTGAAAAGTATTTCGTTTACTATATACATATAATAAAATTGTAGAACCGTGTCTGTATATTTGAAATATTTGCCAAAAACTGACAGCGGTTGATGTAAGCAGTGTAAAGGAACACAATAAGACTATGCTTAAAATATTTAAGTACGTTTGTCTATTTAAACACGGTAATCTTGAAAACAAGTTTTACAGTGGTAGAACCACGCTGTGGTTAACTTGGCTACAACACGAAAAAGATATCGCACTCCCATAGAATATAGTCGTGAAGTAATAGATTCCGCTGTTGTCTTTCGTCCAGTGAACGAGAGTTTCGGTGACACACTCTGCTCTCATCACCACTCTACGCTCTCTACCAGATCGCTCCCCTCACTTCACGTGTCCAATTCCTACCCAAAGGGCCGGCAACGTATTGGTGAATTCTCTGGAGATGTGAGTGTTCGTGTGAGATAGTGACCACCTGCAATTTGGTAGGTTGCATACACGTTTGACCTTCGATCTGCTGCAAAAAAGAAGAAAATTGTCATTCGATTTTCATAGGTAGTTTGGGCATAGTTTGGAGCAATATATAGACTTTATTCCATCAAAATTTTTTCAGAAATTATTTTTTATTTTCATAACGAAAACCACGAAGTCACAGTAACAGATAGCAACGATTTTGATTTAAATATGTAAGCAATTAGCCCAGTTTATACATTAAAATATTTTATTTGGATTGAATTGCAGCATCGAATGATTTTTAAAAGTCAAATGTGAAAATTCCGATCAACGAGTTAAGCGACTTACACAAATCTGCGAATTTTTATGGCTATGTTTTTAATTTTCTGTCCTATGGCTGCCATTTCATTAGTGATTTTTTTTCATTAGCGACTCTTCATCCATGGGCTGACTTCGTTGTTGGAGTTGCCACCGGAGTTTGTGGTGCATATGCAGTTGCTACGTGAGCTGGATTTGAGAAGAAACCAACTCCGCCACATGAGAGCAAGGACTATACGCGACCCACCGCGGCTACAGCGGGTGCACATGTCAGGTACGAAGGGAAATGCAATGAAAAATACTTTATATGTATATGCAGATATATATATATATATATATATATATATATATATATATATATATATATATATATATATATATATATATATATATGTAGTGAGAGTAGGTGGCATGTGAGGTACCTGACCTTCGTGTCGCTTGCAGGATGTATTGGGGAATTTTCTTTGGTTCCCCACTCCATAGGCAAGTCATGAGTAGTCTCCCGATTTTCTTCGCAGTAGTTCGTAATCGCTGATTTTAATTCTGCGAGCGTTTTATAAGCTCGCGCCGCAAATAAAGGTTTGACATTCGCTTTCGAACCGCGCAGGAATGTCATGATGATCGTGTTTTCTTCACTGATTTTCACCTTCGTAGCTAGGCCTTTTTACTTTATAAAAATACTCAGTTAGGTCGTTATCTTCTTGTTTTGTGTTATAAAATATTTGTACGTAATTTATATCGCATTTGAATTACTCATTAAATTTCTTTTATGATTTCATCGTAGGTCATTACCGTAGTGTCGTTAGTTTTTAAACGGAATTTAGCTGGGCCGGCCGTATACAAAGTCAAGCCCGCTTTTTTCTGCCGTTCAGTCCAACTCTTCAGGGCAGCCAATGTTTCGTAGTTCTCGTAAAACTCGCTGAAATCTTCATTGGGCAAACCTCGAAAGACTGTCGCAATTCTTAGAATCTTTATGTAACTTTTGGTTTTGCTTTTTTCTTACCTGGTGCCTCCACCAATGTGGGGCGTGGCTCTGAGGGAGGTACCTAACGGATCTTGGATGAAGTCCGAAGATTCGAGCATTCAAAATGAAAGATTGTTTTCATTTTAGATCAATATATTTATTGATTGATTTATTGGTTCTTTAGTATTTCTCTCTATGATTTTCAATGCTATACTTATTAAAATCAATTATAACTATCCACTATTCTATCACTATTGAAACTGGTGTACTCGGGCATCAGCCCTCGTCCCCTTTTTCCGTTCTTCTTCCTAGTCCCTATTTATTTGTTATCCGCGAGTTCGGATTCGAATATTCTATTCTACCCTAATTTTAAATTAAACGTGAACCCGCGAACCCTCATTTGCGAGCACGAAGGTCGGATACCTCACATGCCACCTACCCCTACTACAATATATAGACATAGGTATAATTATTAAATCATTTTGAGATATTTTTACAGTAACTTATTTCATATTACGAATATAATACGTGTAGAATATATTTGTAGTAACTATACACTTAGTGTTAAGGGTTATTGTATATGCAGAGAAATAAAACTGTATAAATATTCTTTTATAGATTTTTTTTTGTTTTGGATATTGGCTACAATAACGGTAGGCGGTGTATTGTCAAAAAGATTTTAGGATAATGCAACATTTAAAAATTAAATCATTGGAGTACATTTTATTGTCATAAAGTGAGTAATGTGTTACGATATATATAGTACATTGTGGTATTATTGCTCAAAAGTATTGATAAAGGGATGTGCAAATTCACAAAGCAATCGTCCGAAACGATTGTGGCGCCCCTCCAAACTATTTCATTTTATGAATCAGATTAAAGATTCGAAGACGTCATTCGTACGTTATTTGAGTTGTCCGAATCAAACAATTGGATATTTAATGATAAAAGCGATGTTGGATCTGATACCCATCTTTTGATTAATCTTGCTGTAAAATTGGAAAAGCTTATATGAAAAACAAGCCTTCTGCCTGCAGCTTTGACCACGTGGATATAAAACATATGTTTTCATCCTTCATATCGATCGATTTTGTTATTAATCCCTACCAGCTTCCGTTCTCAATTTGATTTCGGTACTGTTTCTTATTCCAATTCCGTTCACGATTTGGAATCTAATTCTGTCCCATGCTCGATTACGATCTTGATTCCGTTATCACTCTCGACTTCGGCCTTAACTTATGATTCTACTTCCCGTTCCGCTTTTAATTTCGATTCCATTAACACATACAGTTAATTGTAACTGTGGTTTTCTCCAATTGAAGTTTTGTCCAAATTGTTCGACAAAACCTCAGCAAATGCTAGTATCAATATAAAATATAGGCTATATTACTCGACGATAGTGTAGCTTTCTATTAGGAAAACAGTTTTTAGAATTTGTGTAGTAGAACAAATACGTGGATGAAGGCAAAAGGTAATATTACTAGTCTATTATACTTAGGAATATTGTAAATTATTATGTGAAAAAGGTTTTAGAATCGGATCAGTAACTTGATTCAATACTATCAGACGACCAAACGATATTGGGACCAAATATTAGTTTTCTTCTTTGGCAATTTTTCTATTCGCCTACAATATATCTCCAAAGTTTCATAATAATTGAATGAATGGTTTAGATACGCAAAGATAGCGAACATAACACATACGATAATCTTTTAAGAAGAAACCAACCCCCACATATTTAACTGTACTCTATATCTATATAGATATATTACAACAAAGAGAAAAGTTTGGCGCTCTATTTATACATGGGAAGATTCGCTTCGACAAGACTTAGGTTCTCATAGTAGGAACCAGGAGGAATGGGCCACATTAGTTGAGAACAAAACAGAAATTAAAAAGGCTGCGGATGAACTATATTGACTCTCAGAAACGGACACTGAAAGCTCTGCACCAAGTGAAGAAAATGAAATATAAAAGACTAACGGGAGAAAAAAAATATTTCAGATTTTTTTGAATATACATACGTATATGTATATGTATGTATATACATCTTATCACAAAAGGAATCAAGAAGAACAAAGCATATTAGAAATTAGAAAGGCTGTGGGCAAACTCTATCAACTCTCACTTACACCGAAAGTTTATACTAAGCAAAGAAAATGGAGTATAAAATATTAAGTGAGGAAACAAATTTAGGAAAGGAGGATATTCTAGACCACATAATAGTTATCACAATAGGAATCAAGAGGAATAGGCCGCATTCGCAAAGAGCCATGCAGACACTAAAAGATGGCGGATGAACCACACCAACTTTCAGAAATGAACACTGTACCAGCTCTGCACCAAGCGAAGAAAACGGAAAACGTTAGATAATCGGAAGAAACTTGCTCTTTCCCTCTATATTTATTGACACATTATAATAGTATTTATTACGTATCCTGAATCTAGTTTCTGATTAAAGTTTGCATGAATACCGGCTGGATCTACGCTCCCATCACTGCTAATCCAGACTAGAACCTGTTTTCCCTTCCTATAATTAGGCTCCTTTCGGTGTATCGGGACTTGTCGCTTTCAATAATTGCGAATAGTTGAAGGTTGAGCGATGGTGATGATGGTCATACAAAAGACGAATCTCACCATTATTAATAATAAGCAATATTTACATCAAATGTCATACTTATACCTCGGTCTCTACAAGTATCTTGCTAAATAGGAATTCCTTTTTATCCCTCTTAACAAGTCAGTTTCCATAAATAAACTCTAACTGGGTTCCTGAGTTATACAAACTATGATATATAATTTTAATTGGGCTCTCGGTTTAGTTTCGGAGGTACCGTGATAAAGAATGGTGAATTTATTGTCTTCTATGCTTTATGGTGTTGTATTAATATTAATTTAAACATGTTCTTAATAAACGTGCTAAAAATATTATTATTAAGGTTAAATTATTAAAAAGTAACATATAACTATGTTTAAGTACTTCACTGACATAAAATATAAAAGCACTTAGTGATCAGTGATTAACACTTCATAATTTCACTCGTTTAAGTTCATTGATGTATTTAAATTTTATGCAACAACTTTGTAAATATTATAAATTTAAATACCAATAGACTATCTCAATCTTGAACTAGAAAAAATCCTGTACTCTGATGGCACCAGGAAAACGAAAAGCCAGACCTGTGAAAACGTAAATTATTATATTGACCCAGGAGGTATTAGTTATTTGCTCAACTCGTAAGTAGAGAACGTTATGTAAATAAAAACGCAGAGTCCTCGTCGTGGACGACGTGAACATCTAGTTCGTAATAATGACTTAAGGCAGAACACGAAAATAAATGTAGTATTCAAGATAAATATATATATAAATATAAAAAAAGAAAATTAAAAATGCTTTTTTTTTGTTTTATTTTGACATAGTCTTATCATAATTTTGAAGCTAAGCACTGATAATAATTTTTATTTGAAACTAATAAAATAACATAATATGAAATCATAAAATAATAAAAAAAAACATCATACATAATATAATAATTGGAATTAATGACATTCCAGTGCGCACGTAAAGTGTATAACAATTTTAGTATATTTGATATTTATTGATATTCACTTCTGCTACTCTTTGATAACAACTTATTTAAAAATATTTTGATAGTATTGTAAAGAATATTCCTCAGGTTTTTATAATTATAACTAATCCTACTCATTTTTAGGTTGCCTCACGTCAAAAGGAAAAAAGGAATCCTAATAGGATCATTTTGTTGTCCATTCTTCCCTCTTTCTTTATCAAGACCCGTTTTGTTAGGAATGCGTGAAGGTATCAAGTTGAAATTAATATCAGATACTCATATTTGTAGTCACTTGAAGCTGTAAAATAATGAAGCTTTTAAGTTTACATAATAAAAAATGAGCCAAAATACGGCCCTTTATGATCCACATTTTGATGTTTGCAAGAGAATCAAAACTTGTAGGGTATTTCCTATAGACCTAGAATCGTGAACTTTGGGAAGAAGAAAGGTCTCACAACATAAGTGAAGGGAAAATTTTGAAAATCGTTTATTTGTAGTTATATTATATGAAACAAAAACATTGTGATTACAAACTTACTGTTGCGATTGGAGTATGGACCGTAATTTGTATCAATAGATGGGATAACATTTTATTACTTCCCACTATGAAAACTTAAGGTTTTCAAAAATACGCATGTAAATTTTAAAGTAGTTCATATATTTTTTTGAAAATAAAGCTAAATATTCGAATTTCCTGGCAACAGTACCTTGGCAATATTGATATCGAAAACAGTCAAAAATCTCCGAGACACTCGATGGATGAAATATCTACGTACATAAGTAATATTGTACGGAAACCTCAGTGCACGAGCCACAGCCAATGTATATGTCACAGCCAATTTGCTCTGAATTTACGAAACCGATTAAGTTGACATTTGGTGCATATATCTATGTCTGTGATCTAAATACTGATGTTTAACGTAAATAGCGGAATTTTAAAAATGAGGGTCACTTTGGGGGTAAATAAGAAAATCAAAAGAAAAATTCAAAATGCACCATTTGATAATTTTAAGAATCCTCCTCTTATTTATAAAACCACTGTACCTAATCTCGAAAAAATACCAAAATAATTCTTTACTTATAGATTACAAAAAAAATGTATAGGAAGTCTATGGTCTGCTTCGTTTGGGTTCCTTTTAATGTCCTGTGTAAAATGTCACTCGTTAAGTACCTAAGTGCGTGGTAATAATGCAAATTTAAAGAAAACAATAAGCAAAGATCTGAGAAATATGAGTGGGGCTCCTGCTAAGAGTTTGCCAATGAATGAATGAAAATATTTTCTTTTAAATATTTAAGCTGTCGCATAAGCAATGTCGATTTTCATAACCGAAATTCATATGCTTCTTTTTACACGCATCAAAATTTATTACAAGTCTCTAGGTATATGCAAAGGGTATAAATGTTTCTCTTTTTTAATGGTACTGTCTTTGTTAATTGATGGGGTCATACGTTTTGATAATAAAACGTATGGATTGTGATAAGTATTAAATTCGCAATTGGTTAAGGCATTATTGAAAAAAAAAATTAAGGCAGCCACGGCAGCAAGGAAACTATGTGAAATTGAAGGAAAAGATACAGGCAATGAGCGAACAGCACAGCGTAGGTTTAATCGTTTTAATAGTGCAGATTTGGCGCTGATAGATCATTTCCGCATTGGTCGTCTACCTGTATGGCTTATTGAGGCTACAAAGGAAGCAGTAGAAAACCAACGTAATACCCTTACTCCCTTAGACCTTCTAAAGACACCATATATGGCCACTTGAAGTTATCGGGTAAGACATATAATAGTTGCCGAATCGCCACACGAATGAAACGAGATTCAAGCGAAACGTCGAGTAGAAGTGTGCAAACAGCCCCTTGCCCTGCCGAAAGATGATCATTTTGTCGTATAAAACGCATCGTTCCTTGCGATGGAAAATAAATTTGTCTACAAAATTCAGACATAGAAAATAAGTGGTTAGACATAGGACAATTATCTAAACATGTTGTGGAGAAAGGTCGGTCCGAGCTAAAAGTCTAGTGGATTTTAAAGGTTTCGTGTTCTTTGAAATAATGGTCGTATTATCACTGCTGAAATATATAGCGTACAGCTGACACGAATCTTCATACATACATAATCTCATGGTTTTGTCGCAAAAATATTTAGGTTTAGTAAACCGAAAATGGGTGTTCTTACAATATTATAATACTAGACCACATAATGTAAAAGTTATGCGAGATAAGATCAAAGAACTTGGTGGTATTGGACATCCATCACATCCAGAATTTTGTGCGCACCTTACAACGTGGGGCTACTATTTATTTAGATCCTTGATTTAATCTTTTCGTAGAAAAAAATTGAATTCAAAGCAATTATTGAAAATGCAGTACAGTCTGAGAGAGCTTGCTGAACGTTGGGTTAAGACCATAGAATACAATGGGTTATGTTTTGACTATTAAGGTTTTCTTTTTGTTTGTTTATTTAATAAAAAAGTGAACATTAAAACCTGATATTATTTTTGGAGATACTTTAACATTTATTACAAGTATATTGTGTTGTAGTACGGAACTCTCGGTGCGCGAGACTACCACGGGCTTTGTCTTTGTATTGGACATTTGTTGTGCATATTAATCTACTATTGGTCAAGTATATGTTTGCCAAAAAGACATTGTTAGAAAAGCTCAGTTCTAACTATATAGGCGAATACGAATCTTCAAGCTAAATTGCACTATCTGGTGTGAACGTTGCAGATCTGATGACATACGTTTATTCAGGACAGTGACCTGCAGTCAGCTAAGTTTTATTGTAGCTGAATGTTTGATTGTATGTTTGTAGTTTTTATAGTCACAATTATTATTTTATATTGTTATTAAAAATCGATTTTCTTCTAAATGATGTAATCCCTATTCACACAATTTTGAAAAATTTTCCTTCTACGATCGCATTTAAAATAGTTATTTATTACGCAAAGGCGAGTATTTACAGCTAGGTAATGTATTCGATGATGCACAGAACACAGTTTGTACTTCTTCAGAGTCATAGCACATGTCTATTCCACAGAGAACAAATGGGACTGCAGCGACGGCGGCCTGGATTGGCTGGCGATGGAGCCAGGGAACGGCACCGCTAGGCGGCGCATCGTAGACTACGGCAAGCTGATGTGCAACCAACAGCTGTACCGCGGCAAACCGCTACACAAAGTGATGGACATCATAAGGGTGAGATTAGTAATTGTTTATAAATGACTGTGATCGTGTCCATGAGCCGATGAACACAATACGAACATTACCATCTGAAGTCACATTCGCACAATACTACATTCTTTTCAAGATAACTCCTATCGTAAAAACTTTTCCCATTTAGTACAAATTCACAAAATCAAGACATGTAATTCAGTTCTCCCAATTGCATATATACAATTGATTATTAAATTATATAAAATTGTAATTTTTTTTTGTTTTGCCATTTTCTGTAACTGCTAAAGTAATTAAATAGATCATCCTCGTTATCGAATTTTTATCTCATATTGAGCTACGTTAAGTAATCGAGTTAGTAAGTTAAGCGGAGTCGATGAATTGCTTTTACTGTTAGGTTGTTCAACTAATGACTTGTTTTTTCTGGATTTATTAGCCGTCAATTGCTATCAACATATATCTTAACGAAAATTTTAACTAACTTTTTATAGTAGAACTCATTCAACAACATTTTGTTGATTTAAATTACTCTAATATACATTGTCCTTATAAGTATATCCATAGTTTTTGAATAAAATAAGATCGAGGGCCCTATCGACGCAAAGAGCCCAGTGAATATTCATTTGTACTGGTTTTACTTTTAATATACGGAACCTATAATAAAAAATAGGTTGTCATTTAATTACTATGCAGATAAAAGAGCGCTATATCCAGATCTTGGTAAATGTAAATAATAGTTGTGTGTCTAGAGTATCTAAATATTGCATGTAAATATGTAATTTTTTGTAAATCGAGATAAATAATGCAACGACAGCAAAAGAAAAAGATAAAAATATGTACAGGTGTAATTGTTCATTATGAAACAATTAAAGATAACCTGATAGTAAATTAAAAATCGTTTGTAAGAAACATATTCAATTATCGAAAAATATGTCCTTATCAAATAACAACCGACAACTTCATAGTTTTAAAACAGTTTTTTTTTATAATATATTTTAAATAGAATACAAATGAGTTTGCGTAATCCACATAACTAAATTTCCAAAAGCGATAATGAACTTAACAAACATCATTATGAAGACAATGAATTTAAAATATCTTACGCAACTTATGTAATACCTTGAAACCAGAGGTTTATAATGAAATCGAAAAATCAATCTTGGAATTACTAAATATTGGACTAGATAAACTCAATATCGAAACAACGGCTTTATGTATAGGCATTGACAAGGCTATACGTTCTATTGAAACCTTCTGTTTTTTTTTAACCCTACTTAGTTCATAAATAGTTTAATTAGCAGAATGTGAGTTGGAAAATATGTTTTATTTTGTTTTGATATAGAAATATTATGAACAGTAAGGCAAAGAAGTTTAATAATCTTAAACTACGTAATAATTCGCACTGAAATAAGTAAGTTGGAGTTAGGTATAAATTATATAATGAAATTAATAATTAACCGTAGGCCACAATAATAATCAGTGTAGTGTATTGCATTTTTATGTATCTTAATGTTTGTTTATTATTTATTGAGCCCATCGTAGTTTCTTCCTATTAGATCATAGGTTATTAAAATGTAGCAAGTTTTTTACAAATATTAAATTCCTTATTTTGTAAATTAATAAGAGGTTACTTTGGGACTTATTGGAACTGCTTTTGAATTCTTTTTTCACTTTGCATAAATTACAGAGTGCCTTTGAAGATGTTATTTCCTGTGCGTAACGAGAACCTTTAACATCAGTTTTCCATAAAATTGGATATGCAACGACCTCTGGCGGCCGTGTTGGTCGACATTAAAAATATGAAAAACATATTAAAAAATACTGTGCTGTAACAAGAAATTAATAACTTCGTAATGCTTACTGCGGGTACACAATATTGATGTTATGTACGTTTTACAAATTAATTGATAATAAGAGAGGAACGTGTATATTTTTTTTGTTTACTATATAAAATATTTATTTATATAAGGGGAAAATTTCTGAAAGCCTACTTGCGTGACTTTACTTCGTATAGATTGTAATAAAAGAGGAATAAAATGAGTTATGTATCGCCAGTTCCGTGTATATGTCGCGTCTTGACGTACGCTTTGAATTAGCGATAAAATAATGTATAAATATGTCCATTTCAGAAAATATGCTTTAGCACAAAACACAACTTATGGGAAAATTCGCCATTTCCCGGATACCAATCACACGCTACGGCGATAATCAATCGCATTAGACACGTGATTCATGCGGTGTCATGTATGTGATGTATTTGATTTGACAGATAGGCTGTAAGGACATTGTCTTTGCCCTGAGAGACATCAATAACGTTTATAATTCAGGATAAATATAAAGGTACAATATATCATATTGATTTAATTCACTTTGGAACATTCAGCTGTTTCGGCTGAATAAAGAGTGGAATAGGAAATTTAAGTGAAACATGTTTTGTTATTATTTTTAAACACACTTTTAACAACTCAGAGGAATGTACGATACATTATAAGCTAAATCTTATTAAATAAACGTCGAAGCACTTTTAGGGTTGATAGTCAACAAGGTACCCTTATACTTTCGCCATATCCGTCCGTCGATCGGTGTGTACGTTGCTTGGTTTAGAGGTTCTTATAATACTAGAAAGCTGACAAAGAAAAGGAATAAAATATCAAAAAAGAAAAATCTTTTAAGGGTATGTAAAGTAGAGATTTTTTCTCATTTATCACATGGTGTGTGGTGTTGTTAGACAGCTCATTCAAAAACATTGCGGGTCTGGGAAAACCATTTTACAATTTAGAGTTCCGTTTATGAAATTTTAAGCTTTAAGCGCTAATTTTTGATGGAGCCAATATTTCCCCTGCGGGGTAAATGGTTATTTTTAGATATGTGAGAAAATGTACCGTAACAATATACACGACCAAGTTAAAAGGAAAACTATCATAGCTAAGGAAACTTTACAAGTCAACGATTAACAGTCGACCAACTTATGAAATGTACTTGGAGAAGTAAAGAGAAAAAAATTAATAAGTTTTTACTCGATACTAGGCGTTGAACCGTGAATTAAATAGGTTCATAATATCCAACAGAAAGTATCCTTTTAAGTCCATAAATTGTGACGGGCTACTACGAAACCCTATACTGCTTGTGGCTCGACACGAACTTGGCCGGATATTTAATTATGTTTTGATTGTTATTATCTAAAGACGTCTCGTTAACCGACTGCGTGACGTAAAAAAAGAGTAAAATATTTATTAGCCTATATATCTACTTATGTATGTCGTTCCTTTGTGATACTCTAGAGACCAAACGCATATGCCGATTTTGATTATTTTACGTCGATAGATTTTTCTCTATCCTCTGAGTATTATAAAAGACATGACAGTAATCAAAATTCAATATAGCAACTACCAGATGTCATATTGTTATAAATAAAAAAAAAATGAAAATCGATGATCGATGATAAATAGAGTATCAGGTTTTTGATAGTCATGTTCCTCTAATCGTTTTTCGTTTTGAATGACCGTTTAGGATCCACAACTTTTAAAAGTTGGTTACCAACCATCCTCACTTAAATTTACAAAATTAAGAAAAAAAGCTATGATAAAGTTCTTATCTAATCGTTTAATGAGATCTTTTTAATTTAAGAAAATATTATTATTCAATACAATACTCATAATACAATAACATGCCCAGAATTTTAATGCTTTGAAAAATAGTTTTAACGATCGTTACCTAAAGCGTTACATAAAATAGTGAGAGAAAAATAACCTTATTGAAAATAAATAAATAATAGGTACTATGATAATAATTATTTGAGAATAATATATCAATTAAAGAAATTTAACTCGATTATTACAACGAAAGACGTGTTGACAGCGCTAATGACTAGAAAACAATTTTAGGACATTGTTTAAACTAAAAAGTAATTACATAAATGAAAAAACCCGACTGCGTAAAAGTGTACTGAAAAAATAGAACAAAGATGAGGTAAAAAATCATGCAATGAAATACGACAAATATTTGCAGTCAAAGGCATACATGTAGTAAGAGTTGCGAGAGAGATATTATGAAGCTGATGGATTTAAAAAAGATCATAACGAAACCGAACGGTTGGACTACTAACCGCCTTTTGAAGCTGAAAGCTCAAAAATTTATAGACAACTATATTTATGAAATCAAGGGGCTGAAAAACACGTTTATAAATATAAAAACAGGAAGTTTTAGGGATGGCAAACATTTTTTCAGATTTTTTCTTATTCACTCTTTTCTATATCAATAAAATACGTTTAAATTCGGCTATTTCCCAAAAAAAAAAAATAGGCGTAGATCTCAAATCTCTACATGGCACGATCTTGGCATATTTCTCTCGCTTCAACGGCTTAAATCGTTTAAATGCTAGCTCGTCCGTTTTGGGTGCGAAAAATTCTTTAATATGCCACAAACTTGGTTTGAATAAAATTTTTAGGACGATCCTCGCCGATTCTTCCACCACACACATTCGTTCTAGAAATTCGTCTCGTCGATCTACTTCCGTTCATTCTTTCAGATGGTCAAACCACAGTTGCCGCAACATACCTTTCTCGAGTCCAATCGCTACATCTTCTCTCAAACCACACACGTTTGCTGTATAAACTTTGCTTTATCAATATTATTTAACTGCGTGTTTCTCTTTGGTAAGCTCAGTGTCCTTACAGACCGTGCACACCACGTGTCCGGCGCCGTGCGAGTGCGCAATGACGCACGTGGTGTCGGACAGCGCCGGCGTCATCATCCCGCTGATCACCGTGGACTGCGCCGGTCATCGCCTGCCGGCTCCGCCGGCCACCCTCCCTCCCAGCACCACCACGCTGCGTCTGGAAAGCAATAAGGTGGTGTTATATAACTACATACCATTAAGTTGTATGTAAACTAGTTTGATTGCTTAATTGTCTGCGAAAAATACCATGCATCCAAACTGAATATGGTTATAAAAATCGTCACTTTTTAGTGTCATATTGTTACGTGATAAATTATTTACATCAAACAATGACAATTCATTGTGTTTTATAATAATGAAATAGAGGCAATCTTACTAAACTGCCAACAGAAATGAAAACTTGAAACGATGAAAAATTGACAACGTTAAACTATGAAAAATCAATGTTTTTTTTTGTATTTTAAAAATTAATATTAGTGTAAATTAAAAGTAGCATTGGCAAAAGTAACATTAGCAATCGTTAATACTGTAAAATTAGAGTAAAGATTGTCAAAAAACTTTAAGTACATACCATATTATACAATGTACAATACACGAAGGCTCAGAATGTGTAGTAATGAATACAATGTATTTTTGTAATATTGCGTACATATATACACAGGCCGTTGTGCGTGCGCCAGTACTTATACGTATTTCGAATAAATATCATCTATATTTTCATTGCTCTTCAAAAGCAACATAACATATTTATAACTATAGATACATGTTAAAATTAGCACGACGGTGACGCGTATTCATAAGATACCCTTACAGTAATCGCCCAACGGGCTTAAAACATTATACAATACTTCCTTAATAATAACAATGCCTTCACAATTTGCAATTTCACCGCTGAATCGCTTTCTCTTACACACGCATATGTATTATGTCTATATAATTTGTCGAGTTCAACCTCGCGCTGCAAATGGAATGGTCTCCGCACACGAAAATTCATTAAACAAACGGAAGCGAGAGCCGTGACTGTTTTCTCATCGAGGAACTCTTCAACAGCGAACACCGACGACTCTAAGCCTTTTTACGCTTAAGGTTTTAACAAAAAAAAATTAAAACGAAATTCCTTAAGGCAGCTTACGGGAGGTGTTAGTTGGCAGATATTGTCAAGCGTAAAGTAAAAGCGTTGTGCCCCCTCCATTCGACTCTCAGCGATTTTATCTTTCTCTCTCTCTCTATCTCTCTCTAACAGGCGTAAATGTGGTAGCCACACGTGACCCGGTGCTAATTTCGTATTTCAACATCTTGTTAAAATTATCTATCTATTCTCATGTCATGCAATGGCCATTAATAATAATGTAATCGGATACATTGTTGATGATTATTTTTCGATTTTTACTCAGTTCTGGAGTTATTTTATATTTGAGTATTTAATAAACTCATTTTATACTTATGAAAATGACCTGTATTATATTATCGATTTCAACAATTGCGTAATCGTAAAGCTTGACGAATTAAAGAAAGTTTTTATCAAAACAAAAAATGGCGCTTTTTCGTCCTTTATTTAGTGTTTTTTTTTGTATGACTTACAATTCACTATTTTATATGTGTTATATCCAATTTTATGTAAATTAATATATATTTTAAGATATTACCTTGTATTTCTCGTTTAATTAATTAATTAAAAAAGTTGTTAATTACTTTCACGCTTCAAGTTATTTGATATAACATAATACAAATCAAAAGGAAATTCGTTACAACGGGATGTCCAATGATATCTCTAGTTTTTTTTTATGTATGACATGATACTGTAGTCAGAAAAGTCTCTACGCTTATGAATTCTGAAGGCTATTAGTATTAAGTTAAGAGTGTCCAGACACGCCTAGTTTTGAAAGCTAAATAAGGTCAGGCCCTTATTCTTTAGCCAGGACCTTTTTGTGTAAGAGCGAATTCTTGAAGAATTAAAATTGTTTGTATAGAAAAGAGTACATTTTTAATTTTAAAATAATAACAAGACATAAGTTCAATCACGAATTGATGCTGCAGCCAGAATCATCTATATTTTTATTTATTTTTTCTTTATTACTTTTTTTATTATAGAAATATTTATTTTTTCGGAATCTTTCTGAATATTCTTCAAAGATTATTGAAGTTATGTAGATACGCGTTCATACTGATAAGAAAACATAATTCTGATCATGATCTGATGTTTGATGTTAGACTATCTGTTTACTGGAAAAGTTAATAATGAAATAAAATAATGTGAGTAAAGAAATTTCTGGGAATCTTTCCGCGACGAAAAAATAAATACAAGTCTTTAAAAGGTAAAACCATTTTTGTGCCATAATATTGCTATAAGTTTCTAGAATCCACCAACAAACGAAAACTATTTCGTATATTGTCTGTACATGTGACTTATTTTATTTTAAGCATGTGCGCGATCAAGACTGCAAGAACTTATATAAGCTTTTGTGGGGTGCTTTGGTATAATTACTACATGCTTCTCACAATACACACAGACAGACCTGTGTGTGTGTGTGTGTGTGAGTTGTGAGACGCAAGTGTAGGAACTTCATTTTTTATTAGGTTCATCTACACTATCATAAATAACACAACTAATTATCCAGTTCTGAAGACGCCGACCTCAGCGCATTATGTTGCGGGTTGTATTATGTTTGTTTATGTTTATTCAATATGAGTAGTAAAAATCCTGCAGTATATAAGAATATTTTAAGCTAAGCTGCATTAATTGTAGTTTTTCCCCCTTTATTTTGCCTATAATATTGAACGGTGTAAAATTATTTTTTCATAGTATTACTTAACGGCACGTTTTTGGGTATAACATGTGTTACTAACAGTGCATTACTGAAAGATTTATTATAAATCAGTTATTTTAATTATAACTCACGTAAATTAGCTCGTAATTAATCAATTACCAAACAGCGCAAAGTAACGTCATTCTAATAATCGTAAATAATTTGTAGACAACTAACTATCTTACGAAATATGCATTGAAAAATGTTTATCAAATAAAAAAATAAATTATTAAAAAAAATAAATAAATACCACCTTCAAAAACCTAAATAAAAATAAATTTAAATAGACATTAAAACAATGTATCAGTTGTTTTTGGAGTCGGCTCCAGCGTAGTTCATTAAATCATTGAATAAAATAACTGGCATGTTTAAACATAAAAATATCAATTAAAGATCACATCTCCATTTTCATACTTTATTCCTGCCACTTTTCTATTAATTTTCTAGAAATGATTTTATTATACCATACAATTTTTTTTTGTTCTACATATAAAATTGATTCTAGCTCTTGAATTAAAAGCTTAGTGGTTAAAAGCTTACACAACAATACACTTCTCTGTACAACATTAAATGACAAAACTAGAGCTTTTTCTCGACACTTTAATTAATCGTCTCTGGTTTAAATTTAGGTTAACTTTAGGCTATTTTTTTAATAGTCTACATAAGTTTATAGTTTATAAACGAGTTTATTTTCTTTTATTTGATTAAGCCACTAAACAAAAGGAATAACGATTGTTATATTCAATTTTCCCTAAAAATCATAAATGTTTCATATCTAATAAAATAAGTAACAACTGCTTCTCATTATAATAAAATGATCGACTCACTGAGAATCTCTGAGAAGTTTTGTATTCAACTTTATTTAAAATTACACTGAAAATGTCCTTGCGACCTACTTAAAAAAAAAACACAATTAACTTTCCTGCCTAATAGAATGACAGAATAAGATTACGTTTTTTAACTTGAAATATGTTAACGCCATTTTTTGTCCCGAGATTTGTAATATAAGATTCCTTGATACAAAAAGCTTCAACTGAAAAAGTGGCGGGTTGGAGCGACACCACCGATTGTTAATATGGTGGTGACGGTGCGCGCGCGCGCTTTATATAAAAAAAACTAGCTGAACCCGGCAGACGTTGTCCTGCCAGTCTGTGTCATGTTTATATAAATGAATTGAACTTTATTCATATTTTCAATAATATATTAAATTGGTCTGTTAAAAGTACACTAATGATCCCGTAGTTCATTTTGTTTCGCAGCCTAGTTGATTAGACACCTTATGTTTTTCTTAAAGTACTATTCTCTTTCTTTAATCCTCGAACTCCGATTATTCTAACAACATAATACAGACACACAATGTGTGTATATATATATATATATATGTCTATACACATATATACAATTCAATATAAATAAATTGTTTTCTTTAGCTTTTGTGAGATTTCACTCAATGACGTTATGAAGTTTCCTGTCTCAAATTGTCTTCGAGAAAACCAAAAAGAGATAAAGGGAAATGATTCCGGTGCCATCAACTGTTCCGATAACGCGAAAAGTTATGAAACACTGAAGCCGAACTTACCTAATAATATAAACGGTTAAAAATCTTGTTTGTTATTCGTATGAACATATTGCTGAAGGTAGTTCTTTGACGGGGTCGTAAACATACATTGACCATCGATAATACATAATAATTACACGATTAATGCTAATGTAAACGAATATAAGTACGATATATGCTAGCGATTTCGAAACTACTTGTATGTAAATTTTCCAAACCTGCAATAACGTTATTAAGACACACTTGTCAATATCAGAAATTTTCATAAACGGTGAATGTTCGTACTGAATAAAAAATATTTTTTAGTTTCCCGATATTGTTTAATAAATTGGTTCAGATAATTGAAAAAAAACGTATGCACCTATTGCAATGCGTCCGCTGCTATACAATAGCAGCTTCCGCCTGTGGCTTTGCTTATATTAGCATGAAATGCTTTTCTTCACCTTTTATATCCCGTTTATTATCATTTATCTGTTAATCATTAATCATAATCTCTATTTCAGTTCCATTAATGGTTTTGACTGTGGTCCTGTTTTTGCTCTCGATTCAGTTTCCGATACCGCTTTCAAACGCTATCCCGGTTCGGCTGTTGATTCGTTATGTCGAATATGTCATTCTTTTATATGTACGTCTATAATGTAACTTAGAATACCACTCATCTATTTCCGTGGGTGTAATAAGCGAGCGACTAAAATAAAATATTGCTTTTATACTACACAAAAGATAAACCGAAAATCTATCTATGGCGTGAATCTCAAAATATTTTGAAATAATATTTTAACGTAACATAACAGACTGACTGGATATAATGAGTTATAAAATTCTAAGGGAATAATTATGGACAATTCAAATTCAAGTTTCCCTCCACATTTTTATGAGCAAAATGAAATTATTTTATCACATCGAAAATTGTATCTGTTACGACAATCTTGTCGACTTAAGCCAGAGCATTCATTCGAAAGACAAAACGAATGGCGTTCAAATGTAAAAGTTCTTCTAAAGCAACTTTCTACCGCTGATTCAACGAATTTAAGTACGATCGAGTAACTTAACGGACAAGAAAAGAAGTGGCCGACGTCTGACAGCTGTTACAGGAAAGAAAAACATGCGGGTAGTAAAAAAAATAATTCAGGAGAATAGGCGAATGACATATAAGAGATTCAGTATATTATGCATAATGGATCGAAAAGTGTAAACGAAATTTCAGATGGGCATCTTAGCGTAAGGAAGACGGTTTCATGCTGGGTACCGTATAATATAATGCAGGTTCAGAAGCAGGTTCAAGTAGTACAGTATCGTGACATGGTAGCAAAATTTAAAGCAGACTCATCTCGGCGCGTTTACGCTATCATCACGAAGATCAGTCATCATCGGTACCCTTAAGAAATCAAAGAACAAAGGAGCATTGGGGATGGTGTGTTAGTACAAGTTTACCAAAAGTTTTTAGAAGTCTTTACTGCCGTGACCAGCAAGCGAGTGTTCAAAACGAGAGACCTTTTGGACAGCACAGCGGTTAAGCCTATACTTCACTCTCTGTATGGTCCCGGCATCGTGTGATTTTTTTTGTTTCTCAAAATTATATTCAACTCGAGGGAAAACGATTTTCGTCGCCGAAAGATGCACTGTGTGCTTTTGACGGGACGGTCGAAAAGACGTTTGTTGTGGACTGGAAAATGTTTTTGAACACTAGTTCAGGTGTATGAAGCCTTTTATACGCGCCGATGTGGAGTTATTTGCAAATATGGAATAAATAATTCCATAATTTCTGTCGCGCAGTCGGATAAAGAAATTTGAAGTATATTTTTTGTAGTATCACTAAAACTTTCTAAGTTTCCTGTTTCTATATATTTTCTTTTTTTTGTACTATTTTGCTGTAAAGATAAAGATAAAGCTACTAAGTAGAGGAGCAATGGAAAAGGTGGTTATTATCAACAGATAAAATTGGATGAACGAACATAAACTAATGGTAAAAATACTGGAAAAATTAAAAACGAAAAGTGTGGCGCATGCAACAGAAAATAGTAGGGTGAAGCCTTCGCCGGGGAAGGTTACACAATAGTTCTTATACTTTACAGTACAATAAAATTTTCAGTGACTTAGGTCAAATGTTGGAATGGTTAGGTGAAATGAAATGCATTAATTAACCTTTAGTATTATATTTATTACAAGTGATATACGTTTTTTGAACTTTCCGTTATGAAAATCGATATAACTTTTATAAATTGGGAAAATGCTGTTTTCAGTTTAGTTTTAGAAAATAAGCTTATTCATTAGATCTTGACGTTTAAGAATCTACGAATCGATTTTGACCATTTTTTATGTGATGTCATCATGTGTGTATGTGCGTGTTCGTGTGCGTGTGCTTTCGCGTGCGCGCCTTTGTTTGTGAACGGATTAACCGGTCGAATTCGAACCGTTTGACATTCGAAAGTTTAATTCGAAATTTTAATTGATGGTGGAATCAATTAAAATTTCGAAAGGTACATTTCGAGAAATATAAATTATAAAATTTTCAGAAAAATGTCTTTTTGGAGTATCTTGGTATACTCTACCAAAACCTAGTCAGCTCATTTCACCAAATAGTTTTATATTCATTGCCTCAAGTTGTGTAAATTTGTATGTTTATTTATTCCATAGATATCTTTGTAGAAAAAATTTATGAAAAGTACTTTTTACAATATTTCTTAAACTACTACATTGATAAATTCCAAAAGCCAATCAACTGTTTCACCTAAAAAGCAACAATGTCGATAATTGTAAACTGCATTAAATTCGGTTAGTTCGTTTGAGAGAAAGATGAAGAATTATATAAAAAAAAGGTTTTTTCCAAAATAACTTATGAAATACTTGGGTGGATTGATGTTTGATATTGCCATATTTTGTTTGCTGTATAAACTGCGTCGAATGCGATAAAGCGGATCAAAATTGAACAACAATATATCGTTTAGTGTATAGCCCAAGATAGCTATTTTTTTAAATGATAAATAAAAAACTCAAATTTGGAGAGTTCAAAACTCATTATAACTATGTTTTTGAGCTCGGAAAGCTCGAGAAAGTATTATATGTTACTGTTATTTTTTAACATTCGAGTACGAATCGGGAAAGAAATTTTCGACAAGGCTTGTAGGGTTATCATCTTTCAAATTTTTGAACTCAAAAAGTTCAAAAACTTATAGAAAATTATATATTTGAACTCAAGAAGCTTAAAAATATGTTGAAATGTTTCGTAGCGAAATGTTCTAGGGATGGCCTGCAGGCTCAACCGTTCTTCAAATATTTTATTTTAAATTTTACACTTATTTTTAAAGCTATTCAAAATTCCCATTTAGTAATTTTCAAAGATATGTGTGTGATAAAAAGCATATTAAATTGAAATGCACTAAGGGCTTTGCTATCAAACTAATTTTAACACACTTAACAAAGAAACGTATCACTTTCTGAAGTAGGGATAATTCAAGATATCTACACTTCGTAGGTTAACATAACACTTGAAGTACCTCACAGTATTTTAAGAATGTATCAGTTTTTAGTGTACTAGTTACTTAGCTTAAAGACATAATATACGAGGGATCACAAAAGCTATAACTAATTTAAATGATATATGCCAAGGAGGTAACTTCAATAAATAAGAAAGAAATAATTATGTAGGCAAGCACTGAAATCTAATAGAGTATAATTCAAGAAACACTTGTAAGGGACTACTCGAAAATGACTGCTAGTAAATGGATTTTAGTCTTGAAGTTCGGAGCGGGATTTGTATTGAGAACAAGATAGCAAATTCTGTTTCGATCTTATTTTAGAGCCGATATGGTACTGATATGAGAAATGTGACCGGCAGAAACTAGTCAAGAATAGAATTGATATACTATAGTTAGGTTTTAGTGCAACACTTATCCCTTGTTGCCATTGTATACTGGTGTTCATGTTTGGAATTTTATTAAATTAGGATCATTACAGATATTATATGTACGTGAAGACTGAAAATTAAAATAATCGATCTAAATTTATTGCTTTTTCGGAATGTTAAATGATGTATTTAATGTCTTATTTTATAAAATTTAAAATCATACTAAATAAAACCTTGTAGAATGTGGCAAACATTCATCTGAATAATTCTCGTCAATAATAAATCTGGTAGGAAGATCAACACGAAAGTCCAACATGGCTACCATTAAAAGTTTTCGAACTTAAGATTCAATCATTCAATATAAAGTTAGATCAATCCTCAAACAGAGAAGATTAGGCCAGTTATAACTTTATCAAGTTCAATAAGTTACATGCCAGCGAGTAAATCCTCACATTGAACAAACAGAACAATATCGGTATATATACATTACGGTGTTTCGTTTGCCTGCCGATATTATTACTAATAATATTATTTGTGGGCGTGTACACATTAAAATCTTGGTACAATCGTTCGCATATATTAGTGCTAGCTAGCCTTAGCGAGTAAATGTATTAATTTGATTCTTTCAACACTTGCTCAATCAACAAAGCATTTGACGAAATAGATCGATTGTTTTCATAAAACCTGCTATACTCTTTTTTAGGTTTCCGTGGCCAACAAGGTACCCCTAGTACGTTTGCCATGTCTGTCTGTTCTTCTGTGTATTTGCAGGTTAGCTCAGAGACTTAGTGCTAGGAAACAATAATTTGACATGGGAACAGAATAATCACAAAGAAGCGAAACAACTTTTTTTTAAAGTTTACTTCCCTGCACATAGTTTCGATGAATTTTTTTCTCGTTTATCCCATGGGATGGGCAATCATTGAATAAGCGTGTATATCGCTTGTCTTGATCACTATGGAATTAAGCTGAAAAAATTTTCTTAGTATAATTTTCTACGATTTTTAACAGCTTAGCAGAGGCTTGCTCGGCCTTCAAAATGCTTTTGGTGATGAAGCCCAATATAACACAACTATTAATAACTGGTTTGCAGAATTCAAGCGCGGTCATGTCAATCTCAGTGATGAATTTCGTGATGATCGCCTGTCCACCGCTGTAAACAACAAAAACATTGATGCTGTGCGCCGTATGATCCAAACAGACAGCCATGTGATCTACCATGAGATTCAAGCATCCTTGGTGCTCGCGGCGGATCCCACACAATTTGACTGAGGATCAAAAAATGGTCCCATTACTTGGTGCAATGTCATACTTACCAGATCCTATAAAGGGTCGTCAAATTTGGTGTAGGACACAGCAACAGATGACGAAACGTCGATTTATTGCAACGACCTCAAAACAAAGTTGCAATCGATCGTATGTATTTATCGAGATGAGCCGAAACCAAACAAAGTGGCGCGTGAGCGAAATTCCTCTAAGCGAATGATTGCTTCTTTTTTTAATATAACTAGACAAATGGCTACTGTTGATTTGGAGAATTGTCGTACCGTAAATAGTAATTGGTATACGGACATTTATATGCTGAAAGTTATTGATGAACTCTGTAAAAATAACCGTAAACTTCATGTCATCTTGCATCATGACAATACCAGTTTTGAAACAGCAAAACAGACAAATCAATTTTTGAAGGTTCCAAGGTCACCAGCGAGGAGTGAAATAAATATTTTCAAATTCGGTTTATTGATATGAAAAAGCGCATGTATGCTTACGGAGAATATTTTGAGAAACAATGAATTTATTTTTGAGTATTCATAGTAATTTTTTCTCATTAACCACACAAAATTTCAGCGCGCGTTACGTATTACAGTTTAAGCATAACAAGTTAAGAACTAATAGTCGACCAACTTATAAAACGTGCTTGAAGGAGTAAAAAGTAAAACAATAAAACAAAAAAAAAAAACAAATTCTATTGAAAATTACTTAGATAAAGTTGTTAGCCATTCTAAATCTGCAAATTATGACGGGCAAATACGGTACTCTAGATTGCGCATGGCCCGAAACGCATTTGGCCGGCTTTTTTTTCAATATTATAATCTCATTACCTTAACTATTCCATTTATTAAGTTTTTAGTTACGTTTTAAGTACTTTTGTCTGCTAAAGCCAAATACGGACGTCTAACACTGTCAAACCAAGAACTTTGTTACGTTCAAAAGAGTTAAATTTTTCTTTTAAAAATTTATAATTAAGATTTTTACATTACTTGATAAAATGGATTGATTTAGATCTGCTGACTGAAACAGTTGACCATCGACCCTATTTTCAGTCGAGAGATTCATCAAAATGACGAGCTGTTAAAATCAAAATGACCATTGATTACCTATAAAATCCATAGGAAATATTTAACAAAGACCAAATTTACTTATCTCGGGGAGAAATGAACGGCGTTCCAAAAAAAAAAGTACAGCAAATTAGAGACATTTATTCTCAGAGATCGTAGAGTTCCCATGAGAGTGAGATGCTGAGAATCGATAGCTACTATGTTTTCATGTACTTACGTTTGTGAACCATAGTCGTTGGATTGTTTCACAAATCTGATACAACACGGTTTAATTAAATGCTCTATGTTCACAATCTGGTTATCATTAAGAAATAATTTAGATGTACTTTATTTATATATTTTATTAGCATTTTCTTCAACTACAAGAATACGAAAAAATACTATGTGACTTTTGTTACTTCGGTCTGAATAGAAAGAAGTAGTAGTAATAGAATAACTGGATGATTATTGTATGTGTAACGTATTACATTAATTAGATTTTATAGATACAGTTTTAAATAACTTATAAGTAACCAATAGAACCATTAATTTACCTGGGAAAAAAGGAAACAATCACTTAAATTACATGTACATAACATACCATAAGTATGGACAAAATGAATATTTAACAAACCAGAAAAGACGTGTTAAAGTATACATAATAGTTATAGTAAAGAGAAACTATGTTCGTCTGTATTTCCGTCTGTGTTATGCAGCACAGAAACACAGTTAGTTCCGGTAGAATCATCTATTGATGGTCTTTGTAGTCCAGTGGACGTGATTCCTTCTTCGTATTAGAGAATTTATAGGTATAATCCGTGATAGGAAGACATAATCTTGTCGGTCTATCGGTTTCCGTAATAATTCGGACAATGGGCTTAGTGTTTTTGGTATTATATTCGACTTATTCGGTATTCGGTATGGAATTGTCATAATATGTGGTGTCGGGCTCGTCTCATTGCTCAGGCATACTCTCCCACAACCTTCGACTTCAGATTGAGGGGCTCGGACCCCAAGGTCACCGCGCTGGCGTGGCGCGGGTCGGGAGCTGCTACCACCGCAATATATCATCACATCATCAATGTGACGATATATTTTAGGATCGGTGGCTTGGCTTGCTCACCGAGGCATAGTGCGATCGCTTTAATTTGACTTAAGTTAAAAACTCATGTAAATTAGTCTTTGGTCAGGATCCAACCCGGTGCTTCTAATTCGAAGGTGCCGGTTTTATTCACCGGACCGCTTATGGTAATGTATTACAGATACAGTGATTATTTTGAAATTGAATAGTGAGCATAGTCTTAAAAACTTACAATACGATGATAGAATAAATCCATACCTCTAAAATTGTAAAACATATCGTAAGGTACAAAAATAGTTTTAACGTTATAATGAGATTGTAATATTATGATAATGAGATTTAATATTAATTCTAAAGTATATCTATTACGTGACGTGAAATTTCTTCGAATTTTCTACTTAAGTCGTTCTATTGGAAATTGTTGCTTTGTTCTGACAGATGCAACATTCCCATTTCTCAAATCTCTCGATAAGAATATTAATATTATATTTAAATATGACATAGTTCGACCGAACTTAAGCCTTACTTGATCGAAAAATGCACAGTAATTCTAAATAATTCAAAGCATGGACTATCTATTGTTTTATTAATGAAGAAAAATTATGAGTAATGATCAAACAAACTAACACCTCCTATCTTATTAATAATTAATAAATCATAAGCTCTTTTTTTCAGTAATCCACTGAAGATTGCTTGCCCGGGGAAGAGCTTTTTTTTATAAAATTATGCTCAGCCACGCGCCGTTAAACACAATTCAGATTGATTTAGTCATTATATAATCTATCTTATTGTGATCTCTTTTTGCGCTAACACTCGCTTTTACATTTGTTTTATGTAAGATTAATTTACTATTTGATATTATAATACATTTTTAATGGAAAAACGAGCACGCAGCCATCAGAGAGTAGATGGTTATATAGGGAACATACCCATACCACGTGCCCCTTATTTTACAATTTTTTACCCCCTCCCCCTGCGGTGACCTATTGTAATATATGCTAAGACCTCCCCCCCTAGTTTTCACATAGTAATTCATAAATATGACTTTAAATCATTTCTTTTTTCTAACAGAATGTTAATATAATCAAGGAGAAAAAATTTATGTAAAAACATTGTGACAGGTACTTACGTTTTACTACAAATAGATTACTATATAAGCGCACCACTTCCGAATGAGTACAAAATCTATCAGTTTTGAATCAGCTGGCGTCCCGGCATATTTGCGTTAGTGTTGTCATTTGTTAGTTTGAAAAAGTGCTGAACGCTGCGCGCCATAATTGACGACCTAACATGTGTGAACGGGTTACGTAGTATGGGTACGTTCCCTTAACACCGCCCATGAATTGAATTACGGGTGTCATTATAGAGCGCTACCGACCTTTTAGAAAGGAATATTATGCTCTTTTATTAAAGACCTCCTTATCATCATCATCATCAAAGACCGACCTTGATCGAAAATACCGCTGATGGCACACTATTTCTAAGTTTATATTCATCTTTGTCTTATCAGATCAACACCCTAAGGACGATAGTTCAAAATCCACAATACAAACAGTTGGTGGACTTATATCTGGACAACAACAGCATACCGAGTGTAAAGGAGTTGGAAGGGTCGGAGTGGTTCTCCAAATTCAGAGTCCTGAGTCTAAGAGGGAACATGCTAAGACAGGTAGGTAGAATACATTTTCTTTTGTAGTAAAATTAATAAAATGAAGAACCGTTTGTTAACTCTAAGATGAGCGATTTACCGGTGAAAAAATACTTCAATGAAATATTATTAGTAATAATATCTGATGTAATGATACCAATACTATATGGATTAAATAAAAATGTGAATACACAATCAATAGAATTTATAATTGTGATGTGTTTGCTGAAGATCCTATAAAATAATCAAAAAACATTTTTTTAATAATAAATAAATGAATTGTGATGTGCATGCACAACAAAAAAGGGGCGCATGTACAAAGTTACTAGCGCAGCGTGACGATTAGGTCTTAGAATATGGAGTTAGGCGAAATTAAATAATACCCTATCAGTAGTTGACACACAGAAGAAATGACAGTGTGTTAAGCTGCGTCTGTCAGAGATGCGGACTAAACTATTTTATAACAACCGTCCAATCACGAATAATAAAAAAGACAATGTAGAAATTCCAACAACCGGCATATTACATATGCCACCATTTGTTGATAAAATAATACGAGATTTTCTACTTCACAGATACCTGTATACGCTTTCGATAAAGCGTTCCAAAGCAATCACAACATAGTGGGCGTGTACTTGGGCAACAATCCCTGGCGATGCGACTGCCACTACACGCCGAGGTTCCAGAATCTACTTCTGAAGTACAAGAGGATCATTCGAGATCTGCCCGACATAAAATGTTCCAGATCAGATCAAGAAACGTCCATGGTGCAGGTGAGGATAGCATTTGATGACTTCAGTCATTTCTTGCTGTACGTTAATACTTCACTTCTTCTAGTTATTTTCATTTTCATGAATGTTCATATTTTATATCGAAACGAATAGAAATTTGCATATATTAACTAACACGTCTTTTGAAATTTTTTTGTGATATCGAAATTTGATAATTTGTAATAGCGTATTATTTTATGCTTAAAACTAAATATCAAAACAATTTTCTAGATCAAATGGCTTCGGAGAAAATGGGAAGTATTATACATAGAGTCAGAAAATTTCTGAAGCCGTTCTCCATGCTATTTAAAAAAATACAAATTAAGAAAATATCGATTCGCGTCAAAATGAGTCAGTTACAATAATTAGATGTGTGCAATTGCTTGGTGCACTTTAGTCTCTTAAAAATTGGATCTAGTCTGGAATATGTACGTATAGTAGTGTCATAATAAAGAAAAGAAATAGTATTGTCCAAATTGTCACAGGCACAATATCAGTATTACAAAATTGGTTTAGTGATGTTTATTCTATGACAATCTGACAAACATGTTTATTAGTGATTATTCGTCACCGCTGGTGGAGGGGCTCCTGTCACCTTTAACGTTCCACTCACTGCATGACGTGTATTAGGTGAGGTGGCTGGAAGAGCATCTGTTGGTAATTTTCATATTCTTGACACCCTGGTGGATGTGAATGTGCGTATCTTCGGGAACATTCGGCACATGGTCCCGAAGATGTGCCGCATTGACATGACATGTAGAAATTGTAACTAATCAATTGGCGATTAAGATAAATAAAAAAATAATACTTGCTTAGGTGTTCGATGTCTCAAATTAATTTTTGATCCTCTCTAATCAATATTCATTTCATCAGCTGACGAGTTGTAGAGGAAGAACAGATTAGGGGGTCAGCGGTGGCTTGCATGCTGCAAGTAACTCATGTAAAATAAGAACGAATACAATATAATAGAAAAAATGCCTGCTCGATGCTTAGTTTTTAACTAACTACGTTTTACTCACAAAATGTGCAAAACAAATTGCTTTCAAGTCGAATATTTAAAAGTAACGGACAACAATCATGATGCTGTTTTTTCTACAATAATCTTTTTGCAATGAGATACAAAACGTTTACCACATCACTTCAAATGAAATGAGTTCAAATTGATTAATTCATGTTTCGGAATAATTTTCTTAAATCAATAGCCACTTCACCAATTCATGATTGAAATTTTGCAAAAAATACAGCGCAGATTCTTTAATTAAATTTTTATTTCTTACAGATTCATTGAATTACTGCAATATTAGGCTGTAACTCCTTCTATTTTTATCGTCTAAAAATAGTTCGAACTCGTATTTACAATATTTTCTCCGCACTATATCGCCTATTTCATATAATTAAAGACAGAAACATAGCGATACTTTGCAAACAATTATATCTATAACGCATTTAGTACAATTGTATGTTATTCAAAGCCAGTCATGCTATTTAATAATAATTTTAGGTCGTTCCCAAACTAATATTATTTTCAAAGAATTTCCCTTTATATTTGTAATAAAACTTTCGTTATGTTTATCTGATTCGTCATTTACGAATTCGTTAAATTTAATTGGGTTTTAAAATTAGCGCGCAAAATGTTTGTTGTTTGTTTCAAATATTTGTTGTCATTTGGTTTGTTAGTTTTAAACATTTCAAAATAAGCTTGAAGGTTGTTCATTATTACTCTTATTGTAATTTTAGGGATTCATATATAAAATTTCACTTTTACAATATCAGGGACTTTGACTTTCAGATAAAATTCTAATAATCAATAAAAATAATACAATAACGCCAGTAATTTAAATTTTATTATGAATCGAAAATGAACTTTTTTATAATTAAATATGCATTATTTATTTACAATTATGTCATCTATTATTTTCTTTTAAATTTTTCTTATAATCGCTGTTGAACATAAACAGGGAAATATTAACATTTCGAGTTATATCGTGACCCTAATTCCAACATGCTACAATGGCAGCTAAAATGGCTCGTAGCACGACTGCGGCATTTAAGGAGTACTTACAACTAATTAACGAAGCGCTGATCGTTTTTTGGTTTAGGTAAATCGCTCCCGTTGTGGTAATTTTCACTTCCTAAATCAACCTCGAATAAGAGACACGAAGCGGTTTTTAGAGTGTAAGGGGTAGGTTCATGTAAAACTGCTCCACATTTGATTTGTGTGCGTTGTAATTCCCACGGTCTTTTCAGTTTTGACATGAGTTTTTCTTCCTCGTTCCAAATTTTAGTCATTAACATTCAAGTTCATTGCTTTATAAATATTCTGTTCATAACTAGATAACATATTTCATTATATAATCAAGACGGTACAAAGCCCGGAATGAATTTATTCGTAACCTGAATGTAGGTCATCACGTTTCGTTTTTCCCCAACAAGGGCACATGAGAACAAAAACCTTTACGAGGCGCCATTGCACAACTTGTAGGCGCAAATTGTATTATATTTTCCATCTAAAATCCCCTCAATATTTCGCTGTTAGCCCGGAAGCTTTTACAGTTTCATCGGATCGCATTATGTTGCCGGAGTCGCGTTTTTTTTTCTGGTTCTGTAGTCAAAAGCGAAAAAGAAGATGCGTGTCAGCTCCAACGCGCGAGTGGAATTTGCTCCAGTTGTTCTAAATTTTAGAAAAAAAATATCCTTTATTGTTCTAGATGTTTTTCTAGATGCATTTCTTCCGTCAAAATTTTTTTTTAAATAAAGCGTTTATTATGAGTAGTTATAAATTGCATAGTGGATCATTTTATTACTTACGGTCGAGGGGCCTAGAGACAGGCAGAGTCACGGTCATTGATCAGAGTACCATGTACTCAATAGCACAAAACTCAAGACTCGTAAAAATGCAATCGACAAAGGTGCTTAGAATTTGTATGGTCATCGCTAACGACTGTAAAGTAAACGATTGGTATTTGACATCGATGGTGATGCAAAGTAGTACAGATCCGTGACGATTTGTATTTTAAGTAGTACAAGTTTGGAGCCTCCGGATTTGAGAGCGGATTAATACCGGAGGCTTCCCAAAGTTTCCCCTTTAATCCATACTTTATACAGAATTAAAAGTTAGGTGATTGGAATTCCTCAAAATTACCGGACACTTATTTTTATTTTCGAAGGCAAAAATGAATATACATTTTCGGAGTTATATTCTGATGCCGTGCTTAAGTTTCGGTTATCGCTTATTTAATCAATTATTTGAAAAGGTGTTCGTCGACATTACGATGAAAAAACTGAAAAAAAACTCCAACATTATTAATTAGTGACTTTAATTGGAATACTCCGTTTCTCTCTCGACTTTTTTGTATCAACTTTGTTTTCTGTTGTATTTAATGCAGAAGAAAGGGCTATGCAGAAAAGTCGCGGAAATAAAATAGAGTTTATTTTAGACCGTCCTTAATATAAATTCTATTTCCGGATCATAATACTCAATACGTTCCGGTTTAATCGTATGTCTTCACGTTTCGTATTTCATTATTAATTATAACGAAAATGGCAACCCCGGCGAGTTTAAGGAAGATGTAATTAACTAGCAACATCAACAGGTGACTGAGCAAAGTGATAAGGGGTTGTTAATATATACAATCAACAAGTCTGGAAAATCCACAAACACAACCACTCTACTATTATTAGAATTCAGACGCTTTTGCTTAACTTAATAGTTACACAGTATACGATGAAGTGGTTGTATGGTGGTTATATTACAATGGTTTGTGTGTAGTGGTAGTCACAATAGTTATAGTTAAACCGTCATGTCACTTAGATGGTCTATAGTTTATTACTTTGTAATTGTTATAAACAACTACTAACTGGCATTGTATTTTCTAAGATAATATTAAACAATAAGTTCAGGCACGCGCCGTTGTTGGAAAGCTTCTAAATTCTTTTTATTTCTAATTAATATAGGGCTTAATAACTTACGCATTTTCTGGAAAATTACATTGATAAGATAGTTTATTTTAAGGTTCATATTTCTTTGTTACAGATCAGCACCATGTTGTTGAGTACGGTGTGCAAATCCGGACCGGTGATGCCCATCAGTACAATCAACATAGTAAATATCACTTTGGCGAGTCTCATTTTGATAATTCTCGGTAGATTTTTGTACGACTGGCATAGTTTCAAAACGACGGGCAAGCTGCCATGGTTATCTTCAATACTACCGTAATTATTTCCGAATACATTAAGAGAATACAATGTTTATTTATTTGATATCTATTAAATTCCTATTAATAAGTGTTGTTTATTGAGCATGAAGAAAAGTATATTTTAAGTTTAATTTGTGTTAGTTGTTGTATTAAAAAAAAAAAAAAACAAATTTTTTATGATCTTTTACCAATAATGGTCCAAAATTATAAAAAGTACTTTAAAATGTTTAGAATGTAAAAATACAATTAAAAAATGATTCACGAAACATCCAAATATTTTGTAGCATCTTTATATTAAGTCGTCTAAATAAAATCTTTAAATGATAAATTTGTACATATTTATTACAACGAAATCGTATTTATTTCGAATAAAACGAGTTATTGTGTAATATACGGTTGGATTTATTGAACGACTAATCTCCAATATCCGGCCCCATTCTGATTTACAACATGTCGTAAGACCGTTTAGCATTATCCACTAACGGCAAGATCTTCAGCTATATTTACATTCGAAATATTTACGAAAATCGGCAGGTAGCCTCTTTGAAAACACAACTTTTTTTTAGGAACAAAGGTACACTTACTTTTCAGAAATACTAAGTAATTAATATAACGTAAAATTAGAAGAAAAACATTTCGATTTTTTAGAGATTTGAATTAGTTTACTAATATATTGTTTTTTTTTTTAATTTTTTTTTATATAACTCATGCCTATTTACCAGAATAGAGCAAAGACTACAGATCTCCACACGTGCTTCGTAGATATCTGCACTTCTCCTTTGCTTCACTGAAATCCGTAAATCGTTTCATGCAAGTATGTCGGTTTCGAGTGCTTAAAATTTGACTATAATTTGGTTTGCATAAGATTTTCCAAGGCCGTCCTTTTCCGTACTTCCGTCACTCACGTTAGGCTTATAGATTTTTTGGGTTATTTGACTTTCATTCATTCTTTCCAGATGGCCAAATCTTTCAATTCAATCTTTCGATGTGGGTAAACACCCCAACTTCCTTTTTCCACTCTTGGATACTTTTTACACTTTTTCTATATTTACCTTCTCAATTTTCTATACAAGCATACAACGCAGAGATCAAATCTTCACAGCATTAATTTTCTTCTGTCATACGCAACTTTCACTACCGTACTAAGCGCAGAGAACAAAGATGTGGATAGCAAACAAGCTTCTCGTGAAATACATCTTTTATTGATAACAGCAAACAATTCTCCACTGACTTATACCTCGAATTCATTTTTTTTATATACTTTGATGATATTAATAGTAATCTATAAAGAAACTACTCAATCAGAAAACTTTTTTCATTTGTTCAACTCTCTCGTCTCCTATTTGGTCATACTTTCGTTTGTTTTCACAAACCATAACCATAATCTTGTTGCCATTTACTTTTATACCACTTTTGTTAATCATTCATTTTAATTACCATCTCCTGCAACTCGCACACCGACGGGGCAAAAATTACTTGCTTGTCAGCGTAAAGCGAACATTTTGCATACAGCTATTCAAAATTATAATGTACGCAGAAAAGTCTATTTTTTAATACTCGATTACTCATTTGAAAGTTACATGCAATCATTTGTACGACTTTAAGCTGATTTACCGGAAAAATTGAACTATATTTGATATACTTTGAATGACCTTGGTAGTTCTTAAATAGTTAGAGAAAACATCACCATTTGTCGTCCAAAATGGGGTCGTTTGTTGGTGTAAGTTACAATAATTAAAGGAATCTGTTTGACTGACTTACAACCAGTCAGTCCTGGATTAGTCAATAGGCCGTGTAGGCCGCGGCCTAGGGGCGGCATTTTCAGAAAATTATTATCTCAGAAAGGTACATGGGGCGGCAGAAATAAAATGGCCTACACTCATAAAAAATATAAATCCACCACTGCAACCAGTGGATAAATATTTAATACCTACCTTAAAAGTAAACATTTTTTTTAATCAGCTAGGGTTCCTACAAATTTTAAATCAAAATTGTGATTTATTTATTAACACGTAATATACAATTGCTACTTTTGTGATTTCAAATCAATGTGTTCGGTGAGAACATTTTTCGAATTTTGTAAATTATTAGAACTCGCACTTCCGGTATATTTAATATAGGTGTCAAATTTGAGATATACATTTTGGAATTGTTCACCTTAAAGGTACACACATTCTAACTGGCACCAAAATTTAAGTAAAATATTAAATGAGCAATTTTCATCGTTTCGTCTACTGTTTAAATTAAAATTAATAACATATTAGATCTTTCTCAGAGAATGATTATTATATTTAACGGAATAACGTCGACCAATTATTCGCTTTCCGAGAACTGCACCCGAAAATCAAAATATTAGTATAAGCAATATCATTACGTAATTGTGATTTAATTAGATAGCTATTTGGTTTATTATGTAACGTCGGCTTTTATTTTTAGAGTTTTTGTCGATCTCCTTATCGCTCTTATACTTTATTTTATTCACGGAATTGTGACGTATAATGTAATATTATAAAACCCGAAATGTCATGGGACACCCGGTTGGAACGAAATTCCTTTTATTATATATGAATTATGCGTTAAAAAACAGACAAAATTATATATATTAAAAACCTTTGAGAGTAATTAAATGAAACTTTAAAAAAATGACCACGTATGTTTGCGAATCACTTTTATTCAAAAGTCTCGTAAAAATGCACCGATAATAGTAATGCATAATAAAATAATATGCTTATGCATAGACATATTCTTGTAAACGCACAAACACGCGTACAACGAATATAACAGCACCACACTACACGCATGGCTAGTCACACTATACTGGCATAGATGACCTAAAAAATTGCTTAAACAATAAATGACCACAGAAAAGTCATTCTACAAGTAAATTGCAAATACCTACATGATTAATTTCAACATGAATTAATTTCATATCTTAACCCTTTACAACCGGGACTATGAATTCTCTAGTTTCAAGATAAAATGCTATGTAAGGGGTAACATTATGTCCATAGTGCTCGAGAAAATATAAAAAAATCTAGCTGGAGCTGGTCTCCGACAATCATACCCTCATGGTCGTGAGATTCAGGAATAATTTGTAACTCGCACGATCGTGAGTGTCGTACAGAACATATCCGATTTCGGAATTATTATTCGGTAAAATATTAGAAATGTAAATAAATAAAAAAACAAGCTTTAAAAATCAATATTTATTAATTTTAATCAGTCTTGAAGTATTTTTTAGAAACTTAACTAAAATTACTAATTTAGGTACATTCTTTGTACTTTAGGAACCATAAAAATGATACGACACCTTGTGTCTTTAATGTTGAGATCAAAATTAAACAAATAACTAGGAGAATATAAAAAAATATGTAAATAATCCGTAAGTGGATAAAGAAAAATTCAAGCCGAGCCTATATGATAACTTTTAAAACAGTCTTTATCGCGAGACAGGCATAAGTACACGTCACATTTCTCACATTTTATTTTTGACCGACTTTCACAGTTTTCCATTCTACAGGTCCGCGGAGCCTTGATGTCATCGCTAATGGGATAGTGCTCATAACCGTCGTATCTCTTCGCTGTTACTAGTTTTATCCCATCTTTTCACAGACGTGGTGTGACTAGCCCCGGTACAGTTTGATGCAAGAAGTACTGATTTGTTATCCTTCCATTTTACTAATACTGTAGGTTCACAAACAAACTGTTGACACTCTCCACGACGCATTGCAGAATCTTTCTTAAATTTGATCGTTGCTCGGTCAGGGATTCTATTCTGCATTATTGTACCTGTGGAGTGCAGATTTAATTTCTCCATTTCTTCAATCAAAGGTACGGTAGTAAAATACCGGTCGTGGTAAACACAACTGCCAGGAGGAATTCTTTTAGCCAAGCTCAGGATAACAGACGGTCCAAGACCCAGATTCGACTCACCAAACATAGTTTTAGCACTTTCATAAATAGCGAAGTCGAGCATTAGGCCTTCGCTTGTAGTCATTACAAAGTTTTTCAGCCCAACAGGTCTTGGTTTGTTTTTAACCACCTGGCGTAATTTACAGCGACCGGTAAATGGTATCATTTGCTCGTCGATGGAGTAAAATCCGGCACCCTTTCCAGTTTATTACAGGTGTCTTTCACTTTATCAATCATCGGTTGGACCTTCCATAAAACGTTACCCTTTTCGCTGTCAGGAGCTGAATCACCTTCTACCACATGGAGTGCATTACGCAGCGTCAAAATCGATCTCTTGACATTATGTTGCAGATTAAACCCAACTTCGTACCAGCTCTCCAATACATAGGCAACCGGGGTAAGGCACGCAGCCCATGATTATATGTATAGCAAGTAATTTAGTAATTTCGGTGCTTGTACACTTGAGCTCACGGCCAGTAGATCGCAGATAATATAGATTAGTACAATGAGAAATTTTTCTATGAAATCATCATCAAAGTAGTCGCGAAAATAATCAACCGGTCGTCGTACTGGTTTTGTAGGTATAGGCATGTAGTTGTGCGGACCATCTTCGAACGGGACCTGCTTCCATACCCTTCTCCTGGTAGTACTTAAGGTAGACACAGCCCCTCCACGAGAACTTCTTCCACAGGTTACTCGGGATCTTGTGTTGAAGATGAAACAGAAACTGACCTTCCTTGTCTTGAGGTCCTTGTTTGTTGTTCGTCCAGAAGGTATTGATGGTGGAATGATAGGCGCCTCCGGGGCTCCACTACTGACTCAGAGATGGATGATGACTCATCTTCTATTACATCCTGCTTATCATCCTGTTCTTCACTAGAACAGTCTTCCTCAGCAGCTAGCGCGAACAAAATGTTAGGCTCTAAATCGAAGTCGTCCTCGTCAATATCGAAATCTTCAATTTCTGAGACGTCTCTGTTGTTCAACAATTCAGATATATAGTTATCCGTAAGAGAAGCCCCTAAAAAAAAATAACAACTGTTTTAATCGTGTCTTTAACAGTACAGCAAACAAAAATATTTTAAATCAATATTACGCGGTACAACCTGAGTGCCACGATTGTGCGAGTTAAAATTTACAAGAAGTTTATGTAGAAACTAACATTAGAATATACATACCAAATAGTCATAATTCTAAAGCATAGTATTATCTATCTGATTACATAATAAATTTTACGAAAACATCTTGTAATTATAAAAATCGTAACTACTTACGCGAGCGAGTGGAGGAGCCAAAAAACGCCGCCATCCCGTAGGGATATTCTGGGCGACTGACATGTTCAAACATGCGCCCGAGCAACACAAGTATTTTTTATTTCGTTCAGCGATAGGGTCACGATCGATCGACGTCGATTGCGTTCCGAAAATGAGGTTTAAATTTTCTGTAGAATTTTTCAAAGTCGAAACTCACTATTATATCAACTCGGTTGGAAAGGGTTAAAGGTGTTTCAGACTTAATTTAAGCACTCGCAAGAAATTTTATTAGTACAATAAATTAATGAAACAGCTATATAATGCTTTTAACTTTTTATCGATTATTATGAATCGTTTTTTTTTATGATGTATCGTTTTTCTTTTTTTATTAGAAATATTATATATGCGGTGTTTACAACAATAAAATTTATATATAGGTAGCCTACATTCCTGTTTATTGTATCGTGTTACATTGAACATAGGGCGCACTGAAATTTTTTTGAATTGAATGAGGAAAAATACTATGAATAGTCAAAAATAAATTTATTGTTTCTCAAAATATTGTCTATTAGCACAAATGCACTTTTTCATACGAACAAACTAATTTTGAAATCATTTATCCCACTTCTCCCTAGTGATCTCGAAAACATGTTTTTCATACTCTTCGATAACCTCTTCTGGTTATGAAAATCATTGATCGTGTAATTGGTTCTTAATTTTTGCGAACAAAAGAAAGTCACAAGGTACCAGGTTGGGACTGTATGCAGGATCACTTATAAGTTCTACGTTTTTCTCTTTCAAAAATTTATTTGGTTGGTTGTTCGTGTGAGAACTGGCATTTTCGTGGTGCAAGATGATACGACGTTTACGGTTATTTTTACGGAGATTGTCAATAACTTCGAGGCAAACAAATGGTCTCTAACAATCACTATTCACTGTACGACAATTCTCCAAAGAAACAGTAGCCATATGTCCAGTTTTATTAAAAAAAACAAGCAATCATCCGCTTAGAGGCACTTCGCTCACACGCCACTTTGATCGGTTTCGGCTCATCTCGATAAACCTATACGGTCGATTGTTGCTTGTTTTGGTGTTGTAGGAATAAATCCACGTTTTGTCACCTTTTACTATGTCCCACACCAAATTTAACACCTCTCTTTGAATTTGGTAAGCATGGCATTGTACCAAGTGACGCCATCCGTTTTATGACCTTCAGTCAAATTGTGTGGAATCTACTGTAAGCATAGCTTCTTATATTAAAATATTTATGATTGTTTGTGATTGCCTATACCTAAGGATTTCCGAATCTCATAGTAGGTCACATGTCTGTCTGTTTGGATCATACGGCGCACGGCATCGATGTTTTTGTTGATCACAGCGATGGACGGGCGATCATCACGAAATTATTCACTGAGATTGACACGACCGCGTTTGAATTCTGGCAACTAGTTATAAATAGTCGTCTTACTTGGTGCTTTATCGCCAAAGCATTTCGAAGCCGAGGACTGCTGAGCTATCGAATTGTAACCGTATTAAATCGTACTTTTTGAAATAGTAGAAAATCGTACTAAAAAATTTTCGCGACTTAAATCCATAGTGATGAAGACAAATTGTATTATTCTATAGCGAAAGAGTTACATTTTCAAATGTGGTGATTATCTTTAAAATATTGTTTGTGTAAGTGACTAGTTCCAGAAACTTATAGTGCGCTCCACGTATTTGAGATTACATGAATGTAGATTAAGCATTATTGTTTAGTTTTGACTTCAACGCTTTTATTGTAACGTATGTGTATATGGTAATGTTTAAAGTACGTCATATGAACGTGATTATTATATGTACATAGAAGAAATAAATGAATTAGTGTCACTGTTATTTTTGTACATCTATTGTTGAAACAAATAAGAAATAAAAATTTAAGAGGATGTAATTGTACACATATATTTTTACATGTCATGTTGTAATTGTCGTTCGTTCTTGTCTTAGTGTAGGTTCTAGTCCATGTATAGCACTTGTTGTTTTTTGTTATTGGTAACATAGAATAAGGATAATGAGTAAGATATATTAATTAATACAAGAAGTATTTTTTCTTCGACTGTGATAAGTTATACACCGTAATAATAAATTGTCAATGAAATATTAAACAAAAAATATTGTTAAAAATAGATTGTTAAGGATAATGAATAAATACGACCTAAACAATTTCAAATATGTGTGAATTTTTTCAGAACCTCTCCTTTAAAACAATAAAAGATTGATAAGCAATCTTAGTCATAACCCGTTAATGTCATTCCTATTGACCCTCGATTTTTCATCTTTCGACATGTGTTTGCTTATTATTAAAAAATGTTTTTGTTTACGTATGTTCAGCGATAACTTTTTCATTTGTCAACCGCATTCAAATTTTTCTTTTTTTTTGAAAGGATGTAATACACTCGAGGCAGTTCCGCAGTCACCAAGTCAGAATCTGATTAAGGGATCCCAGGCAAGTAGAGGGATATTATAGGCACCTATAGTGTATTTGAGCTTTTTTTTAGTTTTCAAGTTTTTGCGTATGGTAGTTATCATACAATGTTGCTGAACTAACGGTGGAAAGCATAGTGCTCCTTAACGGTTAGGAGTTGAGCAGTAATACTGCGATTTGTCGCCAGATACTACTCTTTAAAATTAAAGAAGATGCCTGTCCGATTTTACTATGATATAAAATAAATGTTTAAGAAAAAAAATAAAAATCGTTTTCAAAAAAATATTTAAATAGTTTTTTTAAACAGGCTTCAGAATCAACTAATTAGTTGTTTTTGGAGTCGGTTCCAGCTAAAGATAAATCATACACAGCTGTGTTTCTTTGGAACTCGAAGATCTCTTTTTGACTAAATATTTTTGTTTCATATTCATGTTTGTACATTATATGTTCTTTTGCCTTGCTTTAGCTGGAACCGACTCCAAAAACCACTAATTAGTTGTTTATAAAGTCTCTTTAAAAATTATTTAAATAGATTTTGAAGGCGGCTTGTATTTTTTTTGGAAAATTAATTTTTGTCAGTATAAGCACTCCTAAATGTTCTACATGATTTTTTTTAAAGCAAATCAGGGTTATGTTTACTCGGTACAGGTATTGAGTATTTAAATGCGATATTAAACATCATATCGAGAAATTGTTAGTTTGTTTGTTTTTCATTTTGAGACGCAATTAATGAAAACCACGGGTTAGAAATTTTAAATTTTGCACACAGTTTGGCTCTAACACCGGTTAAAACATAAGTGATATAAAAAGCAAAAGAGCGTTCGTTTTTCTGTTTGTTTTCATCACACAAAACGAAAAAATATATGTTTATAAAGCGCTTGCAATCACGGCGGGGATTAGAGTTGAAAGAAGACAGGGAATGCGACCGAGCACTATAGTGGTGTAGAATGATGAATGACGTTGGGATGGACAACTAGAGTGAAACCAAGATCGAGAGTACTCGGAGATCAGAAGCGAGAGAAGAACTGCCTCCATAACCTAGAGTGGAATCGAAGTCAAAACAAGAATTAATATCAGGATTTTATTCCTGAGGGATTAAATAATAAAATGAAAGCGGAATTGGAATAGAGTACATATAAAAATCAAATAGTCTGATTTACGTTCACGTGAATAAAGGTGAAGGTTCTCAATTTTCTTGATTTTTTTCAGTATTCTATTCAAGTTCAAATTGATTAACTTCCTTTTAAAAAAATTGAAAACTTTAATAAATTTAAGATAGTTATTATTTTTAGTTCGGTTTTTGAAACTCAAGGTTTCATCGGTTGTCCATATTTTCAGGTCATAGGAAGATTTTCTGATAATTTTCAGCAAGATGTCCATAGGCACGTGTATTGGGTATTGGGTGGTAGTGATGGATTAGAATCAAGTTCGCGACTTTCGATAGGACTTGACTTAAGTTAAACTTCCTGAAACTTTGAAATCAAATGCTTATGTACATATTGAGGTACATAAACAAATGAAAAATATTTATTTCAATTGAACTTATGAATTTAAAAATTTAGTCAGTTCTTGGAGCATGTAATAAATAAGCGTAAAAAGTTCATCAAAATTTATTCACTTTTTGAGAATCATTGTTAACAAAGGTTTATTGAAAATTTCTTGTTATAGCGATTTTTATACTTTCTAAGAAATTATTTGCACAAGAATACGTATATTCATACTTAAAATGTTCGTCATACATCACAAGTTTTGTTGAAATAGAGTAAATTGATTGAAATCGTCGATAACTCATTAATGGTGGATTATTTTTTAAAAGGGTTTTTTTTTGAAGAAACGTTTAGGTTTTTGACTGCCTGCTTTTCAAAATATAAACACTATTGGAGCTGAAAAGGCTGCTGCAAACTCTACTTAAATCGGTCGCTGTGTTCAAAAGACATCTTCGAATGAGTATTTGAAAAATAACTGTTAGAAAATTATTTTAAACTTGTAACAATGTTAGAAAAATGTTTCTAACTAGAAATATTTTTCTAACATTGTTACAGGCTCTGATAATTTTGCGTTTCAGCATGTGAGCAATAATGTTTTTCTGCTTTCTAAGGTCGAAAACGTAATGACTCAAAATAATATGGGAAGTTTTGGCGCTAGCTGACAAGATCAACAGTTGTTTAGTTTTTTTTTTTGCTTATCGGCAAAAATGAATATAAATCGATACTAAAAATAGGCTTTCTCTCGTCAACTCTTGTTGCCAACAGTCTACGGTGTTAATTGTACTGATGGCAGTTACGTTACAAATGTTTAAATCATCTTTTGTGATGTGTAGACAAATAAACATCCAGGCGTAATAGAAATTTTTAATTTATTCCTGTACCTGTAAAATGCATTAATATAATTTTTTTGACGTGACAACGTCTTATAAATTGGTTTGCCGGGTGACACTTCAAGAAACTGCGTTACGCTCCGCTCACGTTATGCGCTCACAATGAGAGCGAGTGAGAGGCACGCGTCCCTTCCACTCGGGCATGGTTAGCCCGCCTAAGAGCGAGAGAGACAGACATAAAAAGTGAAAGGCACGCGTCCCTTCCACTCAGATAGGAACAAGTTAAGTTGTAGTAAACGCTGTTTCATTGTACGCAAATGTATTGCAAGTTATTGTATGTATATTTGTATATAAATACGTATGTATGTGTAAAGTTAAAAATAAAATTTTGTTAATATGAAATTCAGTGCGAGATTCTTTGTATAAATTAATGTTTTAAATATAATTCTTTGTATAAATAAATGTTTTAAATTGTTACTATTATTTCATCCTTCTTCCTACTATATGAATGAATATTCACATTAAAATGATTTTACCACTCAAAGTCGTTGTCACGTAAAACTTTCGCCCGTATACCGACTTTACAGGCAACCAATTTTTCTTTATAAAAAATTAATCACTACAAATTGTTCAATTCAAAGCATGATAAAAATAGTAATAAACCAATGAATTCTTGCATAACATAGTTACAAACTGACTAGTTCCAAATTTTTTCAAGTAATGTAAATTCATACTAATTTTAGTTGACGTTGCCAGCGTAGATACAGAATATCTTTAAAATTTTCCATAGAGGCTAAATATTCATGAGGTGCCCTCGCAGTTGAATAAATTAAAGTGGTTTTATGCGACAACATCCCTTAGCCAGGATTTTTCATATTCCTTCCGACGTCGAAGAGTATTCGATGATTTAATTTGCATATAGTCTATTTCTGCGGTAGAAATAAAAAAAGGACATTGACCTATTAGCATATTATCCGTATCAACATTTTAAAAATAAATGATTCAAAGATCATAGCATTAAGAGGGTAAACTATCAGGCGAACCACCGGAGGATAGGTGATCATCGCCGCCCATAGACACCCACAACCGTAACTAATGCGTTTTCCGCTGTTCAGAAATGAATAGCTTCTTTTCTTGAAGACCCCTTCGCGTAATTAGTTGGGAAAACCCTCGATAGTAGATAATTCCAAAGTTTTAATGCTCGTGGCAGAAAATTGTGGATATGGTATACGATTGTAAAAGACCGACTTCAAGAAGAAGGTATTTCCGGCAAGCGGAACAACGACGGAGTTCAACGGCAGGAATGAATTTCAATGATTATTCAGGTAATTCCTCATAGTGTATATGATAAGGCATGCATTAAAATGTTGCACCATTTCGCAAAGTCATCGGATGGATCTGGTCGGATATTAGAGGGTCGTCGACCGTTCGGGACACGACTTTGGATACGATTTGGACAGAGGAGTTGATGCTGAAGTGCCCCAGCCAAAAGTGACTACAGTACTCCAGATATCGCTGTATCTGTGCGTTCTAAAGTAAGACGCAACCGTTTGGCTTGAAGCATTGTCGTGCCCTATCGTGCGCTTTTAGCTTTTTAGCAGCTAATTTTACTTTTCTCTCCAGGCAGTCGCGAACTTGCAAACTTTTCGATATGACAACACTAAGGAAACACTCATAAAAATGATTTCGAGAGATATCAGTGTGATTAAAGTATAGTGTGTACAAGTACTGTCATCCGCATAATGTTACCGTTTTTCAGCAAATCATTCATACACAGAATGAAAAAAACTTTGGGGACTTTGTTTATCGTCTGTCTAATTTTTTTTTAATATAAGATTTTACTAGCAAATTATTTCTGCTAATATTTTGGACATGCTGCATGGTTAACACTAGAGCGCACGCGCTCTAAAATACTCCTTTAACGTTCGCGCGGGCTACATGTGTAGCCCACTTCCATTTCATTTATTTATTTGATTAATGGTATAATGGAATAAAACTCAAAGGATTTTTATTAAATCAACATTATTTTAATCTGTTAATGTTATTTTTTTAACTAAGTTTAACATTTGGTATTAAAATATGGTATAATTACTAAACTCTCTAAAAATCAATATTTTTGGACGTTATGAGATCAATAAGCCTTATTTCTAGATTTATTTTAGCAACATATTTGTAAATACAGTTTTTAATATCTAAGTAATATAGAAAATATAAAAATGTTAAAGATTTTGCTGGTTCTCAACGCATTGAGGACAAACAGTCACCTGATGGTTACTACAAATGCGCTTCATACATTTGCTGCATTGTTTGCGCGTGCTTCAGTCTCGAGCTCTGCTACAAAAATAACAGCGGCCAACTCTACCCCGAATTGGCAGATTAGGTTGCGGGGGTTGCTCTAGAAGTCCCAGAAGTTGTCTTCCTTTCATTTTTATATTTCAAGGTATATTTCGCATCGATATGCGGTGTTCAATATAGGGCCGTGCGAGTTCAAATCCGACTTCTTGCAAATAATGGTGGCGAATAGTTTTGGTGCCAGGATTATTCATCTGATATATTATAAGACCATTTATGCCAGCTAAATTAATAAAATTGTAAAACAATGTAACAGGCCATCGACGGCTATTGCGTGACACATTATACTGTCTGCACATTTTATCAAAAATGTCAACACCATATTTTGTGTGATTATAAAAAGTGATGACTTCCGGTTTCTTAGATTCTCCACTATTAGGATCAATTTTATTGTCATTGTGAAGAGTGGACAACAACAAAACTACTTTTTTAGGTTTAGGTACATAGCTAACCAACGCACAGTCAGATTGAAAGCCAAAGATGGACTCTTTTATAGCCTTGTCTTGGGTAGTTTTAAACTGATCAGGAATCTCCGGTTTGTTTTTTTTTAGTGTTCCGACAGTTGTAATGTTTTTAGTTAGCAGTTCTTTGCATGTAGGAACACTAGTGAACCAGTTATCCATTGTCACATTACACCCTGATCCGTATAACGGACTCAAAATTCGATGTATTATATCTGGGACCTTATTCGAAACTCTATAAGGACCTTCTGGTTGCATGTCGTAGTAAATTTCTAAATTGTAGACGTAAGGATATTTGACATGTACAACCATGATAATCTTTATACCGAATTTGACAGGCTTATTCAGCATGTATTGCACAAATCCGCAACATCCTTTGAAAGCAACTAACTGTTCGTCCATAGTCAGATATTCACTAGGTGTATAGTAATTCTTACATTTTTGTAGCATAATAGTTATAATTTGATGTATAGCTGCTAGTCGATCAGTTTCTTGCCGAATTTGTCGATCTCTAACATCATCAAATCGAAGAACACGTAGTAGGAATCGAAATCTACTCTCAGACATGGTAGTGTAAACCAACTCGACTCCAGTGCCTCTTGAGTTATCTCAAAAGTCTAAGATTTCTTCGGCCTGACCGACAAGTTCCAATCACCAATAGTACTCCAAGAAGTGCTTTTATTTCCATAGTTGTTGTATGAAGAGTATCTCGATCTCTTTGGTATTTATTTTTTATTATATCTATGTAAATATTTGTTGATTCTACAAGAGTATTCAATACATCCTATATCAAAAAAAGGTTAAAAGACTGAAGAGCTGTTTTAGCATCCTTTGCTATGCCTAATGCGCCTGGTGGACGAGAAACAATATTGTGGGATCGTTTTCTTGTAGTAGGTGGTGATAACTTACTCCATTTCGTTCCATTACGAGACTGATAACTTGCTAAAGCTGACAAAAGCATATCTTCGTCAGACGACGACATGTCATGTTCCGCATCCACCTCTGAGTGATCTTGCTCACTTTCGGACTCATGTGGAGACTGACACGGAGCACTTTGTTCCACAGTATATTCTTCTTCGTCATTACTACTGGAACCGCTGCTGTTTCCATCCTCCTCCATCAACCATTCCAGTATTAGTCTTTCGTTGACGTTTGCTGCCATAATTATCTACAAATATTGAAATATCATGTTTTTATACACAAAAACAACGAAAAAATAACATAACCTAAAAATAATATAAATTGTGTATTCATATAACAAAAGAATATTCAAATATTTACCTTTAAACTCGATGAGATTCTCTACTGAAAAAATTCATAGAATGCACGCGCGGGTTACATGTGTAGCCCAGCAACTTAAAATGCAATTTACTCAGATGTCCGTGCGCCGCGAGTCTCGGCACGCCACTGGCGGTCGCAAGGGTTAGTACTAAAAGAATACAAAAAATGGCGCCACTGTAGCGTTGTTTGTTTGAGACACCGAAGACAAAATATCACCGTGGGTTACATATGTAGCCCGCGCGTGCGCTCTAGTATTAAGATAAAACTATTTAAAGCTTAATAGTTTCATTGATTAATATGCAAAAAAACATACCTTCAACTTTTTTGTATCTCCAAAAATATCATATTGTGTTTAATAAATGAATACGCAATAATATTTTATAAATGTTAAGAAAGATAAGAATCTAAAAAGACACCAATACAACTAAACGTAACCTAATCAAAAAATATTTTGTGCACGCGCCACTTCTGTGAAACAAATTTGATACACAGTTGATTATTATCCATGACTAGCACTTTCCCATTTATACCAAAATACGTATAACTACGTTGAGGCGGTTGAAAAAATGTATTGGAAGCGAGCGTACAGCGGATGGTTGCTGTAACATATTAAAACATATCGATGTCGATTCTTATTTCTGCCTCAGAAGTACACTATAAAAACAGTCGTGACGTATTCATGCGCGATCCAAATGTGCCTTCGGTGTATGTTTTTTTTTCAAATATCGATTTATACAGGAGGTGAGTCTAAGAGAAGAAAAAATAACTGCCTGATATATTTATAAATTATGTTTTAAATGACCTCCAACCTGCACTGGACCGGCTTCACATCCAAGTTCCTTATCCAGAATCAATAAAGAGAATATCGGAGAGTGTGCTCCATCAGTGGCGTAAATAAAATCTGATAAAACCCCACAACAAAAATATTAACAAATTGAATTTTGATAGTTTTACCGCATCAACCAAATAATCAATCCGAGTTTACTAAAGGAGCTATTAATTTTAAACTATTCCTTTTACACAGTGTCTTTAGATATTTTTTTCAAATACCGCGATAAGTATAAATGCGATTTAGAATTATAGACAAGCGTTACAGTTCAGACGCGCTGTAAGAGCGCGCGAATTACAATTCGCTGTTGAATGTGATGATTCGGTGCGACATACGTCAATCGGTGTTAGTGCTGTATCGAATTGACGAGCGTGAACATTTTCATATAATTTCAAACGGAATAGTAATAAAAATGTGAAATCACTCCAGTCTGTATTGAACTACTAAAATTTGTCTATTTTATAAATTCCCGCTATGAAAGTTGAAGAATTTTCATAACCCTTCGGTGTATCGAGACTGGTCCCTTTCGGTCGTTGCAACTGGTTGGAGGTTGAGCGATAAATCGGGTTTTCACTAGACCGTTTTAGGGTTCTACGAATTTATTTTAACTATTTTTCGAGTAATGACTTGTTTATATTTGTGTGTGTGTGTGTGTGTGTGTAAACTAAGCTTACGACATTAAAAGTGACTCAACTTGACTTCCTGAAAATTTGAACTAGTTTCCACCAGGTAGATTTCGAGAAATTTAAAAATAGGATTTTCAAAAAAAATGTCAATCAATTTTTGGACTACTCTACTTGAGTTTAATTGAGACCGTATAAGCTCTTTTCTCAAAACTAAGTCTAATAAGCTCTTTTCTCAAAAGAGTCGTATCGATTTCCGATAATCGAATAAATATCGGTTAATTTGTTCAAGGGATATATCTCTCGATATATCTTGATATATTTTTTTCCCAAATGTTTTAAAAGGGTTTTTTTCAATATTTCCTAAACCACTCCACCATCAAATCCCAATATTTAACAAATTCTCCTCCTTAAAAAACAATGCTTATCGTTGTGTTGTAAACTGCATCAAAATGGGTGGATTCGCTCAAGACATATGGTTAACGAAATATTGGAAACAGTTTTTTTCAAAATTATTTGCAATATTTATTAATGGATGGATACTTAGGTACTCTTTCTATTTTTTTTTTTACCTGAAGTTTTTTCATGAAAAAACTGCGTAAGATGCCGTAAATCACTTCAAAATTCAATGACGTGTTAGAAATATAAAAAATTACCATTATTTTTTAAACATAAGTATAGATTTTTGTACTGAAAGAGCTAAAACCATTTTAAAACTAATTTTCAGTTTTAGATAGTTTTAAAAAGCAGTTTTTGGGCTCGAGGAGCCCGAAAACTGCTTTTTAATAATGTACTGCTACTGATGTTTTTGAACGCTTTCAGCTTAAAAGTAGTAAGCGAAACTTTTGGGAATGGCGTGCAGAGTCCACCGTTTTTCAGATTTTTTTTAAATTAATCATACTCCTATGAAATACGTAAAACTTTTCTTAATATTTGACCTTTTCTTTAAAATCACGTATCTCATATTTAGTAAATACAACAACAAATATACGTTATTCCATCACTTTGCTTAAAGTTATTTAGAGGTCATATAATGTGCAAATTTAGCCTCAATCGGATCTTTATATATAAGTAGACATTATCCTTTAAAAGCTTTTTCGTGTGGATAAAACCTTTGTCGATATTTATTGTGGCTTCATGCATCGTTCACATAAAATCTTTATTAGCGATCCACTGTTGCAGATTATAAGCTTTATAGAACATAAAGTCTGAATAAGCTTCAAAGACAAGTTTCGGAACAGCTTAAGCTTGTTAAAAGTTTCTCTAAGCTTATGTTCATTTATTTTATACAATATTACAATTCTACTTATAAAACTTCTTCTGTTTTTGTTACAGAATTGAAAAGTGGTCTATTTTACTACTTTAAATACAACTTTCGGTATTTAAGATTTTTTTACTCATTTGAAGTGAAAATAATTAATTACCTTGAATTATTTTATAGTAAATAAACTACGGCCCCGAGTAATGCCTGTGGGTTTAACTTTGTGGACTATATAATCGATATTTAATGCTAAACGTAATTTTCTCTATCGAATCGTATGTGAATTCATCTATACAATCTAATCAAATTTCCGGGGCGTAGCAATTTAAACGGCACGTATTTTCACACGCTTCAGTTTAGCTGTGAGGGTTAAATAGAAAGATTTAACTCCGCTAGGGTTGCGGATGAAAGCGCAAGTGTACCCGAAGTCCCAACGCAAAACTACGAAATAGGATGCCATAAGGTTTTAGTCGGTAGGAGTCTAACATAATTCGGTTGGCCATCCCCAGACCTTGGGTTTCCACGAGGATTTCTCGGTTAACAAAAAGGCATAAGACACACACACACACACACACACACACACACGCACACACAAAGAAAGACAAACAGAGAGACAGAGATACGTGCACGCACGCACATACACTCTTGTACAGAAGCAAATGAATATGGCTACCAAAGAGATACAAAAAAAAATTATAATTTATTTATAGTTTTAGAGTGCGTTGAAATCATAATACATATCCTATAATTTTAGCAAACACATATTTTTGCTGTACTTAAATCAAATTTTATCAAGGCGAGTCAAACTGTTCTTAAGTTATAAAAAGACATACATGCACACAAAATTTTGTTAATTCGAATCAATGAATATGAAATGATATTAGGATTCTCAAAATAATACATACGTCGTAGTGTGTAATACTGTAGTATTGACTCGTAAATTAAAACACGGATCACCAAAAGTACTTGCTGTTTTTCGCTTGCATTCATTGTTTTCAATACATATCTATGCTAATATAACAGTTTTTTTATGCTTATAGATCACTAGTTATCGCCCAAGGCTCTATGTAATAAAGGCTCTATGTAATGTATGTAACGTCGACATGTAGTTAACTCCTTTACCTCATCTTTCAAACGTCATCCTAGTACCGATCGTCTTTTGACCTTTAGTTCAATCAGTTCTATCACTGTCTCATTCTTAATTCAAATTCCACTCGACGTCGTTCCTGCCGTTCTTCAGGTCTCGATCTCGGTCTCGCTTTAAGTCCCGATCTCGACCTTCCTTCCGATTATGATGCTGATGCTCTTCTGGATTAAAATCATTCATTATATCGATTACGCGATTCGCGCTTACATTCTCGTGTAATTAATATATATGCAATTAAATTTGGACTGAGTTTAAATTAAAACGAATTTTGACGAAACCAAAAAGCATCTTAGATAAACAGCAGCCTATTTATATTATCTTCGGTTTCATATTATCTCTATGTAAAAGAAACACATAGACCCTGCTCCGTTGTAAAAAGGCAAATCAATAAATAAGTTTTGTCATTTATAAGACTAGAGGTAAAGCAATGGGTTAACCCTTAACAACCCACAAATGTCTTGCGGACACAATTTTGCGTTTATATTTTCATGAAAACTAAAGTATTTATTTTTATGAATCGGCCTTTTATCTAATTTATCGCCAATGTCTTATGAATCTAAATGTGCAATGAAAATATTTGTAACTTGAATAATTTATTATTTTTGGTTAATAAACGAAAATAGTACTTCATCAATCCAGAAGTGTCCAACAGACACAATAACATTTTGTTTGATTCGAGTGTGAAGGTAGATTGTTTTTTATTTACATTTACTTATAATCTTATGGTGTCGGGTGGGCAATAGCGGCTGCTAGACCTCTGTTTGTGTTATAATCGTAGTCTTTGTAATCGTATCACGTATCAGTGATCAGAAACTTTTGTCATGAAGTAGTCGTGTTCTAATTCGTTTTTATTCAAAGAAATGGCTAAAGGGCAACAAACACAAAGTGAAATACAACGTGCCCTTGTTGAAAGTGACGATGAAAACATTTTTGTGCGTGAATGCGATAGTGATGATGACAATTTTGCTGTTGACAGCTGTTCTGATAGTGAAAGTAATATGACAGAACCAGCATCTGAAAACGATGATGAAGAATTATGAAGTGAGAGTGATGATGTACCATTACAAGAATACGTCTCAATTGACACTTATAAAGTAAGAGATGGAACAACTTGGAAATCAGAACCTGACAGGCAAAGCCGAACGCCTCAACACAACATAATTCGTGGTGGTATTCATAAGGTGATTTTTCCTGCGGGGCAAGCTATAATAGATTCGATAGACAGTTTCTGCCTTTTTTTCGACGATCACGTATTAGAAATAATAGTAAAATATACCAATATTGAAGGGCTTAGAGTTTTACAAAATCGATGGAAATCAACAGACAAAATAGAAATACAAGCATTTCTTGGTCTTTTATTGACTATAGGCGTCAATAAACAGGGAGGTATGGATTTTAGAGAATACTGGGACCCTATCTTTGGCAATCCAATATTTCGAGCTACAATGGGAAAAAATAGATTTGCTTCTTTATTACGATTCTTAAGATTCGATGATAAAAATACTAGGTCGCTGAGAAAGTCAAAAGATAAACTTGCACCTATTAGAGAATTATGGGAATACGTAAACCAAAACCTGAAAAGTTTTATTTGCCTGGAGAAAATCTCACTATTGACGAGCAGCTTGTACCTTTTCGAGGACGCGTATCATTCAAACAGTACCTACCCAGCAAACCTGATAAGTATGGTATGAAAATCTGGTGGATCTGTGACAGCAAAACTAGTTACCCCTATTTGGTATACCATATCTCGGAAAAGAAGGACAAAAGGGCGGAAAATTTAGCGTACAATGTAGTCAACCAGTTATGTGAACCATACTTCGAAGGAACAGAAATGTTACTTTTGATAATTATTTCACGAGTATTGATGTCGCAAAATCTTTGGCACAAAATGGTCTTACAATAGTTGGAACATTGAGAAAAAACAAGACGTGTATACCTCCAAATTTTCAACCCAAGAAAACCTGCGATATTGAGTCTAATGTATTTGGATTTTATAAAAATATGACACTGATCTCTTATGTACCAAAAAAGAATCGTGCTGTAATTCTTTTGTCTACGATGCATCATGGAAAGGAAGAAGATGTGAACAAAAACAACAAATCTGAAATAAACTTGTACTACTCCACCAAGGGAGGTGTCGATACGCAGGACCAGATGGTTCATGAGTATATTTTGGCGTAAAACAAATAGGTGGCCAATTGCATTTTTTCAAAATATTATAGATGTTGTTGCCATTGCATCGCTTATTATATGGAAAAATATACATCCTGATTGGAACTCAAATAAAAAATACACTTAGAAAACTATTTTTACGTGAAATCGCAACCGAGTTGGTAACACCTCATATACGGAGACGAAGCACGAAATGACTATCAAGTTACCACTTAGCAGCCATGCAAGACGTGGCAAGGTCAAATCAGGAAGCTACTCAATCATCTAAACCTGCTGCGAAAAGGAAGAAGCGTTGTTATATTTGCCCTTCGAAATTATCAAGGGCTTCTAAACAGTGTTGTGATAAATGCAATCGCAATGTCTGCTCTGAACATTATGAAAAAAAAAAATATTTGTAATATCTGTAAGTAAATAATTGTAAATATACATTACTGAAATACATTATACTGTCTTTTTCAATCAAAATATCTTTCTTTTCTTTCATCATACCTCACATTTATAAAATGAGTCTGTTGGACACTACTGGTCAGTTACGTCACAAAAGCATTCTGGATAGTTAAGGGTTAAATAGATACATGCTCATAAAAAATAGCACAATCTTATAATTTTATGTTCGTACAGACAAAAAATTGTCACATAGACGTGACAAAAAACAAACGGCTCTTGTTTGTTAGAACAAAAGACAGCCGTCTGCAATCATGAGACAGACAATACTGTCTCTAATATTGACCAACGCGCTTCGTATTGTTGACTACCTAAATTGATTCGGCTATTACACACTTAATTATTTTAAGTGGACCCACGTATCGAATTCTCATTCCATGGAATACTGTTTATACTTTCCTACAAAGAAAAACATTTGCTGTTCACTACTGCTAATGCAAGAAATACTGACTTGCTGAGTTAACGTCTTGCTTTATACTTGTCACGGTTAATGCAAAAGTTGCGCATTTGTTGAGTTAACGCCATGTTTAGCTTTTGTTATGGTTAAAAATAGACATATTTGTTTTTTGTATCGTATTAGCGCCGCGTCTGGTGCAACTAATACAAGAAATGCAGGTCTTCTGAGTTCCTGCCACGTCTAATGTTAGTCATTGTTGAGCAGATAAGTTCTGTAGTCGGGAGATGTGACAAATAATCGTTAGTATTAACGCTAGAGCTTAGTTCACCTACTGTTCCTGTCGTGTGCAATTTTTTTTTAGATTAGTAGTAACTTAACAATTATAAATACATGATGATAAAACCCATGGTTATTTTTTTCATTCAAAACTATGCCTTGTTAAGCGTTCATGCGCGCCTAATTATTCTGATTTACTTTCGTAAGGTTGTGGAATGAATCCTAATGATACAAAAGCAATTATACTTTATATTTTGAGTTTGCTGATTGGAGTATAATATATAGAATTCTAACTTTTATAAAGTCATACCCTTTTTCTATTTTTAAGTCAATACCTAACTGCAGAAATCTCGTGTAATATTCTTTTGTGTAATTAGTTGACATTTTTTAATGTCTTTCAACATGTATAATATATTTAATTGATTGAAAAATAGATTTAATGTCGTGTTCGCGATTGATGTTGACATTGTATTTTTTCCTATATAAAAAGCTTGAAAACGTCTCTCAACGATGTGCAGTAAGCATATTCTGAGATATGACATCCCATCCTGCCTTACATCTCTCTGAAGATAGAGGAGAGAGGGTACATCTACAAATAGTAAGGGAAGCTATGAAATAGATGAGAAGTATATGAATATTAAAGAAATATACGAGCGTGATATATATGTAAATGTACGTGCCTATATTTTAATACTATTTTTATCTTTCAGAAATTTCTTTTTCTCGCCCGACGTTAAGATTAGGTAGGCGTGCGAGAGACGTCAGTCTATCACGATCAAAATATCCTCCTTAGCGCTTCAATTACCTATAGAAAATGTAACAAAAACATTAATTACATATGATTAATCGTTGTTCAGAAATAAGTCTTTATGTTGCCTTTTTTTTTTGTTTATTTTAAACATTACTGATAACAAATTTTATGCTTTCTCGTTACAGAAAATATTTTAAAGTCCATATTAATTTTCCAGCTTTATTATAATTAAGTGTTCATTAAAAGGAATATTTTTTATTATTTCGTATTTACAATACAATGAAATAGATAACTTAATGTCAATCCGAGCGTACTTTTAAATATATCTTTCTATTAAACGTGACTTTATTATTGAAAAATTATTATTAGCTTTGAAATCACACAGTCTCAACACATTTATTGAAACAGCCTTAGTGCTTTTTCAGTAATTGCTTATAAAGGGGAAGTTATACGCAACCACTGAATAAGCACTAAGACTATAAAATTTTAACCAGTTTTCTTCATCATTTATGTTTTCATGTAAAATACATAGAGCAGTTGTTTCTAAAACATTTTATATTTCTTCGCCATTCTCAAGTTTAGTTTAAAGTTACAAATTGCAATTAGTTTAAAGTTACAAATTGTTTGTGTTAAAGATCGTCATGTAAAGTATTCAGCTTAGTGAAACTTTATTAGAAATTAAAAAAAAATGTTTAATGTGCAGTTTTTCTTAGAAATACTATCAAAAGTTACACTTGTATATCCTATATAACGTCTCATAATACAACTCTATAAACTACGAAGGTATTAAACAACAGATTTCATGCCGAATTAACACGTATTTGTTTCATCTGTTTGAAGCTTTAGTCAACATAAAGGTCTACTTTTCAAAATTTTTTTTATACGTCCTATAAAATATTATTGATATTTTAATTTTCTCCGTGAGGAGTGATAGAAACACTCAATGGTGCAAATCTACGTTTGAACCAGGGTCGACGGCTTCACAGGCAATTGTATCAACCACTGAGCTATTACTGATCGTATTAAATTTGATTGGTGAATTTATAATCAGTCATTTATATACACGATAAAATTGATCAATCATAGGATGCTACATAAATTTATTTATTTCAATGTAAAGAGGAATTAATGAAATAAAATTGTGTATTGTAAAAACAGGAAAATGAGAAAATCCACCTTAATCATTTGAGATTAAATTTCAGGTACCCAGATGAAAAGAAATAAAACAAGTTAAGGAATATAACTAGTACAATAGTAGTTTATTCCTTTTTTGGTCCCATGGCAAGTATATGGAGATTATGAATGTGAATATATTTTTCATATTCATACAAGAAATAGCGAAAAGGTGCACTATAAAAATTTACAAATGTGAACGATGTAGAGATTGCGGCTTGTCCTCCTTACGGGCTTACATAAACAATTTTCAAGTAACAGTTTCATTAATAAACAATAAAGGGAAATAAATTTCATCCATTACTGGTTTGATGTCGAATATCGCAGCTGTTATAATACATTACTACAATATTTTAATGTTGGTGAAAGTGTTACGATGAAAGAAATCATTAAACAACGCGGTTGGATATATAGTCAATGTTCCGTAAATAACCTGAGATTTTGGAATAATTTTATGCTGCAAAGTCTTATCGTTTGTTCAAATTCAATTACAGTTCATTTTACCAGCAATTAGTTCGTTCTATTAATGCGCATTTAATAGACCCCACATATGCTTAGTTGGAATTCAAGAAAATTATATTTAATTTTCATGAACTGTTAAATAATTAATTTCGTACGACTAGAACTAAGTAATGCCAGATTTTCACCTTAAATTGAGATGAAATATTTGGGATTACATTTATACTAAAATATTTAGAAACTAGTGAATAGTTAACGATGTTTACTCAAGGAGTATACTGAAGGTAATACGCTCTGCGTGTGTTTTTGAAGGTTAAAACTAATATATTTTAACCTCTTCCGCTCAAAGTTTAATTAACAATATCCGTTCTGATATATTCACGATATCGTCGAACAGTAGCTATAACTTGTAAGAGTAACTATGCAGTATTTGTAAAGTACTACACTGTGCCTTAATATTGAACAAGGATATACCAGTATCAAACATTTTTTTGTAGTACATTTTATTTTTAGAATACAGTGTAAACAATCTACAATATTTACGTTACAATTAATATGGATGCGTTAGCGCTCGATGAACAAAAGTAAGCGAGTGCTTGTAGGAATAAATTGGGTTGCAGAACAAAAGGAGTTAGTTATTTCTAAAGAACCTAGAATTTTTACATTATGTTTAAGACCTTTTGAAAGATAAGGAACCCTTGCAAACAATCACAATGTTATTGACAGTTAATATATAAAAAACATGTGATGTTTGAACTTATGAATGCAGAAGTCCAATAGCAAAAAATTGTTTATCCCATATTATAATACTACATTAAATCGTTTTTTTTTTCTTTTATTGACTATATTTATGTCACATTTTTTACTAAATAAGGAGACGTTTATTTTAACTACACTATATTTTCATAAATGGTTTAACAGATCATCAAAAATGTTAAATAGTTCTCTTTTCGAATCATGGCTTTTTAGGCCATTTGCAATAATTTACAACAATAACCATTATAGGAAATTTTACTTAGAAATGAAACTATGGTTTTGTTAAATCGAAATTCGTCTTACTTTATAGTCATAAATACTTTGGCCTTGGGTCTCGCAACTTCGACTACCACCAATGGCAGGCGTTTTTGTATTGAACATAAGAATTTATGCCTTGATTGTGTGTTTGTTTGTCTACATTTATTTTGTTTATAATGTTTTATATATATTAGTCAATTTATATTTTTCAGCACGGCGAAACCTAATTTGCAATTAGACAATGAATATAAGAAGTGTTCTACGATATATTTTTCATACAGATAGCTATTAATGTTGTAACGAATGGGGTTATTGTAATTATCTATTTGGATTTTTTTTAATACACTACATTCATCCTGGCATATGTATCGATATATAAGTGTGTAATCGTCATTCCCTTTCAAGAGAAAAATATGGGCTCTTCACGAGCAAAGATCAAAGACCTCTCTACTCAATATCTTCCTCTGATCATTTTCCTTGTAAGAGTGTTCAATTCCGTTTGATTATTAAGTTCATGATCTCGTGTGACGAATAAAAAAATCACACCTGGATAATATACGAAATATCTGATTCATCGTTTGAATCGTAACATGGATATCGTTTGACTTCATCCGCTTCGAAATCACCCTTATCTATTGGGAATAATAAGGGAAAAGTTTCTTCTTATCGACTTCATATTAGTGTCGTAGAGATTGCGTTTCATCGAACTTTTACGGTAAGGAGATTATTCAAATCCCGGGGGATGGCTGCGATTCGCGGAAAGCTTATTTTATGAGCTAAATAAAGGCACCGAAGAGCCATCTGACATTTATACGCCAAAAGCCCATCTGGATTTAAGAACTGATTAGCTGTCGCCCGCGGCTCCACGATCCCGATCGCTGCCTCTTTCTCGATTCTGATCCCGGTCCCACTCCCGATACCGAATTGTCTCATTCTCGAGTCCGATTGTTGTCCCATTCTCGATTCTGATCCCGGTCCTACTTTCGATACCGAATTGTCTCATTCACGAGCCCGATCGCTGGTCTTTTCTCGATTCTGATCCCGCTCCTACTGCTGATACCGAGTTGTCTCATTCTCGAGCCCGATCGCTGTCCCATTCTCTATTTTGATCCCCGGTCCTACTCTCGATACCAAATGGTCTCATTCTCGAGCACGATCGCTGTCCCGTTTTTAACTCCGAACCCGGTCTCGATGTGAGTAGATTATGATTGTGGCTTCAATTTTCAATTTTGAATTCAATACAAAGAAACGCAACAAATTTATATAGCAATATAGATTTAAGAGAAAATTTATACAAAAATAATTTATTTCAGAAAAAAATTGATTATATATTTTTTTGGTTTTAAATTTACATTCTATAGTGTAAAACAAGTGTTTCCCAGCCTTATGTACTCAAGAATAAATATTGAATATTCTAGACTTTGTAGCGATATATGTAAGCGTAATTATGTAAGAAGCTTTCAATAATATGACGAAACGTACATCAGTCAGAGATACGAATGTAATACCTACTGTTAAGACCCGTTTGTTTTGTTCATTGGGCATGTTCGAAATTGATATTACTATATTTATCAAAAGGGTGTACAAATGTAGATCTATTCCTTTAATTTCCCGTACCTAAAACTATCCATCTGTTTGCTGCAAATACTTACTCCAGGGCAGCTGTTAATAAGTTCACACTTTGTTTTTATACTTTGCTTGCATCTTTTACGCCTATCTCATCTGAACTTTTATGTTACTCGATAACTAAATATAATAATCTATCTTTGTCGTAAGCATACGAGTCGTTCGGGAGTTCGATGCTATGGGCCGATAGCAAAAGTTATTTATCTTAGGCATTCTCGTTAGACCAAAAAAACCTTTTATGCTTAAAAAGTGATTTAATAAATTAGTATTTTTACCGTTAGCAAGAATAACTATAAATATTGAGTAATGTAATCATATTAGTTTACGTGTGAAATTGAGATATATATATATATATGTGTATACGTATTTTATTTATAAAATTTAGTATTTTTTAAAATTATTCAAATGTGTTCCCGGTTTCGCTACTGTGGACATAGGATGAATTTTTTCATCTTCTATATCGGCCTCTTTTTCTGTCAATTCTGATCGCGGTCACGGTCCTGTTGTCGATGTCAGTTCTGGTTCCACTGTCGGGTCCCGTTCCGATTCCGCTCTCGACTCTAATATCGGTATTGAGACTCTAGGTCTCGATACCGATTTCGGGCCTCCCATAAGCATTATTCGTAAAAAAATTATTATTATTTATACGTTACTGGTGTTTATACATTCTTGGCATAAAAGCTGTTCGCATCAAGCAATGCAATATAATTACATCCTATTTGAAAATGTAATCAATCTCTATGCCAAATTTGATTACAATACGTCCAGCCGTCAGCAAATGGCAAACATCCATTCAAATATTTTTTAATTTATTTGTATTATAAATAGCCTATAATCATCTACAAACGATTCCGCGTCGAATGGTCAAAGTTCCAGTTACAATCCGTTCAACCGCAACAGTATGACAAACATCAACACAAATGTACTTTTACATTTTTTATTATATTAAAAGCTCATAATTACCTAAATACGATTCGGCGTGATTGGAAGTGGTCCCATGCTCATACGCTTAGTAGTTTGCGAGATCACAGGACATAAAGAAAAAAAAACATTTTCATTACATATATGACGTCGGATACGCTACCGATTTTTATTTGTATAAAAATTTGTTTTTTGAGTTTATCTACATGGTGACTTTTCTGGACAAACGAAATAAAATATTCTAAGCATTGCTTTATTTTATATGCAGCCACTGCTTTATCGACGTTCGTAAACTGCTTTCATCAAAGTTTTCTTTTTTTTTTTTCATTTTAGAAAAAAAATTAAAATCGCATTGTGCGAGTTCGGGGTTGTAAGACAGGTGAGTTAATATTTTTATACCTAACGTCCCCCAATAGTTACTCGATTGTATGGCGGTATGTGGTGAAGCGTTGTTATGATGAAGGAAAATCCTATAGGGAGATTTTTTTTCCCGAACAAGAAGCAAATAAATGTTATTTTTCAAAACAAAAGCAAAATTTGTTAGCGTACCACTTTGCAGTGATTGTTTTTGTGTCTTCTGAAACAATTGTTGCAAAATGGCCTGTCATTCCAAAGACAGAGGCCACTATCTTTTTTTCCAACTTTACAATTTCATTTTTCTTTAACAGGCAACTAACTCCTCAAAAGGAAACACATACTGAGCGTATTGTCTTTTAGTTACTGTTACGACCCCGTCGTAACAGTAAATCCAGCTTTCATCACCTGTAACTATGTCGTAGACAAAATTTGAGTCACCACCGGCAAACCGTTCCATTATTTCACAGCACCAATTAACACGACAGAGTTTTTTGAGCTTCGATCAAATTATGAGGTATCCACTGAGTACAAAGCTTCCTGACTGCTAAATATTTATGAAGGATTTTGTACACATGTCTCATACCGATACCTAAGCTAGTCCGAATTTTTTGATAACGAGCCGCACAGCTCTGATGTAGTCTTCAGTCATGACTGTAGAAGGACGTCCCTCACGCAGTGTCAGTCAGATTAGTGCGATCAATAAACCGCTCATAAACAGTGGCAAGGATTGGAACTCCATTATAAAAAGCAAATCGAAGTCTATTATAACTTTTTTATTCACTACGAAATTCATGATACATGGGGCGCACTATAAGTTTCTGGAACTGGCCACTTATATAAAATACTGTAAATACTAATATTTAAAAAGTAATTTCTGTATTTGAAAATGGAACACTTTGGCTGTAGTAAAGTTTATTTCATATAATTGTCAATTGTTTTTAGATTGTGGCGTTATTTTAAAAATTGCATGTTTTCATTACTATGGACTTAAGTCGTGAAAATTTTTGTAGTATGATTTTTTTACGATTTGCAGTGTAATTTGACAGCTCATTAGAGCCTTGCTTGGCTTCTAACTGCTTTTGGCGATAAAACACCATGATCGACAACTATTTGTAACTAGTTTACAGAGTTTACAAGCGCGGTCGTGTCAATCCCAGTGAGGAATTTTATCATGATCGCCCGTCCACAGCAGTGAACAACAAAAACATCGATGCTGTGCTCCCTATCTTCGAAACAGATAATAATGAGACTTGCTATGAGATTTGAGCATCCTTAAGAATAGGTATGAGTCAAATACAGTCATTCCTACACAAATATTCAGGTATGAAAAAGCTGTACTCGCGGTGGATCCCACACAATTTGACTGAGGTTCAAAAAACGGACGGCGTGACTTGGTGCAATGCCATTTTTACTAGATTAAATAAAGGGTCGTCTATTGGTGTGGGACATAGCAACGGGTGACAAAACGTGGATTTATTGTTATGACTCAAAAACAAAGCAGCAATTGACCGTATGGATCTTTAAGATGAGTCGAAATCAATCAAAGTATAGCGCTAGGACAACGCCAATTCTCACAGGGTCAAACAGACAAATACATTTTTGAAAGAGAAAAACGTAGAACTTATGAGCAATCCTGCATACAGTCCCGACCTGGCACTTTGTAAGATTTTATTGTTCGCAAAAATTAACAAACGATTACGCGGTTAACGATTTTCATCATCAGAAGAAGCTGCCGAAGAGTATGAAAAACATGTTTTCGGGATCACCATGGAGGAGTCGCATAAATGTTTTCAAAATTGGCTTATTCGTATGAAAATGTGCATTTATGCTAATAGATAATATTTTGAGAAGCAATAAATTCATTATTGACTATTCATAGCAATTTTTTCTTATTCATTCCAAAATTTTTCAGTACGCCCCACGTACGAAAGTGGCTACGAAAATCATACAGAATCATTACTCGAAAATTTTCTCGCATTAAATTCATGTTGACGTTAGACAAACAATTTTATTTTTGCCGCCATTTTGTAAAAACAAATGACTGATTAATGTAATATACATAATAAGGTTGGAAAAGAGTTCTATTGCTAAAATTTAAATATTTTATATTATTATTCAGATTGCAAGTGGCCAATTCTTACAATTTTAAGTGTTACCTACGTATTGTGCAGAGTTATTGCAATAAGTAATGACCACACCTTGAGTACTAATGAACTTCAATTATATTTTAGTCGTATTAAATTTATATTAATTTCAACATATCGTACAGACGCATTAAATTCATTTTATGTAATATAAATATATTGTTAGTCGAGACTGGACGTATTACGCGCTGTTATACTCGTACCTAAGGCCGCTCAAACCCATATAACTGGCGGCATTTCATAACTGGTGACCTCGACATGATTCGCCGATTTCATGGCAGAGTTAACCCATTTATGTATTATAAGTCAAGACTATTTTCATGGAAATTTTGTCTATAATTATTTCCTAAATTAAATAATAAAATCAATATGTCGAAAATAATTTACTTCAACACAAGTACCATAATTTATAAATTTTATTGCTTATTAATAGTGTTTGTTGTGGCAATTATATCAAACTAGAAAAAATATAGTGTTTTGATTTTTGTGCTTTAATTATATTTAAATATTAACATGGCCTGTCTTAGTGATAAAATTTTAAATGTATGTCAACAATTACTGAAATACATACATAATGTGTACAACAATAATATCGCAGTAACCGATTATTTTTCGATGTTTATTTGTGAATAATTGTGTACTCGAGTTCCCTTTGCGATATAAAATTCAGAATGATCGAGAACTCGCAAAATAATAAGAGCGGTTAACGTAATCCACAATATCAGGAAATTTAAGTAACAAGGAGCCCATACGACTCATAGAACCGATAATTAGATGAAGTAAAATTTTGGTAAAGCTCTTGCGCCGCCATTAATAACAACGGTTTAGAAATGTTGTAAAAATCTTTTGGCAATGTGTATCGAATATACAAAAATATGAAAATTCAAACTCTACCTAAAATTCGTTTAACATAATGCATAAGATTCCAAATTTTAAGATTCTTATAGGTCGAGAGAGATCAGGTATAACAGATAAACATATTAATAATTATCGCTCAAGGGTTCAGTGATTTCTTTATAGCTTTAATATTTTAGAAGGCGTTTGAATGTATGGCATACTGCGCAAAATATATGTAAAAAAAAAAGATAAAATCACATACAATTAAATAAATAAACATATTATAGGCTTGTAATATAATCAAATGATATTTTACGAGTATTATAAGTAGTATTGCAAGTCGTACTGTATCAATAATACGCTCACTTATGGACGCCCGAATTAACTGATTGTCTTTGGAACGAACGAAAATTACAATAAAAATATGTTAGCTCAAAAGGAGGCCCTCGAGAGACGCACGAGTGATGGATATTGGATTTTTGAAAGCTAAGCAATTCGCGTATATTAAAACCACAAACATGAATATAGGAATAACATGACAATATATTGGCGTCGGATAATGATGCACATGTCGTTAAATCGAATATTATAAAACAATAGCGATTGGTAGGATCGGCTTGCACATTGTCCGCGTGCTCCATGTACTTCTCGAGTTATTTGGAGTTCTGTCGCAGCTTCGATGGTTGCAGTCGAAATTCGAAAAGTATGTTTCACTGAAATTTGAAAAGTATCCGAACCGTTCCCTCGAAGGCGACCGAATGGAATAAACCACAAGTGACAGTTGAGCTGTTATTTCAGCATTATTGTATTGTACAGAAACAATCGTATCAAATCAGAAATATCGAAAATTAATAATTGTCGCGGAATCGATACTGAAATATCGATCGATTATCGAAGCGTCTGCGCTTTTTTATGTCCGATATACAAACAATGACTTTTTGACAATAATCCCTTACACGACGTTGTTTTTCAAACATAATTTAGTTACATTAACTAAAAATGTAATGAGACATCGTCTTTTAAGAGAAAATGTTTCCATACGTTAAATTGAGCTAAATTCTTTTTAAATAATGTACGTTAACAAAATGTATTTCGCTTAAATGGTACACCTAAATTATGATTTGATTACCTATGATGGTTATTAAATTGGGTTATTTATACATCTACATTTAAAAGGTGCGTTTTTAGACATTCATTTCACCTCTTGCTACATTATGGAATTAATAAAATACCCTTACTGCTCCTTTATAATAATCAACGTTTATTTTGTTCTAAATAAAACTGCAACGCGTTATCGTATTCTATCAATAATATGCACGTATGAAAAAAAATGCTCGATATAAATTACTCTCTCGATAGATGGCTTTTGAGACAAAAAAAAAACACTTCCATTCGCACCTATCACACCTATCTCACGAAACATAATCACGTCCGCTTGCGCTCTTTATAAAGAACGCTGTTAAAGGATGCATAAGCGGCCCGAAAAATGATAGCTGGCAGGATCTGACAGAAGATATCTCGCCATCATCGCATCAGGCATACCAACAGTTGACAAAAGTTCTGAAATCTCATCGCTCTCTTTGAGAAATGATCACGCCCGTCTTTAATAACAACGAAAAGGGTCTAACTGTCAACCTTCAAAATCAATCCAGCAACATTACTCAATCGTTCGGTCAGCATCACCTAACGAGCTGCATTAAGTACTAAATAGTTCAGCAGCTCAACCTATGTTCTAGCAAGACTACCTCTCCGCAGTAACTGTCGATGAATTGAACGACTGTCTCATGGACTTCTAAACAAAAAAGGCACTCGATAGTATCAACAATAGTCTCCTCAAGCTGGTACCGTCAAACGTGATCTTGCCCTTGATGGCGACCTTCAACACCTGTATGTGTAAAATCAACTTTCCAGATCCCCGTAAAAGGTACGCGGGCATCGGTATATTGAAGCCTGAAAAGCCGCGTACGAACCCATCCAGTTATAGATCTATGAAATTTTCTAAGCACAATAGGAAAACGATTGTTTAAACTTTACAGCTTTATCGAATCTCTCAAGCCGTAGGTACATAAGTCATGTTATCTGACACTCGTCACTGATAACGTTATTATAATCTGGTATACATATGTATATTTATATTTCAATTCTTATGAGATACGTTCTATATTCTTAAAAATAAATAATGTTAATACTCAGTAAACAGGATATATAATATTCTTTACTGTTGGTAATGACATATTTTATATATCTAAGATGTAAGTTTATATGATTAAATGTGATTAAAAACCAGGAAAAATTTTAATTTTATCTGTGTATAAAAAGCTAGATCAATTTATATAATATTTAGTGAAGCAACAAAAATTTGATAATGGTTTCATAATCATTGAATGAGTTACTACGCCCACTCAGACGTTATTAGTCGGTAGTTGTTATCAAAATGAACTAACTTTCGCAAAGTATTAACGTCCTTTACATACAAACTAAGTTTTCTATCGAATTCCCGTAGCGAAAAAGTCTTATAGGCAGCTTTTAAATAAATTGTTTAATGAATTTTAGTGATTTAATTAAATTTAATTTTGTCAAAGTTCTAATTATGTTTTTGCAAAGCAATTTCTTCTGAAAAATCCGAGTTCGAATTGTGAATATGGAGTTTAAGCTTTAAGTTTAAAAGAATGTTAATTAATTTGTTTCGACGAAGTGGTGTCGTAAAATAAATCGATGATGGTCTCCTTAAAATAAAGAAGCAATTTTCTCATTTATTTCTAGTCAAAATTTAGAGAATTTAAAGTTCTCATAAAAAGCATGTTACATACTTATGGTGTCTTAACTATTTGTCAGAAGGTTTGTTGTCTTTGTGGTTTATGCGCAATTTATGAATTTTTAAACACCGTAACATTTTGAAAATGAAAAGGAATTTAGTATGGTAACCGGTGTTTCAAATGTTCATTTGAGTTTCGATAATATTATCGTAGAAATTTGATGATGAAACAGAAATTAATGCTTGACTGTTCATCGATTGTTGTTCTATTGTTTACTTCGAAATAGATATTAGCTAATTTTAAAACCGCAACAACAAAATACCTCTTTGTGGGAAGAATTAAATGAATACACCTTAAAATGAAGCGTGAATTTTATCTACTGAACAAGTTTCAAGATTTCAATGGTTACTAACAAAATTAAAGTTTCATTCGGTTCCTCAATTCTAATTTTTTTTTTATTTATCTGAAATAATATTGAACTGATAATTTTTCATCTTTCCATACTTGTGTCAGCTTTATTATTGCTTAAATAGACTTAATTGTTAAGTAGCTTGCAATATACTGACATGTCATGCAATAATATACATTTTGTCATATAATGACTATTACAATATAACCATGGATGTACATATTGTACATCAAACGTCTCTACAATTAAGTATTAGATATTTATGTATTATACGGTCGTTCGTTTATAGGGGTCGTTTAAGTATTACGTGAGCAGAGTTGTAGCCATTTTTATCTCCACCCACAACTCGGCCCCTTGTCACCGAAAGTAAGCAAAGCTCTTACTCCCCTCCATGCCAACGTACAAGATGGTGTATTTTTTAAGATATCTGTTTAGAGTTTTTTCTTGTTATTCATACATCACAGTTATCAAGTGTACGACTATGAAATAAGCAATTTATATAGGAATTTAATACTTATTTAAGATATTAACGTAAAGATGTTTATTTATTTTGTTCTGTTTAAGAAATTGGAAAATTGAAATTAGTCGTCCTCAGGCAATAGGTAAAGAAATACTGATTTAGAACGCATCAAATACAATGGTTTAGAGCGAACACTGATACGTGTTAGTAGCGCCCGTGGTTCTTCCCTTGAATCGATTCTTTTTTACTTAACCATCGATATCTCGTGCGAGTTAGCAATAATTAATTATTTCTAGAAATACCTAAACATCATTTCCGCTTCGAAGTGCAGACAAGTAGGATTTTCATATACGTTTAAATATTTTGTAAAAAAAAATGTTGCTGATGTCAAAAATAAGCAAAGCGACCCCCAACCCTTTCGTTTGAGATTTTGAGAGCTATTACAATTTTCTTATATCTAGTATCAGAACCGGCTTCCTATCATTGCGTACTGCAAATAAGTAGATTAACAGGAACCCATTCGCATTATCCGAATACTTCCAAATAAATTGACCTACGAATATAATAACATACGAATAATATCATCAAAACTGCAACGCAATCTAAACACAGTCCAGTGTACACGGCTGTATAACTTTTATTTTTGTTATATGTACTATATAAAAATCTTATTCAAGAAATCAGTATCACTTTAATTCGTGTTAGATTTCTCACACTGAGTTCGGATTGGAAAACTTAGAAGGTATGAAGATATTATTTTTCTGTAGCGACAACTCGTCAATTATAAATTATCGACGTAATAGAGTTATACTTGGTTAGTGTTGTACGACGTAATATTTGGCGCGAATCGGCGCTGAGCAGGTTCATCACTAGTTGAAATCAATCTAATATCATATCTGTACGGTTGTTAAGTTCAGTGTGCGACGAGATCATATAAGCATGACTGTTGTGACATCGTAAATATTGCATCGTCATACAGCCGCTGCCTCATCAGAACCCCAACAGTCACAGTAGCCCGTGACGTAAGTACTAGTGCACTATTAAGCACGATTAAGCAGGTGTAATGAAAGTGGCTTGTACCTACAATACTTTTATGCCTCGACCATGCGCTGCATCAGACCAAGTGTACGCCATCAGGGTTTTGTGTTACTAACAACGCGAGAAAGGCGAGCTCAGACACGAAATGTATATGAACTTTCCCCGTTTGAGCGTTAACGGGTGGTGCGGTGAGCATGCAGTCCTACCTGTGGTATAAAGTTGAATACATTAGATTAGACAGTTTTAAAAAAAGTGTAAATAGCACTTGCGTGAAGAAGATTCCATACCACAAATCATTGTACTATTATACGGTAAAATTAAGCAACGTGTTTTGTACGCATTATCTCTTCTCGACTATTCGGGTAATCTAATCTTGATAACTCGATCAAAGTTATTTTTTAAATATTTTATTTAGCCCCGCAAACTTACCTCTACAATCAGAATTAATTTACTTACACTAGACGTTCGTGATTGGATCGCGTAACTCTTAATAAGTACTAAAAACAAATAATACGTTTTTTTTTTGTACAGGAGATTCGGAAAAAATAGGCTGTGACAGGAGGATAGTCAGATGGAACATGAGAGTTATCTGATTAGAAATTCGTTTTTCCATCGAGTGAACTTATACAGATTACTTATACAGCCATGGAATTAACGCCTAAGCCATATGTTAGAAAGCGGGTCACAATTGACATGTATTATTTGCTTCAAGTGTATATATATTTTATATATTTGGGATTTCATAATAATAATGTTTTTGGACGTAAAAACATCACCATCTGGTCCCAAACTAAGCAAATTGAAAAATTAAATCGTATAATTTCATAATTATTGTTCAGTTCCGATGAGTCAAGTGCTAGCTACTCTTTAAGATCTTGTTAAATCCGGAAACTTAAAATAAGAGATGGTTCTACTTAAAAATACATTTATCATAATTATCTTTTTCATATGACTTTTCCTGGCTGAATATAAAACAAATGTTTGCTTCCTTTATATTTATATCTACACTACAAGATCGAAGTCGATTTCTTGCCTTTTATTCTGCTTCTATTCTTGATCGTGATCTAAGACCTGATTCTAGTCTCGATCCTGATTCTAGCACCATTATTGATAACAATTTAAACATTGTATAGAATTAATGTATTTGATAACCATATTGTGAATAGAAAGTACGTTTCTCTGATATGCAAATCGATATCCTCAAGGAAATAGTTATTATGTAAGATGCAAAAATGTATGTTAGAACCACGGACCCACGAATAGACCAGCGTTCGTTATTTACCACAATTATGTAGACTTATTGACTGTCCTATTGCAATAGAAACATTTCTTATTATGTATATTAAAATTATTAAAAATTCCCCCCATATTCGGTGGTGAATTTATTGATCTGTGAGTCTTGTCGCTCGCTGAAATTGTTATTTTGGCTATTTATAAGCCCCAGGGAAGCGTAATTGTTAATAATTTTATTTGTTCTACTCTCAAAAACGCCTTTGATATTGTTTTTCGTATTGTGTTAAGTCAACAAAATACAATATATTTCCTTTTTCAATATTGAACAGCGTGTGCTTCTTATGCCATCCTAGTACGTCACTTCGGCAGTTTTAGTACATTTTGGTTTGGGTAGAATTAAAACGAATAAAATGAATGTAAACCGCGAGTTGCGCACGGGCTGTTATGCTCTTCGTTTCTATGAGGCACTTAAGTAATTGCAACTTTCTTAAAAGCCCAAAATAATTAAGTGTGTTAAAAAAGGCCGTTTGATTACTTAGCTCACTTTCCATTTTTTATGAGTGTGCTCATAAAAATCGAAGCTGTACCGTGCAGTAAGCATAAATTATAAGTTTCCTTATATCAATTAACATTTATTATATTATAATATTATTGAACGGCAATGTAAACCAACGATGCTTTGATTAAGATTAACCGTTTTCACGTCATTTTAATATTTCATATTAAGCGGGGGCAATAGCGGGGGTATGACCCCCGCTATTGCTAAATTTAGTACTCATTGCATTGTGTTGTTTCATCGTACCTTTGGTTAAGATGTCGAAGTGTTCTGTTAAAAAATGCAAAAACAGTACGTAAAAGTTATGAAAAAGGAAGGTAATTCTTATTTTTGACAAGCAAATTTCAGTTAATGTATAATAGGTGCTCAATCATGTATTATAATGAGTGTTCGATAAGTATTTTGTATTTCTTCGTTTAAAGTAGCATTAAAAAGCCGAGATATAAACCGACTTCAAAGAAATAGACTTATGCAACATCAGTCTCGTATTTCTTGCGCTGTCATATTATCCGGTCGCATAACAATGGACACTGTTCTTATAATGATTTTTTTATTTGATTTATATTTATACAATTCTTAAAATTACTTCTATATTATATTCAAATTCGTTTTTACAAGCAAATTATATATACGTATTATGTTCATCAAAAATATGTTAGTTTAATTAATCGTCATCTTATTTTATTGTATAAATAATTAAAAAAAAATATATTACTACACTTTTGAAATTATCAAGTTCTTTCATATAGATTTTCACCGACGTTGTGAAATTAATGATTCATATTAATTTTAATCTTAGGTATTTACTATATTAAGCTTTATAATGAAGAAAAATGTACTATGATTCTTTTCATATATTTAACCAAAAATCAATAACACAGATTTTAAATAATATCAAATCGCTTCACTGATGTCTTGTTTTAGAACAAACAGCACGTGTAAAAAATAGGACTTATTGTTTTTCAATAATAAAATGATCGTTACATGTTCATTATGCATTTAAAAATGAACCTTATATTATGACAGACAAGACACATCATATACATTTTGAGCCATTTTCCTGCATTCGTATTTCAATTTTGATAAATGACCGACATATAAGCTAAAAGGCCATATTTTGGACCAACGTACCGGTTTGGGAAACATATTTATAATTGTTTTTATAATTGTATATGACTATTTTAAATGGTTACGTTGATTTATTTTAATGAAAGCTTCAAAGTTAAAAATAAAACAAAACAGATTATATGACCATATCAGATTATATTAAAAAATAACCGCCTTTTGGACTATAAACAAGGTATGTGTCATTGTGGATGCTTTAAGTTTTTGAAATATATATTAATTATCTATAAATACCTGAATTATGTCAATGAAAAGTTTAGCTTATTAGCCATTGCAAACAAATTTTAATTTTTTTTTTGGGTAAGTACTTAAATTAGAAATGACACCAACATTGAAAACAAAGCTCAAAAGATTTGAATAATGAATAATACTTTCTTTGTTAATTAAATTAGTGATTATTTATTTCAGATAAAAAAAAATATGGTAAAAGACTAAGAAAAAAAATCGGAATTGAATAAAACAAGCACAAAAAAAAACTAAATTTATCTGTAAAAATATGTGCAAACAACTCCAAAGCACCAAAGAAGGCGGCAATTTTAGTGAACTATTCCAAAAAGGTTTCAAAAAAAAAAAACCTATCCGACTGAATTATTCTGCTGATGATGTAGTTAATGCTTCAAAAGCTGCCGCTGCTTGAGGAGTGCCTGTGACTACGCTCTCCAGAAAAAAAAGCTAACCCTGAGGTATCTAAACAAAGGATGATGCTGTAACAGTTTTCTCTGATAATAAAATAATTGGCTGGATTCTTTTCAGAGCTCAGCATGGTTTGCCAGTTACAGAAACAGAATCGATAAATGGATAGTTAAACAATTTCCAAGGGACTCAATTTCTAATTGTGTTATACCTGGATAATCATTAATCACTATGAATAAGTATTGAGTTGATTGGCCCAGTTCTCGATGCAACCCACGTAATGCGATTGCTGTGCAACTTTTAGGTAAAGAAAAGGAAACGAGCAAGATAAAATAAAACAAATGCAGAAAAATATTAAAGACGTAACTAAACAACTAAAATTTTTAAATTTAAATAGATCTTGTCGTCATTGAATATTTATCTAAAGAATTTGAACTGTTCTTGTCATTCTCGTTTTATAACTGAGTGTTTATTTATAGTTGGTTAATTCATTTATTACTTAAATATTACTGTTTAAATACTTAATAATAATATCAAACAAGTTTTTGTATAATAAATAAATTATTTACTTACTGAATAAAAAGGTTAATGTCTAAATTTTTCAGTTTATTTTATGTTCTATAAATTAGGACACACCTTATAAAAAACTCAGACATGTTGCTTCATACTGTTTCGCAAATAGGGCCGTGATTACCTATCTCTTTTTTATTTAATTTAATAAAATTTTCAGCTTAAATTAATTTTGTAAACGTTGTAAAAAAAGTTTGTAAACACTTCAGTAGATGTCAGGTGAATGATTAACACGAAAGTTCTATTTTTAATCTTAACTTTCTTTTAAATGATAGAAAATATGTAACTCCAATTCATGAAGTATTTTTATAATATGGCCCTTTACCATAATTATTAAATAGAAATATTATTAAAATATATTGTTTTTATTATTCTCCTACTTAAAATGTAATAACTATTCTAGTTAATTATTGACTGTACTGTATAATAGTAGTAATAACATTTAGACGTTAGTTCTGTTTGTAGCCTGATATCCTATTTTAGTATTTTTTATTTTAATTGTACCAAACAACTGTTACAACATATTTGTTGATTTTTTTTATGATACAGCTTGTATTTATGAAAAATTTCATTAAAATCTCCATTAATCCCAGAAAATGGAAATACATAATGAATGCGAACTTCGTGATCTTAGCAATAAAATTGTTGTTTCAGACTACAGGTCCGTTCCGAGATCCATTCTCAGTCGGGCAATATATACATATAAGGCTCTCGAAAGAAGAAAAAAAACCTAGTTCAATACTCTAACTTCGATAATTTGTATGTGATGATTATCTCAGAACGTATATATAGTACATGTCTCTTTACATTTTGTCATGATTACGTAAAAGTACGATCAGGTATAGATTTACCATTACCTAGCAAAAGGGCATGCGACACCTTTAGAGTCGATAATATTTCGTTACATTATGGCGAAGTAAATCACCCGTCACCATCCATCACCGCCCCAAAACAGAGTAATTGACCCGAAAGTTTATTTTATACATTACAAGACGCTCGAGCTGTTTAGGTACGTATACGACGTTTTATTACATTAACTTAAAATCCAGAGAGGTTAGCGTTATTTAATGTTGTGTAACATATTTCATTTCATTACCGAACGGCTCCAGTTGGGCACATCTCACTAAAGTCTTATTTAATTTTTAGGGGCTTGGATTTTCATCCCTTCGCGTTAGTTAATTATCAAAGTCTTGACAATCGTCCCCGGCCGGCAGCTTAACATGGTCTATGAGTGAGAAGAATGAAATTCACCAAAAATCTTAGAAGTTGTTTTGCAAAACTTCTTTGATGATATCTCTCGAATAAACCAACCGAGTTTGATGTAGTTTGCAACAATTTACTTCTAGGCAAAATCGCTTAATAATTTTGGAACTTGATAATTTTTCAACACACACACACACACACACATAAACGCATGCACGCACGCACGCATGCACTCAAACACACAGATTTCACTCGGAAAATGGTCGAAATATGTTCCTAGTCTTCTAAGACGTCAAGATCTGAAAATCTGAGTGAAAACATCAACTTCCTATTTTTATGAAAAGTTATCAATTTTCACAGTGTGAAAATTAAAAATTTTTTTAGAGGGTATGCTCTTACAATAGGACGACTAATAAAAAATAAAAGATTGAGAAAATTTACGGGACATTATTCAATACTTCTTACAAGACCACGTTTATGTTTCATACGTCAATTTAATTTTTAAAGCAATACTTAGGATTTGTAACGTTGCAAAGTGACTCACAATATGTTTCAAATCTGCAATTTCTTAACAAGTGTCATAGAACCAATGTATTGTTGTATTTTGATTTAATGAAAAGTCAAGATTGGAATCCCTAAATCTTATATTAGGAAAAATATTAAAAAAATATTATTAAACGGGATATTGCTTAATAAATATTTTAAAATAACACTGCTCCTCACACCAATTCATATTTCTACTCCTTATACATTAGTTATTCGTAGCGGAGGCCCATTTAGAAATATTGGCTCATCTGATAGAGTTAGAGCTTTGGCAGTTTAAATTTTTCGAATTACTATTAATATTTTTTTGGAATCTGACAGCTTATACTTGTGCTTTATAGATATAAAAATTCAACAAAATTATGTTTAGAGATTATCTATTGATCAAAATAATTGTTTTAAGGGCTTGTTAATTTTTTTTTTGATTTTATATTTAAAATGATGAAGTGATTTTAGCTCAAAGCTAAAAGCCAGATTTTCTATTTTTATATACTTGATGTAATTAATTATGTTCCGTCAGATTTTATAATAGCACTTTTGGAGGACAAACGAATTTGCGAGGCACCAGAGAGTAAGATAGACATCGTTGGTCATGTACACTTGAAATTCCAAAAGTGTCATTTATGCGTTGCCGGCTTCTGGCCTCTTTGGTAAGAATAGGACATTTAGTATAGGGGATTGATGGAGTAGTAGTAGTAGATAGATAGATAGAGTAGGGTGATGGAAGGAGGAGTGTGACACCGGAACTCTCATTTATTGAACAAATCGCAACAGCGAAGATGTCTTCACGTCTGCAAACTGTGAGAATTTGATATTTTACCGGTCCAGCCAACCTCGTTAACCACAGAATGGGTCTGCCGCTCTAAATTACAAAGTATGCGTTTAACACGAAATTAATTATATATTTCTTCTGTGTAGTAACGATACTTTCACTTACATAATATTAAAATTATTTTTATAAGATATGCAAATTATTTATCATCAAATATAACGCTGAATTGGTGTAATCAAATTCCTTTACAAAGTGGGCGGCTCTTTGATTGATAGCCCATTACTTTGAATATTAAACAAATTCTAATGATTCAAGCCTCAGAGAAGCTCTTTGATATTTTGAGTGTTTGCGTCTAATTATTTTTAGAGAAACATAAAATTTATAAAAGCAATCAATCATTTCAGTCTGATTACATTATTTGTGTGTCACTTTAACAACTTGTTTTTCGCTTTATCGCCCGGTAAATCTTAAAGTATCAGAGCTACTAGCTTTAGTCACATACAAATTCACTCCAGAGAAGTGTTTTATTGCGTATAAATGGATAAAAATAAATACATTTATTTTTCTTTTTTAGAAAAGGACTGATCAGTCAGTCCTCTAATATTCACCTCCAAAAACATCAAAATCCGTTTATTTATAACATGTAGTCGTGCCTGGCTACATAACTTTGTACATGTGCTAAGTAGCAAAGTTTTTACGTTCAGTAGTTTCGAAGAAATGGGCTGTAACAGGCGGGCGATCAGACAAACAAATGCGAGTCTAATCCTATAAGGTATAAGGTTTTTCATCGGCTAAAAACATGTAAATACACGAAAAAATTATTGCGCAGTCAATGAAATCGGCAATGACATCGGTCATAGTCGTTGGTCATGAATTTTGGTTTATAATCGCACTATTGCTTTTTACCAAATTCTCACTACACTCACTCTGGCATATTTTTATGCCGTGTCAGCAGTCGTATAGCCTTTACTAGGATACAATGTATGAATGTTTGTTTACGCCTTGTCTTTTTTGATGTCGAGGCCTTTAATAGATGAAAGGCTGGTCGTCATCAAGGCTAATCGGTGGACTTTCATTTTACGCTTCTCGGGTACGGAACCCTAATGACAGATTCTTTCAATGACATTAGTTTAATAAATTATTGATATGCCGGTAAATATCGGTAAAATGTCCTATGACCCACAAAATATTTATTATTAGGTACTTTAAATATTTACTCCCTTTCTTAAATATATTCATGAAATATTTGTATTGTTATTTCGTGTTACATTTTTATTGTTTTATTGAATAGGTTTTGATGATATGTTTGTAAAGGTTAAACCGGACTTGTTTGGTTAAAAATTATTCCATAGCTCGTTAAACAGAAACATGAATTTCTCGTTCAGTACATTTTTCGCTGAAAAATGTTCGCAGAATTTAATTGTGAATATTTTTTTGCGTGGATATTAGGTGTAAGATAGATGAGTTTTTGATTTATGTAACACTAGCTTTTCACCCACAGCTTCGTCTGTGTGGATGTAGAATGTGTTCCTTCACCTATTATATTGAAGGATTTCGCTGTCAATCCTACTCAATTTTCCCCCATTTTTCAATAAGTCGAATGCATCGTAACCACAATGTCGAGGTAAGTTTTTTTTTCGAACATTATTCTTTGTTCATATTGTGCCGTTTATAAGCTTGCAAAGCTAGCAATTACTATTAATAAGTTTCAATTAATAAATTATTTAGTCAATTAATGAGTAGACGATGAATTATATAATGCGAATAATTTGTGTGGAAAAAGGTTAATATAAACGTATTTTCTAAATAAAGTATTAACCTACAAAATTTGGAGGTTCAAATCAATCCCAATTACAAGTAAAACGTAAATCTGTGTTTTAAAAGATGTAACTTTGATATTTTTTTTGCTAAATCGGACGACGACAACTGATAAATTAAAGTCAATAACATGAAAAACCGGAGTACCAAAGATTACTTTCACATGTTTTGTATTTAGTTATAGATTAGAATTTAGAAAAAAGATATTTCTACCTTGTTGTCGGTATTTCGTATGCTGTATGCTATGTTATCTATGTTGTTTACGTAAACTTACACATTTTCATTTAATGGGGATTTAATGGGGGTATAATCCAACGATAGGAGCATACTCCGTGGCAAAAATTCATACCAATATCGCACAATTAATATTGCTTTGGCATTTCCTGCAGTTTATTTATTTTTTGAAATGAGTCATGACTATTATTATGTTATTAACCGTCAAAACAACAGAACAAATAGCGTAAATTCTACATTAAATTGGAATAATAAAATAAATGGATACCTAATGTGAATAGCAACAAGTAAATAATGTAACTTTAAGTTACTAATTACACTGGTCTACATCAAATTTGCCTTTTACATGAAAATGTACTATATTGATTGTATTTCACTCGCTGAAGATAAATATACAAGTAAAAATTCATAGTTACGTCTTATTGTGCATTTGTGCCGTATCTAATACCTTTAAACAAGCAATTCTTGTATATTTGTTTGTTTATATATACCAGCTATCTCGGAAACGGCTCTAACGATTTTCATGAAAAATTTATATTTAGATAAAGTTTAGTGTTTCAAGTTTATCTACATAGGTGTTTTTCCCGGGAAAACGCGATTTTCCAAGAAAAAAAATTAAAAACCGGGATATGAATGCTTACTTACTAAATATATAGATATTTCGCCACGGGCTTTACAGTTGCCGTGGAGCAGCGGCTATCACGTATGCTTTCTGTGCAAAAGATCTTGAAGTCGAGTCTGGGGTGCATCTTGATTTTTTTTAAATTTTTTTTTTATCACGCTATTTTAATTTTTATTATTATGACAAGCATTTTTTTCTTGCAAGTTAAATTTGATCCACTTCCCGGTTGCTTTTTTTAAAATTAATTTTATCAAAAATAACCTCGTTATTAGTTTTTTTTTATTTTCGTGGTTGTTTTTGAAATATTAATTTGGAAATGTGTCAGTCGTCAGTTGTGGTCCATTCAATGGGAAACGAGTGCCATCTTGTGTTAAAAGATAAAACTACGATATCAATTAGATCTCAATACGATCTCATTAGTAGCACTAAGTAAGTAGTAAAATATATCGAATATTATAAATTGCACAGAAATCATTAAAAAAAATATTTTGGAAACATTAAAATCGCCTCAGACAACCATATTTTATAATTTTAATATTACAACATTTGATATTTTACTGGTGATAATGGACTGTTTTTTAATCAGCGAAATGAAGTGACATTAGTTTTACAACTCGGTATATTAACAGTGTTTTATACACTTAGTGTATCCAAAAAATAATCCGAGCAAAGCTCGGTCGCCCAGCTAGTATAATATAAAAGCGGGTAGGGCGATACATATATCACATTAATGACTATAATTCAAAATATTTAGTGATAGTAAATTTTATTATTTTGTATTTGTTTGTTGCGTCTAACGCTGACTGTGTTTTGTACAACAATTAAAAGGTGAAATTATTATCGTTTTTTTTTGACATTTGTAGTGAAAAATTTACTTTTCATTACGTCCCGTAAATGTGTTAATAGTGCAGACAATTTTTGCTACATATGTGGTAAGGTGATCCACAATAACCAAAGATGTTCAATAACTCAACGTTTAGAAACTGCTTAATTCCATTATTTTGGAAATAGAATTAAAAACCAAGACACGTCATGGGTACCGTATTTTAGTTGCGCAACTTGCTCCATAAATTTGATTAAGTGGCTAAACAAACAGAAACGTTCATTGTCTTTTGGTGTTCCAATGATGTGGACGGAACCTACCAATCATGCGCGGTACATCAAAAAAAAAAGAGACGAAGCGTGGTATACCCTGACGCAGCCTCTGTATCGCAACCTGTACCACACCGAATCTATTTACCTGTTCCTCAACATCCCAAAGAGTATCAAGATTCTGAAGAAGAGATTAATTAAATAGAAGTTGACTACACTGAGCCTACAACCTCCCAATCGTCACAGTTTATGGGTGACAATGTTGCTTGTGACGAACCTCATAGAATCTTGATTGTTTCCCTTCTAACTGCGGTGATGTAATTGAACGAACATGGTGAATGATTCCACCAAGATATCTGGACAATGGAAAAGAGATATCAGGGCCGATGAAATGTGTCAATGTTAGCGGACTACTGATGGAATTTAAGAAGAGCGATTAAAAAAGACAAACGTAAAAGAAGAGAAAACCTTAATTAAATACGTTTAAATATTTTGTTAATATTTCAATATTCCCAATTTTATATAAAAAATAAAAATAAATAGATATAGGTTTTTTTAAATAAATTGTTTTGTACTTTAGCATGTTATTAAAAGTCAAATTTTGTATATTAGGTATATTTCCAAAATAAGAGCTAATTAAAAAAAATATTCGTGTTTTCGTATTCAAAAACCTCAAAGCTGTATAAAAATATAGTATTTCAAATGAAAGGCACACATAAATTCAAATTTTGTAGACCAGACGCAATATTTTATGTGACATTAACTATGTTTGTATTTAATGGTTGATGAGTTACCTTGGCTTCCAAGACTTTATGAGGGAATTCGTCGTGAATATTTTAAGATTCGTAAAAAATCAGACGCGCAAGAAAGTCCAATTTACGTTCCTATGATATTCTTTAGAATATATCGAAGGAAAAAGCTCTGCGACTCCCAGGTACTAGTAAACTGTATACGTTTCACAACACAAAGAGACGCAGAAGTCTCAGGCAGGTACCATATCAAATCAAGTAATAAATAAAGAAAGAAATTAATTAGATCAAACTTAAATTCTTGTGCTCGATCAAGAATGTCAAGTCAAGTGTCTTTAATGAGTTTTAATTGTACGAAACAACATTTAATTGTACGTAATAGACTCGTCTACAGTTTTCCCTGTGGTGTTGAAATTCAAGTCGAAATAGCACAACCACTTCAAGAATCTTAGCAACAAATACTTTATGAAAAGAAAATGATATAAGCTGTTGCGCTGAAAAATAAACTTATAAGGATCAATCGGCAACAAAAAGAGCCAATAATTTGTTGGTATTTCATCAATAAAAATGATCCACACCTAGATCTTACTAGTAACTTAACAAGTTCCAGTTATCTTTGAAATATGAGCTGTCTTCTAATTTTGACAACTTATTTTATTTGTAGCCCAATTCAGGTAGTCAGCGGCTCTTCGATAAAATCCTTTTTTGTGGTACAATTTATGTTAAGTTAATTCAAAATTACAGTACAATTAATTAATAATAAACGCTATTCGTAATACGGTCAAGGAAGGTTCTACCTACTGCTATAGGTAGATTGTTACTCGTATTGTGTTTAAACGTAGACTCAATCAGAATGCTTTTTTTTTTTTTAGTTTTCTCCTTGCGGGGAGAGGCGGATAAAAAACCTAATGAGCTGCCACGCACCCGCGTGCGTGACTTTCACGGACCAAAAAACCCCCGAAGCAACATGTTGATCGGCCGTTGTCCGTAGCCCCAATAAATTGGAGTTTTTAGGACTTCGTCTGTCGCGGCCGATCGGCATGCCGTCGGCGCGTGATTGCCCAATGGATGCCGCGAAGTGGGCATCTCGGCATAGGAAATCACGTGGAGATTTAGCTCGGGCTTAATCTCCTAGCAGGGTGCCGGATTCAGAATGCGGTGGTGTTTCAACTTTTATACCGCACAGTAAACGAGATGTCGCCATCGGCGGCTTGCCTTGCAGGTCCATTTTTATCTACGTAAATTAATTTATTTGAAATTGTGTTAATTTGTAATGAATTGTCGTCTTATTTTATTTTATAAGTAATAAGAAAGTTTTATATTACTATAAAGTATAATCTTTGACATGATAATTTCTAAAGTACACTTTAGAAATTATTAAGTTCTTTCATGTATATTTTGACCGATATTATGAAATCAAAGATTTATATTAAATTTAATCTTAGGTGATTACTACATTAAGCTTTATTTTGAAGAAAACTATACTATAGTTCCTTTCATACATTCAACCAAAAAAGATAATCAAAAATTAAAATTATGTTAAACCACTCCGGGTGTCTTGTTTTAGAACAGCACGTGCAAATTGTAAAAAAAATATGACTTATTGTCTTCCAATAACAAAATGATCGTTATTTGTTCTCTTTGTATTTAAAAGTGAACTTTGTTATGACATTTTGGTAGAAATATAAGATGATAAATAATATTCCTTCTTTTTCTTAGGCACTGCAAATTGCTATTATAAAATGTAAGACAGAGACAACATGTGCATTTTGAGCCATTGTTCGACATCCAATAGTATGTACGCATCTTTTCTTTTTTATACATCTATGGTGGCAAGTCCTCGCATTGGATTAATGGTTTCGCCCTAGGGTTTAGAGGAATCGGTATGTCTGAATGATAGATAATAGAGAGTCTCTTTTCAACAAATATGTATGATATATAACTTTATGAATAGTGCGTAATAGTCCGTATCAAACAACTATGGGTTCAATTTTGCAGTTCTTCTCACTTGAATTCCGTCTTAATAGCAATATTAGTTTTTTTTTTATATCCACTCTATTTAATAAATGGTGAGTAAAAATCACGTTTAAATTTAATGCAAATTTGATAAAAACGATAAAATATATGTATATAATTATTTCATTATAGTTTCGAAAGCTAAGCATCGCTGCTGTTGGGTTTTTTAACTGTTTTTACCTTCCAGCCTTTTCAGTAACTCACCGATAAGATCTGTTTTAGAACAGCGGCAGTAGAAGCATATCTTGATGAAATTTGTCCAGTAACAAAATTACATTGAAATGCTTTACTTACATGCATTTAAAAACGTGATGTCATTCAAATACACCTACTACAGAAATTAATATGAAAATTAAACAATGATTGCTTTTTAAGTCCGTAAATAGAATAATCTAAAATATAAATATTGTACCAAGTTATGCGTCAGATAGCGGGATAATAAAAATTTTAACCAATAATTTTGTAAACCATGTACATAGATGAATATAAATATATAGCGAACCATGTACTTCAGCATAAAATATATGATCAGCTTTGTTATGGTGATTTTTTTTCATGACATCTAGCGGAATAAACTTAATCCTCAGTGACTCCGATACTAGTTCTTCCAAAAATTTGATTCTATTTCATCTCCCTTCAACAGATGGCGCTAATTAAATTTACTATCATTGCTTTCCTTTAACTTTAGACAAAAACTTCTAACTTTAAATAAAGATGGCGAAAAGTTTAAAAATTATTTAATTGCTCTGATATTTTAGAGTACTGATATTCACAAAACAGATTATATTTTGAAGCAGTGCTTTCGTACTATTATAGTGTTTTTTGTATTTTGTGCTTTTATACTACGTTGAACTGGCAAATTAATAGTAGCTCAAAAAGACTAACAATCAAAATCTTTTAAAGGAATCACAAATTGTATTTCTTTAGTGCGCGTAGAAATTTGATAAAGAAATTTATAAAGCAATTTTCTATACTGTCATGTCAACTCTGTCCTTAGTTATAAAAATTACGAATTGTGTTTATATCCATACCTAACTTCTCAAAACCTATACAATTCTTGTAAGTATAAAAAAAATTTAGGACGGTCGTGTCTGTACATGGAAAATTTTTGCTAAAATTGACAACTGGTGGTATAAGGGGTGTAAAAGAATATATAAAATTCTGTTTCAAAATGCTTACATATATTATGCACAAATAAATTGAATAAACTATAAGAAAACGGATTAAAATTGGTTTGCATAACCTCACATTGACAGAAAAATTGATTAGACACCATAAAATGTAAGACAAGATAGAAACTTTCAAAACTAGAAGTAATGAATAAAACATAAGCAATCGTCCTTAGAATTATTTGTGTAAGTATGGAATAAATTCACACGATAATCGAAAATTATAATGTAATTTGAGTAGGTACAGTACAGCGCACAAAATTCTGCCGCTGTGAATTTAGCCACAAAAGCATGAAATATAAATGCGGGGGAGAAAAAGAAAGGGTCGGGGAGAGTTATGCCTGCGTGTTGAATCATTCGCGGGCAATTCAGAGCGGCAGAGTTTCGTGCGTTGTACTGTACTGTTTATACGTGGATCAATCTGAAGGTTCTTAGAAAATGAAAAACTGAGTAAACAAATTTTTTTTTCTTTATTATTATTGTTTATCAATATAGTGTCTGTTAAGATCAATATATCGCTCAGTCCTGGATTTGTCAATAGGCCGTGTAGGCCGCGGCCTAGGGGCGGCAGCGTCCTAGGGGCGGCAGATTTCAGAAAATTATTATTTTAGAAAGGTATATGGGGCGGCGGAAATAAAGTGGCCTACACTCATACAAAATATTAATCCGTCACTGATATCACTGCATTTGATGATTTGATCAATATATCGCTGCATTGAGAGAAACACTTTGCCCACTCGCACTTAGGGGTCGCTTCGACGGCCTTTTCATAAGCAGTCACTGCTTCCTCAGCGTCTGTAAACTACTTTCCTCGAAGTTTATATTTTATGTTAGGAAATAAATGAGAGTCGCATGGTGCGAGGTTGGGGCTGTAAGACGGGTGAGCCAGCAAGTACATGTATATCTATCTGTATTACAAACATATGCAATTTGGTAAATGTAAAGAGTTTGATTTTATTTAGCTTAATGGTAGTTAAAAATCATGTATCTTAATGATGCTAATAGATAAATAAAACGCAACATATATTTGGAGTCATTTATCATTTCAGATCAGGGCACGCGTCTTCTCTAAAAAAAGGGTAGAAGGTCGTAGTCACCACACTGGCACTGATGAGAATCTGACAAACACTTATCGGTGAAAGATCGGTCAAAACTTTTCGTTTTGTAGTCCCAGGTTGAATAGTTTTGGCTGAATGTGTGTGGATGTTTTGTTTTATGTTTCATTGTGAATAGACTTCGAAAAAACACTCAAATGATCTCCAAAAGGTTCACTACACATCACCCTATTCTTTTATTTTAGCCTCACAGCACGAAAAGGCGGCTGGTAAATCGTTGGTCATCTGACAGCTTCTATTTCTCGATGAAGTATAAATACGACAGATCACACTTCACTGTTGTCGCTAAGCGATGCCATCTTTCTACCTGAAAATGGGACAGGACTCTCGAAGGTTAAGAATCATAGGGCGACCAAAAGTTATCAAGGTTCCCTCAAGTACAGAGGAAAGTTAGCATTTGGCGGACGTCATCTAGAGTGGTCTGGTACGTCCTCTTTAGCCCATCTTAACTTCAAGAGGCTCCTCCTAAGGGATAACGGTCGGTACTCCGAACTCGGCTTCAAAAACGGGACGTTGTTTGTCGGTCCTTACGATCAAAAAAATACAGGTTTTGTCGTATTGCTTGTCGTATAAGTGTTATTACTTGTCACGAGTATATCACCACATTTTACATGTATTCATAGATTTTTTAATTAAAATGGAGTAACTATAATTATATTACAGGCTAAATATTATCAAAAATTTATACTTTATTTCGACATATGATTTGATGAGCTGAAAAGCCAACTATCGAAACACCATAGATACAAAATAAATATTATGACATAAATTCTTCCTGGAACGGTTACAATGCCCATCGACGTTATTGAGAACTACATTAAAATTAATTTTCAAACAATAAATTCTCAGATAGGCCATCCGAGACTTATTTCGTAATAGTACTTTTGTATTTCTGGCATTTAACTTTTATGTCACGCGCATCGCCAACATTAAAGGGCACAACGATTATTCATCAGCTGCCGTTCGTTGCGTTTTATTCGTTTGTACCTTTTTAGATTGCACAATATTTCTTTTTAGTTGTATTACATAAATCGATAGTGATAAGTAATAGAGATTAATTTACGTCAAAATTGTAAAAGAAAATAATGATAATGGCGATTCAAAGATCCGATGATGATATTCCAAGGTCAGAAGCAGAAAGTTCTTGTTTGTCGTTTTGATTTTATTACTCAAATACACAATAAGTGATTTGAAGTCTTTTTTACAAATGATAAACTGAAAAATTAAAGTAAAGTTAAAAATTTATTATAAACAAGGTATTGAAATATTTTAAACTTTTATGGCATGATCTTGTTAAGCATGTATATAAGAAGAGCTCCATAAAGCGAAAAAAATTTACTTTTATTATTTAAACATTTTTTTAATGTACAATGAAGACGAAGGTTGGAGAAAACTTTATTAATTTACAATTATTTAACTTCCTATAAAATTGACTTTAAGCTAAAGTGAAATAAATTTTTTGATGTGATATGCATACACTATAATTTATTAAATTTTTTAAATTAATATTTATTACCTTAAAAAAATATTTACTCTGACGTACTCGATTTTGATACCTCTTGCGCTACTTTACAATGCCGAGCAGAGCCCCATTTTCAGCGTTAAATTAAGATTACAAATAATGGAAGTAGAGTTCTAGGATTTAAAAGTTTTTTTATAGGAAATTTCCCCCTCTTTGAAGGACATTTATTCTTAATATCTTAAATAGTTAATAGGTTACGAGATATCGGCGAAAAACAAAATATCTTTTTTTTTCATCTTTGTTCATAACTTTTGCAATTTTTTATGTGTTAATAAACGCTTTCGTGCTAATAAAATTATCAGACATAATTCCGGATCGAATGAGCTATCGCACGTATTTTTAGAACCAGTATCTCTAATTTTCACAATTTTCAACTTGTTACCTAAACTATTGATCACTTTTGATTTTCTGAGCACATTCAGTTTGACCGACGTATAAGTAATTAATGCCAAATTTGTTGTTAATAAAACTTTAAATACGAGTTTTATAGTGTGTACTACACATTTAGTGAAAATATATAGATACATTTTTTTTTATATTTTCACTAAAAAAAACTTTGACTGAAAATAATTCATTATCTATTGTAAAATGTTAGATTATAAAAACTATTTGAAAACCATAGTTTCTAAGTAGATCTTTACCATAATTGTGTTGAATTTACGATTTAAAAGTCTTAGTATTCAGCACGCAAACACTTGAAACGAAACATATATAATATGTATCGCAAAGAAAACTCAATTTCCATGTTTATAAACTATATAACCCTAAAGAATATTTTCAGTTTTTCTTTAAATATTTTCATGTAATGATCATTTGTCAAAGTAGTTTTATTGACGAAAACATTTATCCAAAAGTTTTATTTTTTATTCCACAACTTTCTGATTGTAATTTACATCATTGGAGATTACTTATGAACTAAATGAATTGTATTCACTTGCGTCAATATAAGTGAATACGTCTATTCCATCTGTACAATTAAGTTGTAATAACTCGGCAGAAGTAACAGTAGTTTGTGCATAGGTGTTATTATGATTATTCCACTTTTATCCCGCTACAATTCTGCTACCATATTAAATCTAAAGTACGTCTAAACTCTGGGAGTAATAATTGTACAAGGCCTAATACCAAAGACATCAAAACAATTGTGTTATCTTTTAGTTACGAGTTATTTTATTATACAAAAAATATTTATCTTTTATATGTTTTCTGTATTGTCGCACATTTTAATATTACAAAAGTTATTTGATAATTATTTTAAATAATAATTTATAAAAAACTAACACTCTTGCGATAGAAAACTCTGAAACAACAACACAACTTTTACTTTTGATGATATCTCGTTACATCTATTAAGTACGTCAGCTTTTAGTAACTAACTAAGTAACGTGCAAAATTATGTTTGACCGTTACACGACTTAAGTCATATTATGGGCTCTTTGTGTCTCTTATTAATCCACCATTATCATTATTAGAGAAAAAGTTATAGCTAACATGTTAACAGCTTCCATACGACATTATTTTGCTATGTGATTTAAATACATTTATGTTCAAAAAGTTTGTTTTGATTACAATGTTCAAAACGAAGATACGAAGTTTCAATTTCATCTTCTCCTATATAACTCAGTTAACGGAAGTATATAAGAGAAATATAAAATTTAGTACCGCTATTTCTCCGGCCATAAAAAAGGAGCGAAACCGGCGAAAATGACCAGAATCATTGGCTACGGCGAAATCTCCGCCGCTATCTGCAACCCAGTTAAGATAGAGCAGGGTTAAAAAATAAACGGGTCGTCAACGCGACCGCATCAGCGGCGTCGATAAATCATGGCCGGTCGCGCCGCCCTCTAGCGGCGAAAATGCGCAAAAACTGGCGAAATCTGTCCAGGCCCACACCCTTGTAATCGCTAGATAATGGGCGCGGATTGAAAAATCATCCCGGCAATATATAAAGGTTTCCCTTCGTGCCAACGCAATTTGTCCGTGTTGAACGTCTGACGCGCTCACGGCGACTGCATGTACACCGTAATGCGATCAATTCTCGCTAAATAAATTATTGTTTAATTAAGCATAAATGGTAACTTAAAATTCATTTTTTTATTTCTGTTCCTTAGCGCTTTCTATTGTCGAAAATTGGAAAACCCGTAAAATCATATAAATTCGATACATTCGGTTTTCACAATTATTTTCTCACTTCTGACTCTCAAGCTTTAAAATTTTTGAACGCCTCAAAAAACAATTTGTAATGTGGTGATTGAAAAATAATATTGATTGAACCTTGATAATGATTTATATGAAAGCTGTTACTCTATTTGAAAAATCTATTTAAGCAAGTAACTTCTAAAAATATTCTTCTTTGCTTGTAGAACTAATAGTCGCTGGGGAAGAAAGATTTTCTAGTCGTGACCGCAAAAAGGACGTTTTAGAGTGAAAATACCTCTCACTAGGTGGAATGACGGCCAGTGGGTAATTATGTTAACTTAAACGATCTAGTTGATATCACTTTCACATGTTAATTACGTCAGGGTGAGAAGCTTTGCCACCGCGTTTCCTTGGCTAAGGTAATTTTAATGTAACAACAATACAGCCTCTTTCGTTTTAAGTTCACATAAATTCCTGCAGTTCAAAGTCACGGGATTCGCGACTTGGCCTGCGGTTGAGGAGAGGGTGTAGCTTTGAGGTATTCTCGCTCTGATGAAGATTCTAGTCGAGTGTGTGTTTTCGTGTCCGGAAACAAAATGCTTATTGTTAATGTAACTATGAATGATGTGTCTGATAATCTGGGACTTAGAGAACGTGAAGTTTGTGTATAAATCATTCGTACCATATTCTATCGAATGTCTTAGGTACATCGAAAGCAACAGCAACGGCTTCTTCTTTTGAAATCTTTTGTAATGTGTGCAAATAGACAGAGATCTTGGTTAGGGCATGAGTGCATTGGGCTGAAGCCTAACTGTTCGTCTATAATGAGACCTTTCCCGAAGAGGTGATCAGTGAAGCGAGTTATGAGACTTACCCGAAAAGTTTGCCTAGACTGCTTAGAATGCTGATTGGTCTATAGCTGGCTGGTAGGCCACAAGGTTTCAAGCTTTGAAATGCCGATTACGTCCACTTCCTCCTAGACGAGAGGAAAGAAACAGTTTTAGAGGAATGCATTGAATGACCAGAAGGTCAAAAAGTGGCAGAGTCTAGCATTTGATAACTTTGTTGTTGGTACCGTCCAAGCATAGGGCCTTTTTCTATTTTAGATTCTTAATTAAGCATTTTAAGTCGTCGGCAACCCTATAGTCTCCGACTTAACCTGTTACCCTTGCAAAGAGATGTAGCATTTTGTATACCATGGCGAGTGCTCTTAAGAGCTTATTGAACTTCATTCCTGTCAGTGATTACCGTCATCGTTCAGCTCGACGTAAATACCATCGGTACCATATTGGTGGTTGGCGTTCTACTACCGTACGCTTCATACGCAATTTTCTACCACACGCGGTCTGGCTCTGTGATGATATACTATCAGCGGTATTCCCTACGAATTTTGACAAGGGGATCTCCAAGAATAAAGCGTATTCCTATTTAAAAGGCCAGCAACCCACGAAAAGTCCTCTGAGGTTACGGGTGTTTTTGAGTGGCTGTGACCATCTACTTTCCAATGGTCCGTAAGCTCGTTTGCCTCATATAACCATCTTTGGGTTCAAAGGAGGCTCTGTGATAGATCTCCTCCTCGATAAGGTATATATATTCTATATCATGTGGTGAAAAAGAGTGGAGCATTGGAGTTGTATGCTGCGTGCTATATACTCTGCTTTCTTTTGATCGTCCAACTCGAAGGAGTTATTGAATCTTCTAAGGGGGTGTGGAGATTTCTGATTTAAGTGCCTTAATTATTCACCAAAAGACTTTGTGATTAGGCGTAATCTCATCCACGAGGGTATTTCAAACCTCGTATTGCACTTCCTTGATGTTGTTGGAGAACTTGTTTTCCGGCCTTATTCTGTTCGGTGGGGATGAGGTCACGTGGCCTAAGGCTGCCTCTTTGGTTCTCAACGATTCGAAAGCATCTATAGGCAGTTCGGTGACCGGGGATTACTGAAATAACTGATTATTTTTGATAAGTATTCCTTAATCATTTTGCGCAAAAGCCTTTATTTCTTACGAGAAAGGAGATTACTCAAAGTTGGATGAAGTGTAAATATTTTTTAATGGTTGAGTGCAAAAAGGAATGTTCAAAATAATCTGTAAACATTATGTAATTATAAGTTAATAACCTTCTTATGTAATAAAATTACTTTTAACGGAAAAACAAATTTAAATAGTATATTTCATAGTGATGTTTTTGACTTCTGGTTTACTTTTTACGTTTACAACAAAATATTAATTTGTGAAATTATAACTTATCTAAATACGTAGATCTTAGATCAAATCTAAGAATTAATAATACATAAGAGGAAAGTGTAAACTGTATTGATCAGTTGTATTTATGTATATTTGTGTATATTGTAGCGTGAACGGTATTCTTCAAGAGCGTCAGACTCACTGATGGTGTTTTTATTACTATCAAGGCCTCTGTACTTGAGCAGGAGGCCTCTTCGCCTCTTTTCCCTATATATCGTCTCGTTTCGTTTTTCGTCTACTAACATTCTACATACAACTAAATTCATATTCGAGTGGAACCTACGTTTGCAAAGACTGAGCATGGAGGTCGGACGCCTCACATGCCACCTACCCTAGCTCAGCTACTGCATCATCTACACTCTTCAAGAAAAAAAAATATCTAACGAAAGTTATTTTTTTTTGTACATGGTCATCGTAGTAATTAACAATAGGTATATTATGTTCTAAGCTCTATCTACATTCGGAACGACGTACATTAAGAGTGGTGTGTTAAGGTCACATTACATCCTTTGCCATAGCTTTCGATTTACAATTTTAAACATTCACGAGTGATCACATGTTTATTATTTTTTCATAAGAACGCGTAGCCATGCCGTCAGGCTGTACTCGTCTACCAAAAATGGCATTAAAGGTAGACAACCACTCAGAGAAACTAAAAATACTATTGTATAAAAAAATTCAACTTATTAAATTTTATTAATAAAAAGGAAAAAAATGCGAATTTCTGGACGTCCCGAATGCTTGAGAGGCTGCCAAAAGCTGTCGGCCGCCACTGGACAGCAGTGGCTCGGCCAGCACCGTTCTTGCGCCATTCTGACCTCGAGTGTTTTTAGCATCTGAAACTATGAGCTATGCGAGGAAACAATTCTGATAATACCATGAGCCTTCATTCCTGATTCAGTTCATGTCAGAAAACAAACCGCACTGGTGAGCTGTCGCATAACTCTATGAGCATAGTTGCCTTTCTTCACAAACGGAATGTCCCTTGTATACTTCACCTTTCTCACATAACCTTTAATAATTTTAAAATAGGTCACGGTTGGTTTTTCTTCCTCCCCTGGTTTTTCTACCGTGCCTTCAGATGCTGAGCGCGATATCGGCCGCTTGGAGATCCACCAGCTCTCGTACGCAACATATAACATAAAAATATCATATATTAGCTTACGAAATTCACACTATTTCAATGACATTGTAATTTATTTAAATCGGATTGTGGGACAATAATTGATCAATCCATATCTATCCTATTACATCATTATAAGCTAAATTTTATATAAAATTAATTGTTTTCCAGGTATTTACACTAATATTTGTCAATGTTGTTAATGTCATTAAGGCATAAACATAATTGTTACTAGAGACACATGTCACATATGTTTTCCGTCAACATACTAGGTCTATTTACAGTTTGTATATATTATATCTCCCTGTTATCTAAGTTGAAACTTTTTCAGTCGAGATGCATTTATTGAGGGACTCGATATTATATGTGGTGTTCGATAATTTTTCTACATTTCTATATGTTTGTTTGTATAACCCTCTATAACACCGCATTAATTCAAAGGTTTTACCCATCACCTTTTTAGATACGTATACTATTACCAAGTCTCTAAGCGAAAGTTTGAAAATTTTTTAACCCTATTGTACCTAATTTTTTGTTTCTTCTTTTTGTTTCTAATATTTAGAAGAGCCTTATTATTTAATAACGTTATACACAAATTATTGTCTCTGAGCCATGTCATTATGTGTTCTATTTGTATTTCCTAACTGAGCATTATCTAAAGGGACGTTTGGCTCTCTGCTGTACATTAATAATATATGGAGACATTCCTACAATGCTCTGTACAGTTACATTAAACGAAAATGTAACTAACGGTAAAAAGACAGACCAATCTCTTTGGTTACTCTCGACATACATCGATAATTGTTGCCAAAGCTTTCTATGGAATCTTTCTACCGTACAATTTGTTTGCGGATGAAATGCAGTAGCAAATCGCGATATTGCCTCAAATGCTCCGATAGTGTTTTTCAAATTTTCGATCAAAAACCGTCCTTTAGTCGTATATTATTTCCTGTATAGAACGAAATTAACAAAATAATTAGTTTATTTATAAATTTGGTATAGCTTCAGCAGTGACTCGCGGAATAGATTTTGTGATGACGTACTTGGAGGTATGTTCTACAGCCGCTATTATGTATTAAATGCCGCACATGGACTTTCTAATGGGCCAGACTACATCGATCCTAATCTTTCCTAAAAGTATTTGTACTATAACTGCTTGCAATCTAGCCTGATTGCTGACTTTCTTTCTATTTAAACACGTACGACATGATTCGATATAATTTTTCACTTCTTTCTCAGCGTTCTTCACGAAATATCTTTCTCTTAACTTTCCTAATGATTTAGTTAACCCAAAATGCCTCCCTATCCAAGGTTTATCATGCGCTTCTTTCAACGCCTCATGTAAGTAAGATGAGGTGTTGAAAGAAGTGCATGATAATCTCGGTAAGGCTCTTTCCTTTTTTCGAACTAATTTATTCTCCTATATAAAATTTAATTTCTTACAAAAAAATTTCGACACCTACCTTCATTTCTACCTAACGCTTCTACAGAAGATCTACAAAACTCATCATCTCTCTGCTTTTTATTAATGTCTCCGCTGAAATCCTATACTATCCTATATCAAATCCTATACCACACTAATTCTATCTCCTCCTCTACCGTTTTTATTTCGTTACTTTTCTTAATTGCATTTCCAGAGAGAAACTCTGCCACTAAACTTCGACAACCAGATGTATATCTACAATCTTAAAATCGTATTATTATAAATAAAGTGTCCACCTAGCTAATTTGCCACTAAGATCTTTATTTTCCATTAGCTAACATAACGGCTTTGCCGTCCGTCACTACTTCAAACGTCATTCCTCAAACATAATGCCTAAAGTATTTCAATGCCCATAAAACTCCCAAGCCTTCGTATTCCGTCGCTGAATATTTATTTTCTAAGTCGCTCAATTTTAGCAAAGCATACCTACGCAATGTAGCGCGGACGGTACCTTTCGTGAGCGTCATGGCGAACGAGATCTTGAAACCGAACTGGTAGGAAGACAACTACTATATTTATTTCATTATTTTTTCAATTTCTCTGTTTATGAATCTCATGTGTACTCAATATAACACATGAAACATTTCACAATACAATTTTTATTACCATCGAGGCGTCTGTACTTGTGCACACTGCCCTCGTCAACTCTTTTCCTGTCTGTCGACTCTTTTGTTTCTCGTCTACTAACATTCTACATGCAAACTATATTCGAACGCAAATGGAATCCATGTTCGCGGAGACTGAGCACGGAGGCCGGATGCTTCATATGCCACCTACACGTAGTTCAGGTACGTATGTGTATGACTATTTAAATATGTAAGATAGTACAATAATGTGAACGGAAAATGAATATTTTTTTCCTTCCTACGCGAAAAAACTTGAAGGTCTCCTCCACCTTAATCAATAGCATAATCAAGTATTTTTCGAACAATATAATCAGTTGTCATACGTAGTATCTATTAACTACAAAATCTAACTTAGTAACTTGTAATGTATATTGGGATTAATATATAAAAATATACAGTAAAGTCTTCGACTTGTTTCGTTGGTACGCGCTTGATTATGATATTGTAAGGAAAGCCCTTGGGAATGGAATGGGAGAAAATGAGAAAGCCTTGTATTTGTATTTTTTTTTTACTTATGGCGGTTAACGATTAGGTACATTATAATCAGGCTTTAATTTTTTTTCCTATAATACATCTGTTTTTTAATACTTAATTTACTATTCTTATTTAAAAAAAAACTGATTCATTACCAACGATGTATGATCTGTTTCGACTTTAGACACAAATGATGACTCGTAATATTCGTACATATTTGAAAAAAAAAAAAAAATGAGACAGCATTTTCAAAATCTATAGCTTTAACGGCGTTTAAGGCTCGAGATGCCCGAAATACCTTGTGCAGGAAGGAATCCCGGCTATCTGGTGCCGCTTAATGTTATGCCTATTGCATATTTGTGTATATAGTTATATGTACAGCACTTATATAATTAATTTAGTAAATACGGTGTTAAACGGTGGACATTAAATTTTTATGTCCCGTTTTGATCATCCCACTGCCGGAGGACATCCCATCCCACTTTCGCGACTTTTTAATTTCAGATTAAGATGTTTAAAGCATCGAGCTTGAAGCAGGCTCTGTGTTGAATGAGGGTGGCTAACGAATGTTATCATCGATTTAACGATAATATCCCACACCGACGGCTTAACGTGTTCTCTGAGATACGAAGCGAATAGTTTAATTAAGAACTTTGGTCAATTCAACCATTGTCAGAATTTGGGCCCGAACTCTTTTAATTCAAAGGCAACACTCTTCACTATACGTGTGTATATTTGCTTACAATGTTTGTACTACAAAGTGCTGATAAATTCAGCATTTAATTTCGACATTAACGAATTTATGAAACGTTAGCAGTTTAAGTCAAAATGTACACGTGCTATTCTATATCTTTATCCGCTTAATAAACAAAATTAATAAAACTTCGAGACTTACAAAAAATTATGGTTTGTTGCGTTAGAATCCACTTTGATGTGAAGATATATTTTAAAATATAGCTTCGCACTGTCTTGGGCAAAGTTAAATAACATTCTCAAGTACTAATTAAAAACTAAAATCACAGTGTCAAAATTGCATCAAAAAGAACGTCATGGTTTCAATAAATCTTTTTTCGAAATTAATTCACAATTGAAAATGAAACAGCTAACATTTGGTTTACGCCAATTAAACAATAAGCTCAACTTACTTCTATTTCTTATCGGTTTCCCTTTCGATTATTGGATGACCGATTTATAAGAAAAAAAAAATTTGGTTGCCTGTAAAGTCGGTATACGGGCGAAAGTTTTACGTGACAACGACTTTGAATGGTAAAATCATTTTAATGTGAATATTCATTCGTATAGTAGGAAGAAGGATGAAATAATAGTAACAATTTAAAACATTTATTTATACAAAGAATTATATTTAAAACATTAATTTATACAAAGAATCTCGCACTGAATTTCATATTAACAAAATTTTATTTTTACCTTTACACAACATACGTATTTATATACAAATATACATACAATAACTTGCAATACATTTGCAAGCTATGCACTATTCTCTAGCTCAGCGCGCGGCAGACCGATCATAGTTGAGTGGGAGAGACGGGCATTCGGCGGGCCTCTCTCCGTTCGGTGACTCATCGTTACGTTACCGAGCGTTACACCTTTTCATAAGTGACTCCCAGCCGCAACCTAATTTAAGACGTTGTCACGTCAAAATAGTCAAACCTCTGCAGTCGCCGAATGTACACCCGTCATAGCTCGTCGTCCGGGGCATATTTCACGGTGGGCCGCGTGCAGGTGAGCGCGGCTGGCGGGCGGCGCCGCGGGCGCGTCATCCGTCAGGCTCCACGCCGACAGCGATCGAATTGCAGCCCGCCCCGGCTTATCGGCGTGGACGATGCTGATCGCCCGGATTTCGGGATAATGGGTAAGCTGCTGTAATTAAACGGGGCCTTGTGTGTATGTGGCGCGACGTTGCATCTGTATGTATGTGCGACCGCTTGCAAAGGTCTCATAAGCTCTTTGTACAATGTAGTGTTTCCTTCGTCCCATACGACAAGGAATCAGCAAAGAATTAGTCGGGGTGTCTTTACTCGGAAGCAATAGAGTTTTTTTTTGTGTATTATTGTAATATTACAGTACTTTATTATGCTTTTAAACGAATCCCTAATTGTGGTACATTTTTGTAAATTGGGATTCGGACACGAATTAAGTATTTTTATTTATTTAATAAAAAAATTAGAGAATCAAAACGTTTTTATTGACGTGACAACGTCTTAAATTAGGTTGCGGCTGGGAGTCACTTATGAAAGGTGTAACGCTCGGTAACGTAACGATGAGTCACCGAACGAGAGAGGTCCGAATGCCTTGCGTCTCTCTCCCACTCAACTATGATCGGTCTGCGCGCAGCACTAGAGAATAGTATGCATAGCTTGCAAATGTATTGCAAGTTATTGTATGTATATTTGTATATAAATACGTATGTATGTAAAGGTAAAATAAAATTTTGTTAATATGAAATTCAGTGCGAGATTCTTTGTATAAATTAATGTTTTAAATATAATTCTTTGTATAAATAAATGTTTTAAATTGTTACTATTATTTCATCCTTCTTCCTACTATACGAATGAATATTCACATTAAAATGATTTTACCATTCAAAGTCGTTGTCACGTAAAACTTTCGCCCGTATACCGACTTTACAGGCAACCAAATTTTTCAATAAAACTGACGTCTACCGAAATTGAATTGATTTTAGATTATTGTCGATTACATTTTTTAAAATAATTTTAAATTTTATCGAATCATTAGGCAGATGGAAAATAAACTTGCCAGCACAGCGTTCTGCACCTGATGGATGTAATTGTGCAGAAAGAGAAATATGTTTAGAAAAATTAAACAGTAAATTGCGAATTACTGTGAAAAAATGCGAATTTCTTATAATCTATGGACCTGTCTTAGAAATAGTATTCTTTATAGTTCTCGTACAATGTACGGCTATACTCGCAGTTAAAATTAAGTTGAGATCTCGAGTCGGCGTATATCGCACGAGCGACACCGATATATATCAAAATTACGCGAGGATGAGAAGGCTTTCCGCCTTACGCCCGGTCCACGTAATATTGGCGTCACAACGATGGGGAATGTATAATTTAAATTTACGCAATTGACTCGCGGACCACTAAATTCACATGACGCGGTGGTGGTAGTTGTGCGGCGGAGTGGAAAGGGAGACTCATTTCTCGCAGGTCTTAAGTTAACTCGACAGCTGGTCAAGTTAACTTGATACCTGAAAGGAATGTGATTAGATACGAATGAACTCTACTGAATCCGAGTATAAAACGGATATGTAGGCATTATACATTGCTATTCGTTCCATTTATAACTGGAGACCAACAGTATCTCTTAGAGAAAAATTGAAAGAAATTAATATTTTAACTGTACCGTCACGATACATATACCAATATCTGGTATATGTCACAAGAAATGTAAAATCTTTCTAAAAAATGAGCAACATTCATAATATTAACACTAGATGTAACATGACCTTGCTGCTCATAAAACCAGACTCAGCAAAGTTAGCAAACCATTTAAGGGGCAATGTGTGCGCTTTTATAATAAGGTCTCTGTTGAAATTCAAAATTTGCCATTTCATGAATTTAAGTCTTTCATTAACAAAAAGGTATGCGGTAAGGCTATTATGCCGTATCTGAATATATTGACCAAAAAAAAACCCATGATACTGAACTGCTCGACGATCAGGCTGTTTCATGTAATTTTAAAATATTGTGCTACTTTTATTGACTATTTGTCATACCTATATCGTCGAGCGAAACCGAAAAATGAATCATCATTCGGATTGGGTGTTAATGTTAATACTAAAATAATGCCATAATGACGTATTTCAAGTGTAATTCTACTACCTACGAAATCAGGCACTTTTGATTTATAATAAATAAAGTTGAAATTGTTTCTTACACGAATCCTATGTCCAAGAAGTGGAAAAACATAACATTAGACATAATATCGACCGAGATGCAATTATGAACCCGATCTCGCTCATGTTTTCGATTTCATTTACGGTTCTATTGTTTGTTTCGATCCCGAGTTTTTTTTCCAAACTCCGATTCCAGATGTGCTCTAGATTCTCATCTCGGTCCCGCTCTCGTTTCTGATTCCGATTCCGCTGTGAGCATTACAAGTATTGATGTGTAATTAAGTAATATTTATGAAAGGCTTGTCTATTCGATTGTGATTGAAAGTTATTTTAGAAAACAAACATTTTCTGAAAAAAATAATTTCAATAACTTTTTTTCATATTTTTCATAGTAATGTAAACCAATATCTAGGTCTTGACACTCTTAAGTGAGGATCGAACATATTATCATTATCGAGGGCAATCACTTATGAGCTTCATATATAAATGTCAGCTAAACTTATTTAATTGGTATTCCGCAGAATAAATAATACTATAATTTGAGTAATTAATAATTGCAATTTTTCAGAACTCAATTTAAATTAGATATCGAATAGATGTTCGTAGGAACAGTTACATAATAGGTTGTACCTAAAATCCTGACTAGGTGAATTCTGTAAACTTTAAACCCCTTGCTCGATATCGCCGTGACATCAAGATTAGGTAAACCGAGGACCCGCGACAGCAACTCGCCCTGACCTAATCTTTAGGTGATATGACGACATTATTGACTTAGTGGTTTTATGTTTATATAATTGACAGCCGGACTTTTGATATATAAGGCGAAATTTATTTATAAATTTACAATTAAATTATCTATCAATGCCTAGCTGATAAAGTTTTAACAGTCACTTTAAAACAAATTAATTTATTTATAACAAGTCGAGAAGAGTAACTGCTCGTTGGCTTGGCAAAATGTTTGAAGATAAGTGCGTAGGTTGTATTTTAACTAGATATTAATAATATAAATGAAAACTTAATAGATACATTTATTACACTTGATCAATTATGTTGAAAAAGAGTGTTGAATAAGTAAAGAAAAATTGGAGGAAGCGAATGAAATTTTTTGGAGCTTTAAACATAATCCATATTGAATCAACGATAAAGTGTGGCGTGTTCATCTAGGTGGATACAAAAACTTAAGCTTCAATGTTCATAAAAGAGAATTGTGAACCTTCAGAAAAAAAAATAGCTAGTTTCCCTATCAAAAATTATAAACAATTCGTATGCGAGCCGTGAGTTTGTGTGTACATGCAAAATCCAAATTTACAAGAACGGCCAAACACCGCCAAGGGCCGGAGTAAACCATTCAAAATGCTCCGGCCAGGAAAGTTGTATCTCTGCAAACATGGACATTCGCCGCGGCGAATGTGACCCGAATTAATATTTGACCGGCCGGCTCGGGCGGGATGAAGTCGTGCCTTCATTTAGTTTCCACGAGCCCGCTATCAAGGGATACTGTTTGCGCGCTCGTCCTCTATGAGCGCTAATTTTGATAATTATTCCGTGCGTTAGGGCCGCGGGCCCGCCGCCGCCGTCCTACGCCGAATTGTTTCGGGGATTCGCTTTGAAATTATACATGATTCACAGGTACGGTGTATTTGCATATGGTTTGAGTGAAAACCTTACTGTGTCGTGGGCGTTACTGTGACGTCTATATGCTTATGTTTATTTACGACTAGCCGTTCGCCGCCCGCTTCGTTGAGCTTTATATTGAATTTTAGCAGAAATTTTAGCAAAAAACCTTCAAAAAAATGTTTTATCATGGTAGACCAGACGAAATGGGAATTAGTATACTATATATTGCCGGCACGAAGCGACAGCTTTTATATGTTAGTTTTGTAACAGAAATAAAAAAAAATATTAAAAATTATTAAAATAAACGTAAATATTTTTCTATTCTCGGGTAATTTCAACTATGAAATTCAAATAACACAATAAAATAAAAATGATTGCAAATACCATTCGTGATAGTATATTTAAAAAAATGTGTTTCATATATATTTATTAAATATACATTAATAATACGTGATTAAAAGGCCCTCTTTTTAGTTTGAGTCTTACAAACTAAAGATGTTACATGATATTACTTTTGATATATACAGTTAATTCGTTGCTGAATTGAGAGTTAAGTGCGGTAAATTTATGCATATACAATATATGAATTTTTAATGAAACTCTCATGGAATTTTATCACACAATAAGCAATAATGATAACTTTTTTATTCCAATAAGTTACGTGAATATATCAAACTAAATGAAACTCCTAAATTAAACAATTGTTAATGAAACATATTTTAAATATTAAACAGCAATCTTTTAGTTATATAATATGCTTTTTTTATGTATTTTTATGTATGTATAATTGTTAGCGTGGATACATAAAAAAAGAAAGTTTAAATTTATTCCATTTTAAATTAAATTATAAAAAAAACCTATAAAATAGGAAATGTAAATGAAAAAAGTAGTCATGACTATGTGATGCTGTAGTTGTATGGTAATAAAATTATTTGGTTGCATCCAAAAACTTTGATTTTTTCAGAATTGTTATAATTATGGCATTTTACCTTCATTAAACATAGTCAACTAGTTTATCATTTTAACTTATTTCTTCTAAAAATATTTTTTTTAAATTTCTCCCACTTGCGTCTTTTTTTAAATTTTTAATTATTACTTTTTTTACATCAATTTATGAAATGTTTATACATTATTGCAGTATTCTTTCTTTCCGAGGTTTTGCCTAATTTTGACTAAACAATTAGACGAAAACACAATGCGATTTGAAATAAGATTCGTAAAAGGCTTATTTAAATAATAATTGCGTGTAGTTTTCCGAAAATGTGTGTCATCTATATATCGTCATACGTCATGTCATCTATACAGTAGGTATCAAAAGTTTTATATAAAAATCATGGCGTACATTAGTTTGTTTAAAATTCTATGAAATAGTATTAAATTATATAATATCTATAGTAATAAAACACACAAATAACTTTATATACTGAAAGTTATTGGTGTGCTTTTACTGTATTTAATGTAAACTAAAAAGATCATGAGAAATTGATATCAAAATGATGATAACGATGAAGAATGTAGGTACGTCATTAAGAACGAATGACATCACACGAATAGAATGACAGTGGCTGAGCGATCAGTGTGTTGCTACGGAATCCGAAGGTGATGGCTTCCATCTCTGAGCATACAAAAATTATTCATTTGTGTGTATTCAGAGATCTTGTATAACTACACTTGGTTCAAAGGTCCTTGAAACCAAATCCACTCATCGTGTTGTTGATAAAACCATTAATATACCTTAGAAGCAGGCCATCGTGGAAAATTAAGCTCCAAGTCCTTAAGCTCAGTATAAAACGAGATCGTGGAAGAGTGTACCGCAGGTACTGTAGTGGGTGGAAAAAACCAATAAGATCAAGATTGATTACCATAAAAATCATAATTACAAATAGATGGCAAGCGAAGCAGAACTCTGCGAATTCGTAATATTACAAACTGGAGAGATTTATTCATCCATAAGACCTCAGCAACAAATGTTCACGTGAAAACGATGAAAGCGACGCTTAACCTTACTTCAGTCTGAACTTCCCCTAGCGTCGAAGCTGCCGAGGCGCCCCTGTCGGCCGGGTCGCGCAATAAACTCCGTTTTTCATTGGCGACCGTTGGAAATTTCGAAGTAGCTCTCGCACCGGCATTAAATATTTCATTTTAGAGAACTTTTTATTGCAGTCGCCCAACGTGCGCACGATAAACGGACGGCGCGTGACTAGAGAGCGCGGCGTCGGCCCCGCCTCACCTGCCATCTGGTACTCGAACATGATAAATTTTGCTGGATACTTTGGTTGCTTTTGTTGGAGAAAGCAACTTGCAGCTAGTACCACGTAAGTTGCGAGCTATAAATTGCATGATTATAGACGCGCAGTGGGCGATTTATAAGCTAAACTGCCACTGGGCAAGTATAACTTCGTCATTTGCAGGTTTCAACTTACTCATTGTAGTAGCTAGTACAGTTAGTAGGTTGAGATCTACACAATGACAGTGATTCAATAAAAATAAAAGATTTTGTATTTCGATTTATGGACGAATAAATCATTAGCATACATCAAAAAGTTCAATTTAAATTAATAAAAAGCTACATTCATATGAGAACTGCAGACCTTTTGGACACAGTACGAGAAGTAATAGAAAAAGCTATTGAATACAATGTCCTTATTTAAATTAGATTTAATAATTTCAGAAAGGCTTTTGACTTAGTAAAAATTTGGGAAACTCTTTAAAAAGACCAGAGGTTGAACAAGAAGGAGCGAAATCATGTAGCCATTAAAATGAAACTTAACAAAAGTGAAGCAGTAATTAAATATAGAAACGCGAGAAAACATTTTAATTTGAAAACGGTAATAAAATGACAATACCCCAGTTTTCTAATACTGTTCCATGCGTTTCTCGATGACGATGTCGAACTCTAATAGTTTTGAAACCCAGCTGTTGAAACTTGGGCGCAACCGTTTTTTGCTTACTACGTACTGATAAATTAATTGCCCTCGAAATGGCGCTTCGTATATGGGGGGATTTTGTGTTAATTGAGATAAGTAAAGAATCTAATACGTTTTCAATTATACAGAGAAAAATACCATGGTAACTTGGCAATTTAGCTTTGCTCCATATCTTTCGAATTTTTTGCGGGGAATATGATAACTTTCCACGGGTAAAAGTTAATATGTAGATGTGAATCCAATAATAAATAATTAGATAGGCGTAAGTATTTTAATTACGTAAAGTTATCTGTTGTTTATGTCATTGTCATTGGTCATGGTGCCATTTACGGTTGAGAACCAATAATATAGCAATAACATTCAAACCTCACCTACCTCCAATTCCTATAAATAAACTTGAAAGGAAAAACTTTATCAATGAATCGAAATTATTAGGTTTGTTTCCGAGAAAGCAATTTATAATTATACCAGAATTGCTCAATCAAAGTAACATTTTATCTTCAAAGAAAACGATTACCTATTACAATTGTGTTTGCCAATTATAATACACAAGTGATAAAAGAGAGGCGTTGTGGAAAACCGGAATAGAACGAAGTTCCTTTCGATATATGTATATTGTTATTAAAATATACGCACAATGAAATAAATGAACAAAATTTGAGAATAATTACATAATGAATTAAAAAGAAAGTGGGAATGCTAATGAAATTCTAATTAACATTCTTTTAAGGTTATGAAAATAAACATTTTGTTATCATAATGATTATAACAAAAAAAAAATCAATTGCAGAAACCCTTGATATTTCCAGGCGGTCGCCCATCCAAGTACTGACCGCGCCCGACGCTGCCTAACTTCGATTATCGGACAAGAACCGACGTATTCAATTTGATATAGGCGTTGGCGATAGACGGGGTAGAAGACACGACCACGAAACGCTTTTGAAATGTTAACATATAGCAAAAGTAAGTTGTCGGGCCTTTTTTTCGGTCTAGTTCTCATTCGTCAAGCCTTTGGAGTGTAAGAAAGATGTAGGGAAATTCTTTGCAATATAACCAAAATTCAGATATTGCAAATTTTTTTGCAAATACTAGTATTTCCCATTGAATTTGGTCATTGCAATTAGGGACTGTTCATTTATTACGTAAAACAATTTTTAGCACTTTTTGACCCTCTCTCTCATCTATCTAAAAAAATGTGACTTGGTTGACCCCCTTTCCCCATTAAATCTTACGTAAGATAGTATCTATTAGAATTATAAGGAAGTAATGGGAACAATAAAAAAAAACATGTTCATTTTCTATAATAGTGTTTACAATTATTATTTTCAAAGTCGTTTCTTTTAGATCTTTCTATAATACTTTGATCAGTTTAGGATCCAAGAGACCTTTATATATTTTGATCAGCCCAGAGTCCAAAAATCAATCAGTAAGTGAATTAACCACCGGAGCATAGCTACGTCACCTTGGTACTTCGGTTCCATTGTCTCATTTATGACAATGTTGTCGTCAACGTCCACCCCTTCAACAACGTCAACATTATTTTTGATGTAGGATTACAACTGTTTGACCTCGTTTTGAAGTCTTGAATATATGCTTTAACGCTCATACGTCTGCTCTTTTTCAATTCTGGAATTAGAGCCACGAAATGTGTAATGAAGTTTTACGGCTATTTCGATGCGAAAGGGGCCAAGTATTTGGAGCATACTTAGCAAATTCTTCCGCATGGGTCAGAAATGTTGCCATGGATACCGCACACTTCTACCGTTCTGCGCAGTATGCGCGTTTTTTGACAATAAATCCGCATCTGATGATTTTATCCAAAAACCGCGAAGACTCCCCCCACCCCTTACAAGAAAAAAATAAGATATGTTGAAATGCCCATATGGTAAACAATGACTTTATTTATGGTAATTGCAATAATAAAAACAATGTATCAGATAATATTTGGATATACATATGTGTGTATGAATACATTATATATATATATTATTGTATGGTATACAATTATATGAACTCAGTTGAGTAAAAATAAAATATTTTTTTCGTAAATATTTAAACAAATATATCGTGTGGTGGCATGGAACCTTCGATGAGTAAATTCGTATCGTACTCCTGTATATTTTTGGTATTATTTTTTGTAAAAGTTTTTTCCTTTTACCCACTTCTATGTTCTATCCTTTCGATTTTTAATTAAAGATTCTTTTAAATCCTCCTTCATGTATTGGCTTTTTGTACCTACGTCTAAGATATTTCACGTCGATAATTTCTTCATTTCCTACTGGATTGGACCCGGACAAATCTCCTTATTTGGCATTCGCGTCGCGCGCGTCTCCGAGTGTTCCGCTCGCAGCTTCCTGTTTACGTGGTACTTTTTTGGTTTTCACGTATTTTAATTTTTTTTTGTACAGACTCCCAATAAATTGTGTAAAGCTACAGACTCTTCTGTTTCTACAGTTTTTTTGTTGATATTTCTGCCAATTCTTATTTGTAACCGAATTATGTAAGTTTTATGTAGGCGATTTGAATAACACATTAGGCAGTGGACGTAAGCTTAAGAAGTATAGTAAATAATGTATTAGAAATTGTATTAGATAGGTAGATACTTCAAAGAATAACTGTCAAATATTTACATTGTAAATAGAAAGACTAATGAATATATAAAAATCACTCTTCATTATATATTCCTTAGCGTTTCTATTTACGATGCAAATATTTAACAGTTATTTCTACGAAGAGTCTATCTATCTAATCTTTTATTCACTAATAAAAGGAGTGATATAATTGAGGAATACATGCATGGACTCTGCTAGTACTTTAATATTAAAAATTTCATACAAAAAGTAAATAAAAGCTAATGTTAAGCGATTGTGCATTATTATAGCACAATTATCAGTGACTAGATAGTGAAAGCAAAGGGGGCTTCACAATATTATGCCGTTTCGAGCATACATGCAAAACGCGAAGATTCACTCATTTTGGTGAACAGAAAAACAATACAAAAATGGCGGAACACTGTCTTTACTTTTTATTTTTCTTTTTTAAAATGTCATCTATTTAAGAGTATCGAAACCAGCCAGACACAAACGGCACAACCGGACATTTTACTGCAATTTTTTACTCATAAAATATGTGTATTGACATAATATTTTTGTTTCATTATTTCAAAGTAGTGTTTTGTGATGAAGTCAAAATTACATTATTTTAAATATATAAGGAATAAACTATTTTCATAGATTTTTTTTTTATTCTGAAATAATTATTAAAAAACGAACTGAAAACATCGCCCGGTGCATCTCCGGAAAATCCCTGAGCTAGAAGTGAACAAAATCGTTTCACCGACTGCACGAGCATTGCTCTGGAGTAACGAGCGCCCCGACTAAACAGTTTGCGAACTGCGTCGGTGAAGCGCGGAGGTGGCGCGAGATAAACTCTAATTTCTGTGTTCCAATTCCGTTGGCCAATTTCGGCCGCATCCGCGCACAAATTCGCCGCGAATAAGTGGGTCGCGTCGTTATCGAAAATTGTATATCGCAACGAACGTGCGGTCGCTACACGGGCTGCACATGTGAATGCAATGCGCGTGACGGTCTCGACCGGAACTTGTTATGCAAAAACAACCCAACTTACAAATTGGTCCAAACTGAGTTTAAAATTTAATTGGCTAATCTGTATCATAAATAATAAAAAATAAGTAAGTAAATAGAATGTATCGAATTTTTGTTCACTTTGTATAAAAAATAAATTTGACAAAGTAAATAATCAAAATATCAAATAAGCACATGCGGAAGAATGTACATTGGTTTAAATGTAAAATTTTGCGCAACTATAATTATGTATTATTTTCCATAATCATAGTTGCGCAATGTTTTTTTTTTGTATCTACAATAATAAACCAGCTATTCTATCTAATGTTCTATCTAGTTGTTTTATCCTTTCTCACGGGTGGCTTGTCCACCTAGTTAATGCCAGCAACTCCGTCAGCATGAACATAGAATTAATTTCTTCGTCTTTTTTATTATTCCATGTCAATGTCAATGGCGGTCTTTCTTTCGATTCCGATCTTGGTCCCGTATTCGATTCTGTTCCCTGTTCCGCTTTAAATTCTGATTCCGCCCAAATTCAAACTGTGACTAGTTTGAATTTGGGCGAAGCAGGAGGCAAATATTTCTTTCATTTGTATTTCGATCCCGATCAGGCTCTTGATTCTGATCGCGATCCCACATTTAATCACGATCCTGAAGTCTTCTTGAATTCCGGTACCGGTCCTGACTTTCGAACCTGTTTCCCATCCCGCTTTTAATTCCGAAACCGCTTGCGGTCTAAGTCTACATAGTATTGTTATTTCAAATTGTAGTAATGAGTTCAAAGTTAATGTAGTGCGATTTTGCGAATAATACCTTTAATGTCAACCTTTCTTATGCCAGTAGAGGGGCGGGGATATATTATATAAGAAATATATAAAATACATACTAACATAAATTGAAAATTACATTAGTATGTATTTTAGAATTATAAATTTGAAAATGAAATAAGCAAATTTAGTTGAATTATTAAAAAAAATAGATTTTAACAACTAAGCTACTTATCGAGATAAAAAATATCCTATCTCTCAATTTGGACTAGATCACATACAGCGTGCACAATTTCATTAAAATAGGTTCAGCACAAAACACAACGTGTTTCCATCCTTCGCCGCTAAATGGCAGAGGCAGGATGGTTACCTGCTTATTACAAAACGTCTAGGGGAGACCGACGGAAGCTGGAACAATCCGAGCGGCGCACGTACGCCCGGTACGCCATCTTATTTGGTGCTTTTTAGTGGAAACGGAACTACGATAAGAGGAAAGCGAGTTCGATTTTTCTGCGACATAAGAAATGGAATGCATGAGTTGAGAGCGACCTGGAGGCAGTTCCGCGAGTGAAAAAAACGCGAATAACCGATACGCGAGTGATCATGACCACATGGCTAATATTAGCTACGCCGTTCCGGGTGCGAGCGAAACTACCGCTTTGTTACAGTTACGGCGTGGGCTAACCGACGACTTGCAGCCGCCTGCTTCTCAGGTGCTTATTGGGTCCAATCCTGACGATCCTGATGCTGACATCGAGAGCTGGTGTAGTATTGACGAGGTTATCGTAAAGCACAAGGACCTCAAAGGTATCGATTCGTTGTTATCGGTAATGCAAGCTCTCTGCGGGCGTGCTGTTGCGTATTTAATTAGAATAACAGCCTGGATTATATAACGTGGGAAAAAGCGAAAGACATTTTGTTGGCAAAATTTGCAAAGTTAATGCTTATACAACATTATATTGAACGGCTTATCATGTTTAAAAAATAAATCTGCCACGGATGTGAGCGCGCAGGGTGATGCCACGATCCCGATACAAAGGCATGAGCGCGTTCAGCACGTGGTCGCGTACTACAACCGACGCGCTTCTGCTGCTAAGTTGCGCTACCACTCTTACAAGGTGAAGACCCTGACAGTAATGCGCGTTCATCTAGCACAGAAAATGATCTCATGCCTCGCGTCGCAGATGGCGAGCGATATTGTAAAGTTATAATTTTACTATAGAATGTAGTAGCATGTCACTTGTAGACTTTTGTCCCGGAATTCGTTATTTTACTCTCACTCTATTAGTAATACGGTTTCAAAACGGAAGGAGATTTAAGTATTAGAGTTGCAATAAGAATGTTTAGTTGTAGAGTAGCAACGAGACAGTGAGGTGGCGGATATTGTACACAGATGGAGAGTCGATGACTTACTACTAGATGTTGCCCAATGATATGATATTTGTACCGGAGAGTACAGTGTAGTAAACATACTACATGGCTGCCTATAGTTTCGCGATCCTTGGTTTAGTCCCGTATAAGTTATGTACATTCGTTAGTAAAATATCTCAGTTATGATAAGATTCTTGATAAGTTGCTCGACTTGTATTAGCTATTTAAGTATGACAAAAGCTGTAAAAAAAATGTAGTTGTGTGGTTGGTATATAGTGCTTGCAAAGGGACTGCGAGTGCTCAACCTATTTAGGTGTATTCTATTTCAAAAGTTTGCGTTCCGTGGCACATCATTCACATAGACGTAAATGAAAAGTTGAGTGGCAAAAGTTGTAAAAAGGAGTGCGCAAGTGTGATTGTTGATGCTTTTACTAAATATACTCTGTTATGATTGACGACAAACTAAGATGCTAACAGCACCGTAAAATCATTAAAAAATGCCATTTATTTGTTTGGTTTATTTAAAAGCGTTATTGCTGATCAGGGCCTCAAGGCCGGTGGCTTCATAAGTAAAAGTCTTCCAAAATTCTGTTCAAACAATAAAATAGAGCTTCAAGTCATTGGGTTGCGGCTAGTAGAGCGAGAGGGTAATAATGCACACACTTAAAACCTACTAACATTACATTATCGGAGTATTAGGGGGCGACCGCTGGGAACTGCAACACGTTGACGGTACAAAGAGAACGTACAAATACTCCACGAAAGCTTGCGTAAAGTTTGTGAAAGGCATGCAAGGCTAACGGAAATAGCAGATGTCTTAATGTGATTAAGCTTTAGAGCAGGATTTGACTGTGTCGGCAGATAGTGCTAGTGATGTGGGAATAAAAAATAGTGTTGGAAACACCACGGTGGCGCAGGCGCATCGTGAGGCGGAGAGTAACGCGGTAGTTGCGGAACCAGTTGGAGCGGCGTGTAAAGCTAAAGGTACGTTAAGTGGCATCTTGCTGTTGACCGCAAGCCCTTGGTCTGCCGTGCGCTAAATGCGTGTCGGTCCTCTGTGCGTGGCGTGAAGCTGTTGGGAATACCATATGCGTTACTTGAGTTTTTTGAGTGTTTTGAATAATGGATTGCATATTTTCCAGATAAGATGATATTTGAGACAGATTTGTACATTGTACAGATTTGTAATGTTCTGCAGATCTCGGTGTGTTCTCCGTATTTCATTGTACATTATGACGTTAATAAATTTTGACGAGTAACGTACGAAGACTTGGGTGCATCAGGAAGGCCATGTCGGTAAAATTATGTAACCAACAATTTTATCCATCAAAGCACACCGCGTTTCCATTCTGCGCCGTCAGATGGCAGAGGCGGGATGGTCACGTGCTCATTACGAAAAGTTCGAAGGAAACCGACGGAATAACCCGAGCGACGCACGTGCAGCCGGCATGCCATTTGTTTGGTTCTTTTTGGTGGAATCGGAATTACGACAAAAGGAACGGAAATTCGAATTTTTCTGCCACATAGAACACATTACATATATGTATGTACAAGATAATAATATTTGCCTTAATCTATTTTTGGTTAATACGTATGTCTCTTATGCATGACTTTAATTTTGTGATTTTACCAATAAACAGGACCCACGCCCTCGTACTGAGTATAGTCAATAAATCATTTCGGCGTTCCCGTTGAGCGACATCGACATCGGTCGTTAGCCGCGCGTCCCTGGCGCCGCCCGGCGGCTGCTGCGGAGGCTACGGGCGAGAAGAAAAAAATCACAGCGCAATACATCCCCCCCCTTCCGCCCTTGCCGACGTCGTATATTAGCTAGTTAGCGGCGCTTCTTACGCGAACATGTTATTGATTGATTATTGAATGGCATAGTGAGTAGGGTATACCGTGCACGTATCCTATTCTTTTTCTTATTTCACTCCAAGGCACTTCAAAACTACATAGAGTGATAAAAATATATGAATGTATAAGATTATTAATAAGATAAGTGCAATGGATCTTATTACTTCAAATGAGAAATGAATATACATATTAATTTATACATTTATCTATATCTCGAAATCTCTCTAACGATTTCGAATTTCAATGAAAATTTGTACATTGATGATGTTTTATTTTTCAATTTATCTTTAGAAGTGTCTTCTCCAGAAAAACCCATCATCATCATCATTTTTATCGCTCGACCTTCAGGCAGTCGCAATGAATGAAAAGGTCAAGTCCCGATACACCAAAGGGAGCATAAATATCGGGAGGAGTGTAGATTCTAGTCTGGATTAGGAGTGACGGGAGTCAGTCGGTAACTGATCAGAGTCAGTAATTGTTTATTAAGTTGACAATTTGTTATGAACAAATTCAGATGACCGTTGTATTTTTTTCATCTGAAATAAAGTAAAAAAAATTACAAAAACAACCATGTTTAACTAAATGGAAAAAAAAAATGTATTTTTTGCAACTAAAAATTCTTTTGTATTTTTTGCAACGGAACCTTATCGTTTAACGTATTCTAATAATACCTTATTTTTTTAAATTTTAATATTGATATTTAATCGTATAAAAAAAATATTTTATGTAATAAACTCTGTTGAGCGGTAGCGTGGCTACGCTGTATCGGCCGCGCGAGGTCCTATTTTCAGCGCTACATTAAAATTATAAATAATGAAGGTAGAGTTCCGGGAGTAAAGACTTTTTTCTTGGATATGTCCTTCTCTTTATGAAACCTTTTTTTTTAAATTTCTTAAATATTAATAGTTTGTGAGTAATAGCCAAAAAATGAAATACCTTTTTTTTTTTCAAATTAATTTGTTAATAAATTTTGAAATTTTTATCGTGCAGTAAAATCCTTCGAATGTACTTTTCTAGACGTCATTCCGAATCCAATGAGCTATCGCACATGTTTTTTAGACTTTTATCAAGAATTAACACGATTTTGAACTTGTCGACTAGACTATCTATGACAATAAACATCTAGCCTATAAACAAATTGTTGAAGTATTGTGCAGTCGATTTCATATTTTACAAATATTATGGAAAAAGACAAAAAACCAACTTATAAGTGTTGTATTGTGCCTATGTGTAAAAAAAAATAAGTAGGTAATGCATCCGATAAAGTGTTTTTTCCTGTACCGAGAGGTGCAGCCATAAGCAGAATAATGTGTGAAATTATGAAACGAGAAATGATATCTCTTTCAACTTGTTTATAACGTTGTGAAGATCGACGTAAGTATAAGGTACTGCCCAAAAAATGTCTCTTAAAAGTTTGCTTTTGTACTATGCTTTGGCAGCTGTTAACATCGTAACTTAACTTCGTTAATTTCTGTATTTTTATTTTTACATAAATTTTGCTGCCACTGCCATCACGACCACTAATTATTGACTCATCACCAGTTTGCTTATGAAGACTATTAGTATTTTATCCCCAGACTATGAAAATATTAAAAACCTAGTTTCATCATTTCAAAGATAAGCAAAAAAATATTGCAACTCGCAGTCAAATATTACTTTAATGTGACTAACATGCACTACCTTTCTTCCAAGTCTCATTTCAAGTTTTAATTTATTATGTTTGCAGTTACAGATGAAATATGATACAGATAATTATATTGAGTATCAAATCTTTACAGGAGAAACTAAGAACTACATTACGATTGCAGAAGGGTATCCTTCCTCACAAATTTGACTGTTAAAGGGATATTGAGTTACAGCCACTATTAAATTTATACTATTACTTATATATATATACTAGAATTAAATCCTTATTTAAATGTTATAATTTAGAAAACTTATATCTGAGCCGACTAGGATCACAGATGCTTCCTCAACCTGTCTCGATAACATGTTTACAAATATTAAACCACAGTATAAATTGTTCATCATCATCATCATCATCATCGCTCAACCTTCAGCCAGTCGCAATGACTGAAAGGGACAAGTCCCGATATAAATAAATTATCATATGACTATTGTAGACAGCTAACTACGTTTGAATTCAATGCTGAAAAAAATGCAAAACGTAAAATGAAAGTCGTATCTGTGAAGTATTATAACCACCCTAATAAAATGTATTGTTTATTATTGATTGTAACCAGGTCTGAATGTGATAAAGTCCTTAGATCAAAAAAATGTTATTGTTAAAAGTACCTTGTCATTTAGCAAATGGGCGACGGTGTGCATTAGTACTAGCAGACGTAGATTATACGAACTTTTAAGATTTTATGATAATTCGGATATGCTTATAAATTATGTAAGAATTTATTCCAAAATATTTAAGCGTGTATGCTCATGCTCAGCCGCAAAATTAATATTTCTCTGTGATAAAATAAAAAAAGTACAGATGTGATTAAAACTACTTGGAATATAATCAATAGAGAAATTGGAAAACACACAACGCGTCATTCAGAATTTCGAATAAAAATAGCCGATAAAATTTTAAGATATAGACGTAGCTTTTGCTTTTGAAATACTTTTTTACGAATATTCCGGTTATAAGTACACAATTTTTAAAGTTATCGCCCACTCTCGCTGAATCTCTATTGAAGCGTAACGTCGATGATTGTGGCGTTGCATTTGAATTTGAACATGTCAATTACAGTGCCATTAAAGTCTTCAAATCTATAAAAACGAAAAAAACTGCTGATCTTGATGGCCTCTCTATGAATCAACTATCACGGTATTTGTATAACAATAATTTGATGAATGTTAAACAGTTTGGATTTACAAAGGGTCGCTCAAAACTGAAGCCGGTGATGAGCTCATTGAGCAGATTTTTGGTGCCTGAGAGAAGTCACGGGACGCAATTGGTGTTTCCTGTGATTTATCCAATGCATTCAGAAAACTACACCACTACGGTGTCAGGTGTTTCTTACTTCGACTTCTAGAGTCATATTTGAGTGACAGAGTTCAGAGTGGTGACATCAATGATGAGAGGTCTTCGGGATCTGCAGTCAGTATGGGTGTGCCTCAGGGTTCAGTTCTTGGATAATTTCTATTTCTAGTTTATATTAATGATTTACTACACCTTATGAAGGACGAGCATGGGATTGTACTATTTGCTGATTATATTTCCTTGCTTTTTAAAATTAATAGAAAACAACCAGATTTTATCGAAGTAAGTAGTACTATCTCAGAAATAGTCGAATAGTTTGTAATTAACAATCTTTTGATTAATGAGAAGAAAACAAAAATAATTAGATTTTTGTTATTTAATAGTAAATTGATCCACACAAACGTAGTAATTAGGGACGAGATACTGCATGTTGCGGACAGGACCCTATTTCTTGGTCTGACTTTAGATACTAAGTTACAGTGGAAATTCCATATAACGAAATTGGCAAAACAGCTAAGTTCTGCCGCATTTTCAGTCAAAAGGATTCGGTGGCTTACAAATGAAAGCACCTCAAGATTGGTTTATTTTAATTCCTTTCATAGTCTCATCACCTATAGAATTTTATTGTGGGGTCATGCATAAACACAATTTTTGTACTGCAGAAGAGGGCTATTTGTACCATTTATAACTTGAGACCAACATCATCTCTCAGATATAAATAAAAAAAAAAAATTAACTGTGATGTCACAATACGGAAACCCGACATATGCCAAAAGAAACATAAAATCGTTGCAAAAAATGAACGGCATGCATAATATTGACACTAGACATAAGAATAACCTTGCTGCTCATAAAATCAGACTCAGCAAAGTTAGTAAATCATTTAAGAGGTCTTTATAATAAGGTTCTAGTTGAAATTCTAAATTTGTTATTTCATAAGTTTAAAACTTTCATGAAAAAAAGGTATGTGGTTAAGGGCTATTATGTCGTATCGGAATGTATTAACCAAAAAACCCTTGGGACTGAACTGCTCGACTATCAGGTTGCTTCATGTAATTTTAAAATTTTGTTCTAGTTTTATTGACTATCTATCATATGTTATTGAGCGAAACCGTAAAATAAATCAGCATTCGGAATGGGTGTTAATGTTAATACCAAAAGAATGTCATAATGACGTCCTTCAAGTGTAATTCTATTACCTACGAAATAAAGGTACTTTTGATTTGATTTGATTTGAAAAGAAGAAGAGATTTCCTTAAGAGAAAACTAGAAATGATTAAAGGTAAAAAGATCGGTGCCTTCTGCTATGCAAAGTACTAGCGTGCAAACAATTGACTCTTCGCAAAAGAAGTGTTTAGGAACGAGTCCCAGCACATCTTCATTTGACACATCTGTACTCACTGAAGATATTGAAAATAAAAATATTTGTTATTATGACAGCAGTTCTTCTTTATCTTATACAAAATATGTCGATAAAGCGGATCAAGTTAAAAGTAAAAACATTTTGACAAAGCTATTCAATTTGAAAGTATAAACATAAAACATTTTGACAAAATTATTCAAGTTAATAGTAAAATTCGTTATAGAAGCAAAGACGTCAATGATCATTTATCGGCAAAGGCAAAACAGCCTTCAATCCTTTGATTTCAGCAGACGTGAAATCCGGATTGACAGCAAATATGTGGTCATTATGAATACATCAATTTTCGGAAAATTATTTAATTGCGATTTCACATAACCGTTATCAGTCATTATCAATTCTTTTTCATAAAACAATGTAAAAAAAATAACTGATAATGTTAAATTACAATAAATTTCACAAAGCTGATATAGTGCTTTTTTGACATAAATTTTGACGTCACACACGGCTACCATTGATCAGATCATTTGGCCAATAACGTAGCGTTTCAACTACTTAGAATTTCCCAAATTTTTTTGTACATTTTAATAATTTTTTTTTAATGAAGCATAAACAACATTAAAAAAATATTTGTAGGATATAATGCTGAACCAGAAAAAGTTTTCAGAAACATATTTAACCTTTATCTGCTTTAGGCGAATATTTCCTATTCCAGTCAGTTTTCCGAAAAATGAAGCATAGACGTTAAATTTTATTTATATAATGTGCTTTTCATTATGAAGTTCTGGAAACTAACAATTGAAAATGTTCGTTACATATTTATTATGTGTATTTAAAATATTAATAGCGAAATAGGAGTGGTGGTGGGTCAGTGATAAAGAGTGTCGTTTTCGAATACAGGGTTATCACATTAGATCCTGATAGACAAATTGACTAATAACTTTATGACTTAGATCGAACCATATTCTCCGTCCCTCGGGGAGCGCGTTAAGAAGTCGAATCCGGTTAATGGACGTCGGCCACCATACTGGAGACCAAGGTTATAGAAGCTTTGTTTGCCTTACAAGTCGCAACAGGGTCGAATCTATCTGGAATAAGAAGCTTAAGTGAGCGTATGCATCAATGTGTTATGATTAAAATTAGACACAATAATACATTATTAAATGCAGAGGTCTTAATGGTGTCATTTGAATGGCAGATGTCCTGTTAGACTATACAGGTACTCTAGTAGCAGATCAATTTTTCAATGACATACCATTCCTTGCCATTTTATGAGTGAAAAGCAACTATAAAAATATTCTTTGATTTTTCAAGTTTGATATATTTTCACAAATATAAATATGTTACCGCCGATTAGATTTTAACAAAATAACAGCCAATTCTAATTTACATGCACGCCGCGATACAGGCGCCGAAGTGTACGTAACACGTAAACTTTCGAGCGTCCCCCATGCTCATCCTCACCTCAAAATATATCAAACTTACTTGTAACAATGTTTCATAAATTCCCTCAAGTTCCATCATAAGGCAACACTCCAGTGCGCTTTTCCGCACTTGGCGAGGTATTGAAACTCCTGGAGTTGAGGAAATTTTCGAGTTCTGAACCGATTCATCACGCCTTATAGCTTATAATATTTTCTGCGCCATTCGTTTCAATTGTTTCCAGTTCGGTGTTTCTGTATTAGCTGCTATGTTCAAAAATAAACCGGTGGTGAATATTTAAGCTGATTATAGCGAATTCAATGATTTTTATGTCATCTGTCTACCTAACCATGCTTATGTACTGTGCTTGACTTGACAAGTAACATATCGATATACAGCTCAAACCTTTGAGACTAGGAAATTGATATTTTGTACATTTAGTTTTACATAATATACACAGAATTTGATATTGCATACTATGGTTTTCTTATGGTTATTACAATTAACTACAAATGAGTACGTAAAAATAGTAAGTAAATAAACTAACTAACACGAAGTAATATTATATGTATATTAATGACAGGACGCAAAAGCCGTAAGAAGAGGTTATCTGTATTCTGTATTTTCATATACTTGCTAAGAATCTACGATATGGCCAAAAGTAGTAAACAAATAGACACTCTGATTGGTGCATTTATTGTGGATTTACGTACTTGTTATGCACAAAAACCCTGGCTCAAGGGCGAATTGTTGCATCCAAGATTAAAATTAAAGTTAAGAAAATCGACGATTAACAATTTGGTTCAATGCAATATGGGTTGTTTCATCTAACCCACGATCGACTTTTGGGTAACTTTAACTCCTAACTGCTCAAAACAGAGCGTCTAACGCCCGACGACGTTTAGGTTTAAGTTTGACGTGCAGTATACATTCTTCTGTAACAGTGCTGTGGTAGTAAGTAGCATTTGACGTGTTTTGTGAGTGGTTAATCGATTTTGAAATGGCATTATTTTCATCATTGATATATACGATATGATACGAGTTCATTAGATGATAAAACAATTATAAGTTATAGACAACAACCTTAATCTTAACTATTCTATGAAACACCACAAAAACGGAACACCCAGGATTAAACTGTTAACTGAAGATTCATTTGATCTTAACTTATATCTTGACTATTCGTTTTGAAACGACTCGCCCTAAATAGTAGTTGTAACCGGGTGGAGTACGAAAATTAGTACCAATTTAGGAATATTTTGTTTTGGTGTATCCGAACCACGCGAATATCAATTCAATACAATATAGTATTTCATAAAAGTTTTCGATTATTGGACCTTTCTCCATCTTAATTACAACCTTTATTCAGGCTTCTTCTAGAAGCCCTTCTCTAGGAATACTTAGCCAATCGTGCAAATACTATTCTGCTATAGGTATTACGTTCTGTTTGTATTAAACCTCAATTTCATTGGGAACTTTAATTACTCTCATAGTCGGAAACACATTTGCGTGTGACCGTATCGGGTTTCATATCGAGCGGGACTCGTAGATCTCGTGACACGTGGCACAGGGTGGCACGGTTGCTCGCCGGACTGGATCTAATAAAATTGTCACAACAGCATCATTTGTATAGGCGGCCGCTATTGGAAATCCACCTGAGGCGGCCGGCCGCCGTTTTCGTATAAAAGCCCCGCTCGTACTTGTGTAATTTGCCGAAATCCGAGGACTCTCATTTGAGACCCTATACAATGACTTCAGGTCTGCCCTTTGTTCCGCCGCCGCCGGGATAAAGGAGCGGGGTCGCCCTTTCAAGTCCAATAAATACCCACCTGACCTTGCCGAGATAAAGGCAATTACAGATATCTTTATACTTTCAGGTAAATTGTCAATTCTTATTATTTTAATAAATTCATCGGTCGTGAGAAACGGCGGGCTCTGTTTAAAGTTTAATAATCAAGGTTCTAGTGCCTTTACTGCGTGACTGAATTAAAATTTAATCATAAAATAATTAGAATTCAAACTAGTAATAGAATAGGGAGATGAAATGTTTGGAACAGAAACAATTTTGGAACTAATGAAAATTTAATAAAAACGCTACGCGACTTTCCCTAACAGCTTCAGTTATTTTAATGTAACTTTACTTACGTAAAAGCTGAAATACCATCATTCCGAAATATTATTCCACCCTTCAGCGAAACGCCCACTTTTTAATTTTTTGAGTACAATCTAGGTAAAACATTAAATACTTTAGTTGGCTTACTGTATATCAATGCAATGACACAAAATAAGTACAATATCAGTGTACTCATTTATTTAGAAATATCTCAACAAGTGTCTCGTTATTTATAAAACGTTTCGTTTTAATACGTCTATTTAATACCAACCATATCAGACGAAGGTTAATTTCTCATGTAAATCGCGAAATGTAAAATAGACCAATGCGAAAATACTCTATTAAAATAATTGAAAGACACAATAGCTAATGGTACCAAGAAAACATATTTATCCATCAAACTTTTCAAATCGCACTAACAAATTGTACCCGCCTAATTTTGAAACTCGCATAAATTAGTTATGTGTGAAGGATGTACATTTTTGTCTGCGTTACACATTTCAGCGAGCTCATCGCCATCAAGAACAGGCGTTCTTTGTAACATATATATAAGCCAAAAAATGAACAATGGATGAAAACAATTTTTTTATTGTGTTACTCAGACGCAAGTTGGAAAGGTCACGCGGTCGCGTTAATCCCGTGGGTCACCTCGCCCCCCAAATGACCGTATAAGTCGGGGTCCGACTTTTCGTGTAAGCACTCTGTCTCACATCGATTCTCTGGTGAGGAATGAAGATCTTTCATTGTTCTCTTTTCGCCTTAATTTTCGATAGAAAACCTTAACGTCTAGATACATCTGAATTTACAGCTTTTACGAAAAAAATAGTAATTTAAAGAGGGCTCGGGCCTATATCCGCGCAAGCATAGACAATTATGTTTTGCCTCACCTTGGCTGACATTCCTATCAAGTGTACATCGAGATCAGGATTTACAGTGACTGTACATCACCTAAACTCAACCTCGGATAGGTCGAAACTCATTGATGAAAAGGAAATTCGAACATTTTTAGTTGTATTCAAGTTTATCGTGATTAAACTTAAAAAGAGAGATTAAGTGATATACTATTAATATGACGTGGTAGTGAGCCTCGCAACCCGCGCACACCGCTGCACTCCATATTTCTATACATAGTCATTGTATATCCTATATTCACACGCACGTTTGTTTATTTTTAAAGTCGTATGCGATGAAAAAGCTTTTTTTTTAAATTAAAAACTAGGCTCAATTTCAAAAATCCCACTCTTTGAAGTGTTTGTATAGATTAATATACATAGGAAATTTGGAAGCTTAAATTTTGCATGAATAGGGGACCGCCCTTTGCATGCAAAATGTCAATCTCTGTTTTAAAAGAAGTATTTTTCATATATTTTCTCTGTTCTATAAATTAATAAATCTTCTAACGGTAACTGAGAAATTTAAGTCAATAACACAAAAAATGAGGTCACCAAAGATCACTTTCAATATTTTGTATTTTTAGAGAAACATCGATATTCTTACCACTAAAATTTCCAATTCGTCACCTTAACAAAAGTCTTTAGAGCACATGATGTTCAGTACGTTCGTAGAAAATCAGTCTTTATTGGCACTTTGATACTTTAAGATACAATTTAACAATAAATCAGTAGAAGTTAAGTAGGTAGAAGTATCTGTGACCTGTGATCTGTATGATGGTCTTAAGGAATTATTATAGAAATTGTGTTAAACAATCACGTCATATCAAAATTGATTTTCTGCATTGCCCAATATAATTGATGACGCAAATTTTATATTTCAAGAATGTAAAAAATATTTCAAAGGTCATTCTCATATTTTCGCATCATATAATTTACATAGTAGAAAATTATGACGTGAAGATCGATATTGATATCGATATGATTAAAAAACGAATAAATCGCTTTTGATATAAAAGGAAACTGACATCCCAGACAAACTGAAGAGTCCATCGACATCAGATAATGCTCATGTCTTTAAATGCTATATACATTATTCTTTGTCTTCCATAATTTCATAAATGCTGATTAATGCTTCGCATGCTTTAATGACAATGTAGTCAAAACTGATTTTCGTTATAAATAACGAAATGGATTAGACAAAAACACTTCACGAAAAAAGGATTGAATATAATTTTACAGATCTGGTCATGAGCGATCGTCCAGACAATGTAGATTATAAACTCGCTGGTCATCTGTCAACAGTTCCACGTATCTAATAATACATATAACTGTATGTAAATTTCCGTGCAGAAAAAAACACAGAATTTATTTAAATTGAATTCTACAAATATTTGCATTGTATTAGGTCCTGTGCTGCGTATATGATAAAACAAGTAATAATAAATATTGGTTACATTTCCAAAGCCTAATTCGTGGTACTAATTACCAGTTATTTATAAGGGGAAGTTATGATTCAAAATTATATATCAATCTATCTAACAAGCTCTGTATACCTACGTCATTATATTTCAAAAGAATTTAATATCACATTAAAACATCATTATCATCTTGTGCACAAATGAAATTTACTTTACATTTACGCCTATATCCCATAAATAGGGCAGAAACCACAGTTCTTCACAATGGTACAATTGCTATTTATGTATATACCTTTTTCGACATTAAAATTTGGATAAACCAATTGTCTGCTTATGTTTTTTCAGGGCGTCCAGTGTCCACTCTTCCATTAAACATACACGCCCTATAGATTTCAATACAGTTGCGGTAGACCATTTTGATACACATTGGACGTCGCCCTTGTGGACATATAACAGGCATGCAGTCGTAGCGAGATCGGGCGCGGATGTAGTATATGAAAATTACTCATGCAGTACCTTATGTTATATCACACAGTACAATATATTAATAACACTTGTTCCACTAGACTAAGAATAATATTGTGCACGCTTTGAACATAATTAATTATTATGGATTAAAATAATGAATATTAATATAATCAAGTACGAACACGGAAATGAACACCGGGACGGGAATTGGGATTAGATGCAAGAGCGGATATAAACTGGATTTGTAAATGAAAACTAGCCCGAAATAACTAGCGGAACTGGTATTAGAGTCGAAATAGCAACAAAACCAGAAACGGTATAAAGATGAGGTTTGTTAATGCTGTTAAAATGAAGAACGAGATGGGATCATTAGCAAATGCGAAAGAATCCATTCCTATTTTTAAGTTTTGACAGGGATGAGTTAAACAAGCTTTTTCAAAATATAACCACTAGTTTTATTGCAAAATATAGATTGTGTTTAAAATCATACACTTGCGGATTGCGAAAAAAAAAGCGTTTAAAGTAGATATCCGACAATTTTTGAAAATATCATATCTGCCATATAATATATATATATATATATATATATATATATATATATATATATATATGAGTTCGCTCGTATTTAAAATTTCAAATAAATTTGGCGCATTATAGTAGAAAGATATATAAAATTAGCACTCATGAAATTTTCGGAAAATGTTTTTCAATTATACCAACTGGAAAAAATTTAATTTGGGCCAATAACGGATGAGCGATCGCCCCTTAAGTGGTCTTACAATGATATCAGTTCGTTTCGTACTAATAAGTGTACTATAAGTCATAAATATAAAAAAAAATATGCGGGTCTGCTGTCTGACAATTAATTGAATGACAAATGATAAGACTAAAGTGATAGAACGATAAAACGACAGCTAAAATGACAGGATGGACGATGGAATTTCTGTGTTATTACATTAACTTATGCGCCAAGTTAAGTTAGACCAGTATCGTAATAGCAATACATTCGAATTGTATTAAAAATTTGTCCCAAGGTACGATATAAAGTGTTTTTTTTCTAAGCCATTGAATTAGCACGTTAAAAATTTTGAGGAGAACTTTATTTTTGAACTTTATGTTTGTATAATATACCGTAGCTCTATAGTTTCCGTGTGTTTTCCATAAATTCTTTAAAGTCATCTTCAAAAAAAAAAGTATGTACGCATACGGTATGCTTAAACGAGATACCGTTATAATAATTCCTGGGAAATATTTCCGATGAGGGCTGCAACACGGTCGACCTGTGTTCGCTCGCAAGGGGAAAGATGAGGATCGCGAGGGGAGTGGGCGGAGGGCCGGGCGCGGGTGTGGGAGTGCGGGAGCGGGCGGGCGCTGCGGCCGTCGGCTGATCCGATCGCTGCCGGCCGCCTGATTGATGACACCGATTAGTGATGGGTAACCTGCTCCTGAATAATTGTCGACGTTTTTTGTCGGACGTCCGCGCGAAATCGCGATTCGAGCCATTTAATATCTTGTCGACTTGTTTATGGCTTAATAACTTTTATAACCCGTTCTATGAATACGTTATTGAAATACATCTTCTCAATGGTCAATCGTATCGAGGTCGTAGTGGAAACGCGCACCCTTATTTGAAAACTCTTTTCAGTTATTGCTGAAACAAGAGTTTTCGTATAATTTGGCTGATTAGTCAATTATTTTATTTTGTCAAAGACTTGTTCTATTTATTTCTTATACAAAACAAATTCATATAACACTTTTTACATACATATTACGGCGATGTGATTTTTTATAAAATCAAACATAATGTATCGATAATGTTCTTAGCTGACGTCAGTAATTTTACGTTCAATTAAAAGTGGATATTCAGGAAATAATTGACTTCAACAACATTCGTGTCCATTATGCAATCGAATTCTGAACCCTAGCGTATTAGGCAAGAATCCATACAATTATGAAGACCGCCGAAGTCGATTTAACAGTTTTAAAAGTTTGATTTCGTTCTTGATTGATTTGTTTCAAGACGAATTAAAAAAAATGGTATTCATAAACGAAGTTACGAGAAATATCGATACAAAAGGCATTTTACAACTATTGTACAAACGGTCCCTTGAAATTGCAACTCACCGCGTGCTACCTTCGTTTAAGAGTTGAAATGATTTCAAGCCTTTCGCTTTATTTATTTTTCATAATGGAACGTGACTCAGCGGTTTTTCTTTTTCACACCGTACGTTGTGGGCGGCAAAATAAATTATGAAAGGGACGGTGCCGGGGTGATCTGAATTTGGATCTAAAACAATAATTAGCGCAATTAGTGCTTATCGATCAAAAATATACTTCTCAAATTTAGTTTTGATTAGAGAAAAAAACTGGATATATAAGACAATTTTTTCTTAATATTTGTATAAGGCTACCTTGAATATTCATAATAATATTATAAATACGAAAGTGTCTCTGTCTATAACATTTTTACTCTTTAAGTTCTGTACCGATTTTCATGAAAATTTGGCACAGAAACAGTTTGAGTCTAAGAGACGAATAGAGGCTATTTTTTTCTTCGTTTGTTTGTATGTTTTTTTGTAGCTCAACCATAGTTAAAGTGATTTTAATTAACTAAGTATACTTACTAGTAGAGCACGCCATTTTGTAATCTATTAGCTACTGTTTCTGTATCTTACTGTCTGTTAGTCTGTGTGTCTACTTATAACTCGACAATGAATCAATCGATTTTGATGAAATTGAAAAAATAACCTGATGCAACTCATAGTCAAATGAAATATAGATTGTATATTTTTTTGTTTATTTATCTATATGACTTTACATAACTAGAAGATTTAAAAGTCGTTACATTTGTTTTATTTTGTCCGTTATAATTAATGTTTGATTTGTTTAGAAAAGAAACGGATTTCAAGGGAGAAGTAAGAGGTAGATGTGGTTTGAAAGGGTGAAATAGAGCAAAAGCGTAAATAAGACATTATAACTATGTGATTAGTAATAAAAGATTACTGATAAGAAGGCAATAAACTGACACGAGCATGAAAATGAGGAACTAATTACATCCACGCGGGCGGAGCTACGGCTAAAAGTTAGTTGTATATAAAACATAAGCAACAAACTAAATTTAATTTCATTTGCTGAGTGTTCCTTAGATCATTTTTGAAATCACTTATTTAAAATAGTACAATTATTCTAACAAATATTTGCAATGATTGGATGTAATTGCAATTGAGAGAGGTGGTTCAATAGTTAAGAACATTGCCATCGAACCAGAAGGTCTGAAATTTAATCCTGACCACGCAGCAATTGACCAATGAGTTTTTAACTAAGTCAAATTAGAATCACTCGCGTCGTGTCCATAGGGCGCTTTACGCCGTCGACCTCGGATATTGTCATCGTAACGGCGATAGTGGTCATTGGCAGCCCTCAACCGGCATTGCGTCAATGTTCAAAGATTAGAATTCAAGTCTCTCGATCTGAAATAAAGAGATTGTGATAAGATGGAATATCGTCACAACAAATGTAATATGTAATATTAGTATTAATAATAATATAAACTCACTCCTATTTCTCAGAAGGGTAGGCAGAGATCATAGAGTTCCTATAGTACTATATTTAAAAATCTCTCTCGCCTCACCGACATCCATCAAATCTTTTCATGCAAGCTCGTCGGTTTCGGGTGCTTAAAATTTGGCCCTTTTTTAATATTCCACCTGCATGGTCTGCATAGGATTTTCTAGGGCGATCCTTGCCGACCTTTCCGTCACACAAATTTGCTCTATAAACTTGTTTTGTCAATCTACTTTCATTCATCCTTTCCAGATGGTCAAATCACCGCAACATACTTTTTTCTAATCTAGTCACTATATCTTCCTACAAACCACACCGCTATCTAACAAATGTAAATGGTTTAAAAAGAAATAAATAAAAATTCAGACTGTGGTCAACTTGGCTGCAACAGTGTTCGACCGGTGAAATATCACACTCATATACAGAATTTTGACGTGAAGTAGCAGCTTGTGGTGAACATAGGCAAAGGTTTTTGGTGACGCCATTGTACTGTCGATGATGATATAGAATTTGTTTTGTTCACAAAATTCATTATGGGCATACCTCTCACGTGTTCAGTACTAAAGTTCGTTTAACGTTTTGACAAATGAGGATGTTTTATTCTGACAGAATATTTTCGACGTTGGTGCGAGTCTTATTTTTTTTAATTAAATAATAATTCTCGCTTCAATTACAATGTATGTCGAGTCTGTATATACATAAGTCACAGAAAATCATAATGAGTAACTATATAGCTAGCAGGCACCGGATTAATAACGATCTATATAGATTGTTATTAATCCGCTGCCTACCAACCTCACCCGAAACAATAATTGAATAAAAGGTCGTAGCCGGGTGTGCATGGGGAAGCGGCCCTTCCATTAAAGTAGGTTGTTATTAACGTGTTAAAATGTCCCCGTGTATAGGAAATTACCAAGGAAAGGTCGACTATTAACACATTCCCTACAATGATACGATAGGGTTTGAGATATGCTTCTAAAATTTTATTTTTTGACAAGAAATGAAATGAGAAAATTTTTAAATAATAGACACACAGATAGCTAGATAAGATTATTATATACACATTGCATGCATATCTAACAAAAAAATAATTTAATGGAGCAATATGAGAATCACTTAAAAATATGTAGCCCAGATGAGTCAGGTACGTGTGTTTGTTGCAACAATGTAAAAGGGCCATAGCTCAGCGCCGGTATTTGCTCAGAGAATAAATGAGTGAATATCAACCACTCCTTAGAACAAGCTGCGGACGCGGCAGCCGATGAACCGTATCCAGTTAGCATTCGGTCACGAATTCACTGAATCACCTCTGATTTTGATCTTACTTTATTATTGAGTCCATGCAAACAACATTTTTGCATGCAAAAAAAAAAACACATTTCGTTCAATGCATTAAAATAAACAATGTTTTTAAATATGGTAATTCTTTAAGGATCACAAAATTACATACTTAACATTAATCGAAAAATAATTTAAATTGAAAAATATGCACTTATTTTCGTTATTTCTGTTTTATTTTTACTATAAATTCAACAGAGTGTTTTATAATTCGCATATGTAGTTAAATTACACACGCTATTAATATTCCATGCAAGGCGTCATGAAATATCCAGCTTATTCTTTCTAGTAATAATGGTCTTGGGGTTTTCTTGAAAAAAAAAATGACTGGAGCTTTGTTATTTTTATGGATAATGGAATGTTATTGCACCACTTGGTCGTGCGGTAGCGAAAGCTACCGGTGAATGCTGCAGTCTTATATCGCTGCAGACTTAGAGGGCGCCGTAAAATTGTGAGTGAATGTGTTTCTTAAACGAATATACTGCTTAATTCGTATTTTTCAATCGACCAAGAAGAAATAAAACTAATAAAAATACTATTAAGAAACGTAAAGTTCGTCTAAATATTCTTTAAATGCAGTGTTTGCAAAAACAAGTTGTTACAATTTTTATTTTCCAATGGAGTGTTAAACATAGTTTTGACTAAGTTGCATAGTTTCATGATGGTGTAGTGTTTCTAAAACAAAGAAGAAACGAATGGAATGTTTTATGTAATCGTTTAGGCGTTAGTCTGTCTGTTACATTCTTTTAGAATGTCCGCAATTACTTATTTTTGTGAAAATCAAAATTTGAAACAATGATAAAATGTAATGGCTCAAAGTTCAAGAACCAGATTTAGTTTTGTCAATTTACAATAACTTTTGTTCTTGTCAATAAATAAAAAAAAACGTATGAGCATCTTAGATGGCTTCTTAGCAAATAAAACTCAAAAAAGTCAATTTTTTTTGAAAGTCTATCATTCATTAGGTAAGGAAGTTGTATTTTAATTTTCAATTTCCTTTGACGGTCGCATCACACGAGATCTGGTAATTTATAAATCATTGGAATCATAATAAAGTGTCAATCAATCGTTGAATTCACCGAGTCCTCTGGTGGTCTCACAGGAGTCTCGTAGATTGTTGAGGAGCTCTTGTAGAGCGCCGTAACTTATTTTACAATAATATATTCCGTAGTGTATACTGGTGAGCAATAAAATATATGATCATAATATTTGTGGCTTAGTCCTTCTGGGGAAAGTCAATATCGAGCCGCTACGAAGGAAGGGTTTGATTGTTGCGGTGGGCCAGTAAAGCAATTTATTGGAGTATATACTAGTCGTATTGTATGCAGACTGTCAACCTAACTCATAAAATACTGACAGACAAGTGTTAGAATTACAAAGATCATTGAGCTATAAATAAAGGAAAAGTATTGAGTATCTAAGCATTCTGAACAAAATAAAACATCCTGATTAACTTTCTCCAATAACTGCCCAAAACCATATATTCTTCTTAACAGTTCAATGTGACGATGAATTCTACAATTCAATGAATCTAGAAAATAAAAGAAAATTTTTGTATCAGAATCCAGATTGTATTGTCGGAACTCCAATATTCTTTATAGCTATTCTATCCTTCCCTTAAACATAATTGGAATTAAACTTTACGCAAAGAGCAAGACTAGTGCTAGAAAATGGAGGTATCATTAGATGACGCTGTTTTGAGATCCTAGGAAGTTTTTTGTGTTTATTTATGTATGTGCGGGTATGCGTATGCGCGCGTTTATATGTGTGTGTAAGTCATGAATATCTTTTGAACAAATGAACCGATTGAATCGGTTTTTGCTATTCGAAAGACTTGAGTGAAAAATAAATCCTAAAATTTGAGGTTAATCAATTATGCAGTTTTTAAGAAATCAAAACAATTTTCTTTTCATAAATTAACGTAAGGGTAATATACAGATTTATATTAATATGATGGTCATTATTTACTTTGACTTTGTATTAGATTAACGTCAATGGTTATAAATGCGTCACACAGAAAAGACCATTTTTTGCATTTTATTACTACGATTATGTGATCGTCTTATTTTCTAGAGAAAAAAAACTGTATATACGTTTAATGATATATGTGGTAATAAAGATACATCGATATATGTACTAATAAATCACCTTTTATCTTGACGTTGCTTACACGGAAAGAGGTCGTAGGAACAGCCATAGGTCATCGGCGATCACAGACAGGCAGCCGGCCCCGTCGTCGGGCATGAGTCAGGACTTCCGCTGCCATATTCGAGCACTAAAGATGGCATGATTACAATCCGGTGATGTGTTATTGTAAGTGTATTGTTTCAAACAGAATGTTATCAGAGCTAGGTGGATGTTTATTTTGTTAATGGAGAAAAATTTTTTGTAATGAAACGAATATAATTATTGTTACGAAATTACCCTATCGCGAGTTCGAAAACTGATATTAAATGAAAGGAAACACGTACAGCAGCAGAAGGCGTATATTCAGAAATACATATTCGCAATAAATCGCTACGGAACTAATTGTTCGCTTGTTGGTAACGCACTTGGCATGTAAATGCTCCGATCGCAGAAATGAAACTCAATTTCTGCCCACCGTAGTTCGTTATTTATACCTGCTCATTGGTCTTCCTGAAAGGTTTCTAAAATCGGATTATATGTAACATAAAGAAAGAAGATTTAAATTCTCTTGATAATTCCAGCCCCTAGATTAAATTAATTTATAATAAAAACTTTCAACAAAGATCAAAAGCACTGATGCCAGCAAAGAACGGTGCACGGGACGGCTTGTTTATTTAAAAAATTCTATTCTCGAATATAATTTTGATCTAGAAGAATTGTTTTGTCCTTATATTTTTAGCTTGTGAGCGCATTTCGTAATATTATTAATATTTCAGCTCGTGTATATTTTCTTCGTACCAATGAAGTCCACATTGAGGAGTAACTGTAGAAAATATGACTCGAAACGGAAAAATTCCGTTATGCATATGAAAAAAATCTAGTCAATGATCTATATGTCACTTTAACATGAATACAATATTTGAGTGATAACTGTTACTTACACGATACGTAAGCATAAAATGATATTTTTGGAAATAAAATTTATCTGCCTGTCTTGACTGCTTATTAGAACAAGCTTTCAAAAAGTTAATAGATTTTGATAATTTTTTTAAGATGGAAGAGGTAATATAATTTTATCAGAACAATTACTATTTATAATAAATATGTAAACAAGTACAAAGAAAGTGCTCAGATCGTTAATATTTGTTATTATTGTTAATGGTTGTTGATATTAGTTATTTATTATGTTGCCATGCGATTGTCCATATATATATAAATATGTGTGTGTTTGTGTAATTGTATACATATATACACTCACAAGAATTGCTCACTTTTGAGGTAATAAGATATAAATAGGCTGCAGTACTAACACAAGCTGCAGCATAAAAATCTCATTATTAATTTAAATTTACCAACGGCTTAAAGAAATATTTTATGCATTGCGTTACAATAGGGTTCAAGGCTTTCTTATTCTTTTCTAAGAAAATGAGCCAATAAGAAGGTCGACAACATAAAATGAAAAGAATTGTTTTAAATTGACTAGCAAGGAACAATACAGCAAACATAAAGACCAATGAACAATAATATGTATTTTATGAGACAAAGAGCTTTTTCTATATACTAAATTTTATTAAAATCGGTTAAACCATTGTCAAGTTATAAAAAACATACAGACAAAGACACAAAAAGATAAACAGATAAAAAGTGGTTCAACTATTGTTGATGTATATAAAGATATACAGACAGACAAACAAAAAGAAGTCAATTTCTTTTCTCATATTTCAAGCTACCTTCAAACGAAATCTCGCAATTATCTATTCAGAGGGCTTAGTAGCGAAAATGTAATAGAAAGAGTAGACAGACAGACTTGCTCTCGGATTTAATTTATTAGTACTGATTTTGTTTTCGAGTATTTCTATAAATGATGTGTAGAAACAGAGCATCTCGTTATTTTCTTATGCTCTATTTATCACAAAGAAAGCGATGCTTATACGATTTCTAATTCTATTGCTGTGTATGTGGCACAACAAACGCTGTGTAAATACAGCAATCTTAATACTACAGCGATTGGGTTTTGTCTATGAAAAGAATAGTTCATTTTGAATCCAGTGCTTTTAAGTTTCAGGAAAAGTTTAACTTTATGAAAATTGGAATCATAACTTTTGCATATGAATTTATATATAAAAATTTAATAGATACAAAGAACAGAAATGTTTAAGCGAAATAGCGATCGCTGTAGACTCTGTATTAGAAGCAAAAATATACTGCGTTTAAATATCAATCGGTTAAATTAAGTCACAAACTCGTTTATATGGCTCTGTACTTGTATGTTAAATAAGGTTCCTCTAGCTGTTCTAAACTGAATCATAAATAAATATAAAAATATTTTTAAATATTTACTTCGTAAAAAGGTATTACAAAATTTCCGATTATCTTATGGACAAATATCCACTGGTACAATTAGTTTGGTTTTTTTTCTGGTTGTTTCTTTTATGATAATTGTATATTTTATTGTAATTGTTTATAATATAATCTGAAAAGAACCACCCTAATTCTCTTGCTTGTTAAGAGAAAGCTGCCTTCCGAACGAGCGTTAAATTCGTATGATGACGTATTTTAAGGGTTATATATGAATCTATCAAATAGATATATATTTGAAATTGAATTTAATATTCACAATAAAAATATTAGATTTTAATATGGTGTCCAATGTAACTTGAAAGAATATGTTTTTAGTGACCATATATTCACAAGATTTTGTAAATCATATTGGTATTATTGTTTAATAAGAAAATATATTTCACTTTTGGAAAAAAAAATATATTAGAAACTTTACAACAAATTTTTATTTAATCTCATTAATTTTTATTGAGTTATTAAGAATGATCAACTAATAAAATATATGACGTCATTTCACGTAAAATAATTCATATTTTATTTTACATTTATTATTCGTTACGTTCTTATTGATAGGTTTTATTTTTTTTCCAAATTCTCTTTGTTATAATATAGTTTAATAGATCCCGTTATATTAATAGTAGAATCATGTCTTATGTTCATATTTCAACTATTAGTTTTCCCAATAACAATAGACCTATATTGTCCATAAGTCTATGTACTTGCGAACCTATACCAAAATTATCCTACTTGTTTCTTTTATTATAAGTGTAGATTAAAAGGACTAAATAAATAAGAAATATATTTACAACTTGAGAACATTATGAACGAATGAACGAAAATTAGAAATAAGTAATGTTCCATTTAAAAATTAAGTATTGTAACGCACGTCTAAGGTTTTTATTGAAAAAAAAAAATCGAATTTAACACTAGTAATTTTATTTTTAACATTAATAATCTGTACTAATATTATAAACGCGAAAGTTTGTAAGTATTGATGGATGGATAGATGTATAGATGTTTGTTGCTCTTTCATGCAAAAAGTACTGAATGGATTTTGATGACGCTGTACAAGAATATATAGCTTACACATCAGAATAACACATAGGCTATAACTTATAAAGATATAGTGTCAATTATGCAAACTATAACGATAAGTGTCAAGTAAGTAGGAAAAAAATCTGTCATCTGCGAGCTATTCTGGCGTGCGCCGCAAAAACCGTTGGAATTACACGTATACAATGTATAATGGAAATGTTTATCTTAAATAGTCCTACAAAAAAGCCCGCGACAGCATATATCTATCTTTTATGTGTAAGCCATTATCGCCAAAATAGTGAACCATAAATACAATAATAATTGATAATTTGTTTCTAACATACATTTGGTAGTAACAAATTGATCCTTATATCAAAATAAATACTTTTATCGCATCTGGTGTTTAAAGTAGATAAACTTTGTCTTTTACACTACATCATTTGGACAAATATTTTAATAGTTATGACGATAGACAAGCGAGTGCGCAATATTATGGTGCGGTCCGGCGACAGGTTCAGACTAAAGGTAGCAGGCATACATTTAAGTACGCAATGTTTTTTCCACGGCCAGCTCGATGTGACTTGCTCACGCGTTTCTAAATCGCAAAATCTGCATGTTTATACAGACCAAAATAAATCGTTTAACATAGTTTATAGGAGTATTATGCAGTAGCCACCTACAACTTTTGCATTACCATCAATCATCTTATACTTCCATACCTATCTATCCTTACAAACTATAGCGTTTATAATACCTATAAACATATTAGTGAGATCATCATAAAAAATACTTAGTTCCAATTTACATACATTACACAATATAATTGTTCGAGCACTTATAACTGGAGAATAGCTGGACCGATTTTCATTTTAACTAATAGTGATGTTATGTGTAAACTGAAATGTATAAAAAATCAGTAGGTATGGATTGTTTATGTTCTAACAATTTTTAAGATGTCGCTTTTTATTGCTTTAAAAAACATCAGCCATGTAAATGAAATAATTACGAATATATAGGGGTTGTGGTTATATCATCAATGTGTATAAATTGGCCCTATAAGAAAATTTCCATATGAACAAGATGAAAGAATACATTTTATGCCTACGCGGGCGGAGCCGCGGGCAAAAGCTAGTAAATATATAATGCTGCTTATTTAATATGGGATATAAACAAGGCTACAGCGGGATTTCATTTTAATACAGCGCCTTCTATTGATTTCTGCCAGAAACAAAAGAGTATTTGATGGGAAGGAGGAACATGAAACTCTTGAAAAACCCTTTTCAACAGTTTATTTTTATTTTTACGCACTGTACCTAAATAAATTTGGGATACATATATATAACAGATAAAAAAGTGTATATTTTTCTCTCAATAGTTCTCTATTTGTTAGTCTAAGTCCCTTCAAAATAGGTTCAGCCGTTTCGTACATTAGCTAGGGCAAACAAATACAGAGATAATTTTTTTAATACTTATTTGAGGTGTGGTAGCATGCAAATAACAACATGAGTTTATGAAAAAAATCTTTATTTTGAAATCACAGACAGATACTCCAGTTTTATTTATTTGCATAGTTATTTAGTTACACTACAATGGGCTTTACATTCAACGAAAGTGACATATCTCTGGAAAATTTTAGCATTGCAAATTTCTATCGCATGCCTTATTTAAATTCCTAATTGAATAAAGGCAAGAATAGAACTTAGCTTTGATAAGGACAGGTACATTATGGTACGCTAATAGTATGAGGCTCTTACCCACGAAATAACCTTTCTGATGCCTGGTCTACGTCACCGCTAGCCCGAGAAATCTGATACAACCAGCGGACATGAGAATGAAGTTGCCATGTGGCGGCCCAATCGCGTGATTGTTAAGGGAGTTCAGCGTAGGAGGTCAGGACACGACGCCGATACGAGTTGGCGAGAAGTTGGCGATACGAGAAATGCCAGTGGCGCTGAAAGCTCTGCGAGAAAATGGTCTTTAGAGATCGTATTAAGACGTCTTTCATTCTTAAAAAGTCGGCTTACGGACGGTAGTTTGACGTGACAACGTCAAACATTACAGTAATATAATATACAGAACGACACAAGGAGAAAAGTTAATTGTTCATACTATCAATTATATGAATCTTCATTATTTTTCAGTCAATTGTAACATAACCTATCATTACTGCTCTCGTCGACAGAGGCTACTTTTTAAATAATAAATAATAAAAAAAAATAAAAGAAATATTAATGAAAAGATTAAACACATAAGCTTGAACAATGAGATTTTTAAATGCAAGAATTACTTACCATTATTGTCGCAATATTAAACACACATGAAAATCACAATAATATTTCAATTCACTTTATAAACATTTGATGAAAACAGTTCACGTGTATCTTTTTGTGCTAGGCTGATCGAGTAGAGGGGAGATAGATGCAGCACGAAACGAACTGAGCCGACCACTCGAGCCTCGCTTGCGGAACGGGACATCGAGCGTAACGGGACAATGACATCAACTTTTTCGTGCATGCATCCTGTAATATGGAGTTATTAGACGTTGTCACGCCAATTTTTTTTTTATTTTAGAAATAGTTAAATTACGCGAAGTTGCGAAGAAAATCTGAATCAAATAAATACATAAACTTCATTTCTATATATCTGATGTTGAGCCCTAATTTTTATCTATAAGGTTTCGTACCCAAAGGATGGCAACATGACTTTATTACTAAGCCTCCGCTGTCCATCTTTCAGTCTATGTGTCTGTCTGTCTGTCTATCAGCGGGCTGTAATATATTGAACGGTAATAGGTAGTAAGTTGATGAAAAAATAATGAAAAGAAAATGTAATTGAAGATTAAAAGGGCCTCCATACAAGAAACATATTTTTAATTTACGTTTATTGCTTGATTTTGATAATAGCACGCTTGCAATCATTACACAGTGTTTGTTACTATAGTCGCTATAAAAATATATAAAGTTAATAATTTAAAAAAAAAATGTCTATTCAAAAAAGGAACGCATTTTTTTTTGGTATTTTTTGTTCGATTTAAATTTTTGTTCATCTTTTTTCTTTAACTATTCCTAAAAAGTATGTAGTGTTCAATATTGTACGGTGGTACGGAACCTTTCGCAGGCGAGTTCGACACGCAGTAGGCCTATTTTATTTTAACAGCGCCCCCCGACAACCTTCACATTAGCTATATTGCACTGTCGCCGGGGCGTATTTATCTGCGAAGATTATTTTGTCAAATTTTCATCGCCATTAATTAAGTGCGCCCCGCGAGTACGAGACGACTCCCGCTCATCAATCAAGTCGTGCTCTGCTAATGCTCCTTTGAAGAAATATTTGAACTTATTAAAAGTTACTTGTTAGGTATCGGGAGGCTTTAAATCGTTTCAATTAGAAGGAACACAAACAACCGAAGCTTCAGGGTATGAAATGTTTGATTATGATAGCATCGGGATCGGTGCTGTTCACGAGTATTGATCGCAGATCATATAGCTTAAATAAGATTTTTTCCATGTTGTTGTTACTTCTACAATTCTTCTATATAGCATTTCTAAACTGAACAGTTATTCTTTAAATTAACGCCAGCATACATAGTTTCATAATTTAACATCTAATGGGGATGATTAATAGAAAAATTTAATTATGAAAATTTCATAATAATATTAATTTATAATCTTAGGCAAATTATCATACCATTCTATCTATGTAGTATATTTATAAAATTGGCCGATATTTTAATTAGAACTATTCTGTATGTACTAAAGACTATACGACTATAAGAAATTCGTTGTATACATTATTTATATTCGTCCAGTGATCAAGGATCGCTATTGAGCATTCTACCAAAATGCAATATAATTCCTTCAGTATTAATTCTGAATCATCAATTTTGTAAAACTAACGCATAATATTTTTAGTGCGTGTTACAGGTATACAAATACATAAATAATATTTTACAAATATACTGAAAAATCACTCGAATTGTAGTTACGAGTAGACAGATAGATTCTATCTGCGGTGTAATTTTATAACCAAACATCAAATCTCGCAGGATTCGATGCTGTTGCGACTAAATGCATTTTGATTATGTGATTATTATAATTACATGCAATATATTGTAATAATTTGTCATCAATTTACATGTGACATGTAATTTGGCGTTTTTTGTTTGTTATAAGAAATTTTAAACATCTATTAAACTCTATAAATTATATAAACTAATAATTTCACATCGACGTTTAAATCGCATTCAGTATTTCGTTGTTTCTTTTTATATCATATCTAACTAGAGGTTTATTTGAATTTACTATTGGAAGTCGTTACTTATCTGAAACACATAATACCTTTACGAGAGTACCGACAACTTGACGGCAAAACGTATTATACGAAAACTGACGTGTTCTACAGAAGTATCCAACTCGAATATGTACCAGTTCACATTATATTTTTGTAGTTATTTTTACATGAGCATTGTTTTTCATAAAAATCTCTATTGCATTATATATAAAACATTGCTACAAAAAAAAAATGTTGCATAGTCTACTACGAGTTGGTGATAATGTCTGAAATATACATTAAAAGCTTAATGTGTCAAAAATAGCACGTTTCTAAACTAATAATGTTATGAAAAAACGTCAATAGTCCAATTTCCGTGACGAACGAGAACGAATTTCCTTTATACGAGATGGTATAATTCGAATCCGGTTACCAATATAGAGGCTGTGTCACATCAGTTCACTTTTATGTAATATCAATTTATCAAGACACAAATTTTCGACTTTCAGTTTTGTGACTTTTTTCAAGGAATCTCAAATTTCTGAAAACGAAAAATATATTTGAATTTCATGAAAAACCATTCGGGAGTGTTAAATAATTTATTTAAGCTTATAATATTAGAAATCAATGGTTTTTAATGGTACTGTTGTGGTTATTATGAAGGTATTTATTACAAAAATTTTTAAATTCATATCAAAAACCTCTTCTACCATTTCCTTTCAAACTGTCATTTAACAAAAAATCACGTTGAAAATAAAATTTCTGTTCCACGTCTTTCTTTTAAAGGAGTTTAGCACGAACAACCTTTAAAAAGAGGACATGGAACGAAAAATTAATTTTAAAAGTGTCATGTTAAATATCATTTTGTAATTAGATAGTGGAAGTGGTCCTAAACCTATAAAACATTTCTTTTATAAGTTTCTAATTTTTGTATTGAAGATTAACTCAATATCTGGAGGGCCTTTATTATTTTTTTTAAAACAATGAAAGTTTTTCGAGTTACGATTTTTTTAAATCAGCCATTTACGACTTACGACTTGCGTTTGTGAACAAGAGTTGGGCACGGAAGTACTGATATTGGTTCATAATGCCTAAAACTGTTAATTTTTTAAATTATTTTATTAGTTTCACTTGTACGTATGTACGTATCTATTTAACGGAATCTTAGAGACTGAATTTTAAAGAATTCTAATTGTTGGATGATCATAAAACTTAACGATTTTGTGCAGTTATAATGATGATAGAATAATATGCTATCGTTGGACTGATCTGAAGATATTGCTGGTAGAAGGTAAGCAAATAAACTACATAACGGAATAATATGCACTAATTTTGATCGAGCTTTTTGGAATTGTCTTGAGATGTAAGTACTGTAATCATGAGCGATTGACTGTCAGGGCCCGATGATGGAGCCTGAAAGTAAGAATTAGCACTCCATAATAAAACAATGTATTTTAGCCGTGTTTAAGCTAGATGGAATCATCTTGAGATGCACTTTGACCATGATAGGCTTTCATGATCTTACGATGTAGCCGGAAGTTTGAAACCGGAACTCTATGACGGAACGACGTATCTTAATCGTGCTTGGGCTTGTTGAAACTGACTTAATATAAACTTTCGCCGTAACAGGCTTTCGAGGTCTTATGATGGAGCTGAAATATTAACACTGGAACTCTATAACCAAACAGCATAACCTAATCGTGTTTGAGCTTGTTAGAATTGTTTTGAGATACACTTGATCACGTTTGGTTTTCATGGTCTGATAATGGAGCAGGAAGGTTGACACTGGAGCTCCATAATAAGGCTTCATATTCTAGCCATCTTTGATTTTCTTGTGTTATGGGGTGCACTTTGGCTCTGATAGACTTTTAAAGTTTGGTGATGGAGCTAGAAGGCGATACTGAAATTTCATAAAGGAACAATATATCTTAGTCGTCTTTGGCCTTAGTTAGAATTGTAGTAAGATGCATTTTGGTATTGATTAGTTTTGAGAGTCTGATAGTAAAGTTGGAAAGTATGGAGTAGACCTTCATAACAGAGCAACATATTCTGGCCGTGTTTTGGCTTTCTGAAAATTTTCCGAAATTCTGTTGCAAATCTAACCAAATCAAATCGAATACAGCTTTATTTCGTAGGTAATAGAAATTACATATGAAATACGTCATAAACGATAGTTTTCGACATTAACATTACCGCCCATTCCAAATTCTGTTTTACCTTGAGAAGAATGGGCAAGAAACTCAAGGTTTGCTCTTATTTACGCATTGGTACAAAGTGTTGAATAATTAATAATTCAGTACAACACTTAGAAATAACATAGAGCAACCTGATAGCCAAGCAGTTCAATCCCATGGGTTTTTCCACTAAGATATTCAGACAAGGTATAATAGCCCTTGCCATATAACTTTTGTTTAACAGAAAGTTTAAATTCATAAAATGGCAAGATTTGAATTTCAGCTGGAATCTCTTTATAAAAGCGCACACACTGCCTCTTAAATAGTTTGTTAACTTTGCTTAGACAGGTTTTATGAGCAGCAAGATCGTTCTTATGTTAAAATTATGGATGTCGCCCCTATTTTTGGAACGATTCTATATTTCTCTTGACATATATCAGGCTTTCGTATATGTATTGTGATGCTAAAGTTAAGATATTAATTTCCTTAAATTTTCCTCTGAGAGATGACGTTAGTCTCAAATTATGAGTAGCACGAATATCTTCGTTCTGCAGCACAAAAGTGGCGAAAACGGTGTACTGGAAGTGATTTGGAAACGACCTGAAAATTAAAATTCTGTATTCCCACCAAAATCAATGTGAAAATTTCAAGGGCTGAATGTTATGAGGACAGTTAAAACTACGATGTAGTTCTCACTTCAAGGCACCGAATATAATCCTCTTTTAAGTAAACTTCTCCTTCTACGAGGTACTGTGGTGGTGTTAGACTACCATTATAATTACAAAAAATTCGAAAGCAACGCATATTTTCTAATGTTTCACAAAAAAAAAAAATTAAAAATAGTGATAGTTTAAAGGAAAAGAAATACAAGATTCTGTAAATAAGTAGGTACTAAGTTTTTCTTTAAAAATACATAGATAAACGATTGTGCTTGATAAGCGCGCCACGATTTTAGACTCAGATATTATATTTTACTATAAACATGGTTTACACTCAGATTTTTTCGGAATAGACAGAGGAAAAAGGTTCAATAATTATTTTCTGCTTTTTAGTACAGTCCCTACCAATGTATAAAAGCGTGACTGTTTTGTTTGTTTAAACTATTAATTTTTACTTATCAACTGATTTAACTCGGAATTATTGAAAAAAAAACTCTAAAAACCTAACTAGGTTAATTATTAAGTAATAATTATTGTTTTGTCGTTAATAACTGTTTCTATTACTTATCATTTTATTCCTTTTGTTATAAAGTTTATTTTCGACTGTCAAAAGGAAATACATTCTGAGATGTACGTGTTTACATGTGGTCTGCCAGCTGTGTTTAGAAATATTTTATATGCGTTTCTATACTGAAAAAAAATAATAATTTAAGCCGAAAGAAAAACGACCAAATCATTAACTTCATCTTTTATGTCGAAGCCTTATTAATTGTAGATGATTTTGTAGTATAATATTTAAAAAGTACCTATTTCGCACTATTAAGACCTAGTATTGAAACTTACCTTGTCTATATCACTAAGGAAATTAGAAGTGATTGCGGTTAACTGTTCCCACACGGTTGAACTTAATGAAAGCTCAAGAAATTCTAACTTGCGATCACCCCAACGATTTGATGTGCGAATCTATAAATATAAGTTCCGATATTTAGCCGTGATATAAGGAATTTCAATTTTAAATGTGCAATCACAATATTCGTGTTTCAAAAGTGCATATTGCTTTAAATAGTATTCGAATAACGTTGAGGTGCAAGTGTAATTATTTCCAATAATAATTGTGAAATTATTAGCAGTACATTGAGAAATATTTCTGGGTTATGATGAAACTCCACTTGTTTCGGAGTTGACTATAAAAGCAGATAATATTTCTACACGACACAGGAATGTGTAACGCTCTGCCAAATTTTTTTAAATATATTCATGTAGTGACGTGCGACTGACGATGTTTAATGATCTCTATGTTCAAAAAAGATAATACTATTTATTTTTTGAAGATAGAAACTAAAACTATTGTTAATATTAATAAAAACTTCATAATCTAGAAATCATTTATTACTTAGCTGGCATTAATGTTTTTTGAGATTGCCCATTGTAAGCTAGAAGTAAAATGAGTCCAAGTCGTTAGACGTGTTATTTTGGCAAGTTTCCAATATTATGGTGTCTGATTAATTAATACTTAATTTTGCATTAAACAAAAATTAAATTATTAACACTATATACAAATACTAAAGATAATATAAAGATATAAGATAACTATAAAATGGACTTTTGGAGAGGGAAATAAAATTAATACAAAAATCATACCACTGAATGAATATGTTTTAATTTTTTTAAAATGATTAATGATTTTCGAAAACCGGTGTCATGAAAATTGAGTAAGCCCGTGTTACATACTGAATTGGGCATACTTTGTATGTGAGAATCAAATTCAAAATTATCTTGAACTTCAGCTTATAATGATATGTAATATTTTGTTCATTTTCTTTTTATTTTTTCATTTAAATACTTTTTAATTTAATTTAGATATCTATAATGCAAATGTAAATAATATTATAAGGCTTGTAATATTATTTCCATTTGCATTATAAATATTTTTATTAGATAAAAAATAAAAAATATGTTTACGCCACGAGAAATAACTCTATGCCTAAACGAGTACGATCTATACCGAAAAAAGTATTTTTCTCTTTTTTCTTTAAAGAAAAATTGGCGATACAACGTATTAAAAGAGGGAATCCTAAATATACTTTATTCTTATCGTAGTAAATTTTCATTATAAGCAAAAATAATCTAGATTAGCGTTTTCATAGCAGATTTTAAAAGATGTTATTTTAATTGATATCTAATTATACAATAGCAAAAACATTATTTTATCACATAATTATTTTATTTATTATTGTTATTAATAAGTTGCGTCTAAAGACATATTATTTCATTGGGGGTAGATACAGAGCGGGATGGAATATTTTTTTCTCATCACGTCACATGAAAAAATAAGTTACTTTATTTTGTAATTTGAGCAGGAGTGCACTCCGCAGGGCATAATAGGCCACGATTTTCTTTGATTAAAATATTTTTCTTTTCATGCTTGTAACAAACAGTTCTTGTAACAAAAATATAACTTTATTGTTAAATGTATTATGCCGGTGTATTAAAACGATGAGGAATTGAAACAAATAAAAAACGTACATCAATAAACAGTGTTAGCGCTGTAAATTTTTATTACTGCGTTATAAAAAAATGAAGGATTTCATTGTACGCCCGCGGAGGTGAAAGTCAGTTTTATTGTAAAAGTCATATTGTTTCAAAATTTTCATAAGTTATACCAACTTATACACTAGTGTTCCTTAGTTCCTTCATTTTAGCTATATTCTCTAACGAGATTCGATGAATACCTCATATTTAGTGACCCTTCAGACACCTAGTTCTTTACTCGGCGAATGTTCTTCTGAGCTTACATTAGATCGTACGGTATCCAGAAATTATCATGCTTACCGGTAGATGCTCATGTCGATTATCTTGCGCACTTTTCGCAGTCTGCAGTACACGGCGAATGTCCTAGTACGCAATTCGCAACTTCTCTTGAATTTTATTTTTCTCTGGCAGCATGTTTTCTTTTATTTCTAACAGCAATTAAAAGGTGGCGACTTCTTTTGTCCGCTAAGGTATTCAACCCCAACTTGAATTCGTTTAATCTCAATATCAACAATCTCATATTAGAACTGTCACTTTAGAAGTTGTTGTCGTAGGTTATTGTTTTTGAACACCATTCCAAAGCTTTCAAATGATTTGACTGGATATACATTTGACATCGTTCGTAGGATTTTTAAAGTGTCGATGGTTTTGTAATCATAGAATAAAAAATGTTCTCGTTGTAGATACGTTTTTTCAGTAAAGCGGGATATTTTAATTATGCCCGTAGAAGATTGTGATAGAGAATTCAAATGTGGAATGTCTTTGTTTTTTTTTTTCTATTAAATAGCGTATTTTTTTAATTCATCAAAAACCAACCGACCTCTTCATTGAGAATAGTTTTTCTCAAAATGTTTTGGGTGGCGTGATATAAACACACATGAACACACCGAGAGACTCGGGGTTAGGTTAATAGGTCACCGTAATTCATGACATATGACGCATACGAACTAACTTGAGCTAACTCGAATAAGTTCGGATTAGTGTGGGTCTTTTAGTCTACATCCTAGCAAATTCGCCGCGAATTTGCTGGTTTGGTCACAGTTCGGTTCCTCTTCTCGCCTAGATTAGACAGCGTTCACACACATTAGGGTATTCAGAAGACTTCAGAGCTTGCACGTGCATGTCTAAGGATATTTTGAGAATACATAATCTGTGTGCGCTAAGAACTGGTACTTCTTTATAAAGTGGAATAACATAACGGTTTTTGCATCATTACCTTCAACATAGCTCTTTGGGCTCTTTCCAGGTGAATGAAATAGCATGATGCAGTGCTGCCCCATTACGATGCACCAATAAGAAACACCAACAATCCATAAGAATGAATTGACATAAAGCTAAGTACACGGTCATTAGCAACTGATTGTTAGCAGATTCTCTGAGAAGTTTCGTGGTGAGAATCTGCTTACGCGTCTTAGTATTTGTGACTTCAATATAGACTATAAAGGTCAAAGTTTTTAATCTAAGATAATTCTCAAGTAACGAAAAGTTGGCGATCTCTGAATCTCTCTACAGTTACAGTCAGAGTGTTGAACTCCGGATGCGATAAATATTCTTTCAAAGATCGACGCTTGTCTAAGGCAGATGCTGCAGTTTAAAGAAACACATCAATTTGGTATTCGACTCATTGATAGTGAACAAGTTAACATTCAACCATTTTCAAACCTTGGACAAATTTTTCTCTTCTTTCTTGTACCACTCACGGCAATTTTTATCGGTTTAATTCTAATAAACCGATTATGATAAATTTTCCCGATTTTCTAAAACACCGTATTTTTAAGAGTTCATACAATCTACACGCAATTATCAAAACCATATTTAGTAAAATTAAATTTTAAAGGATTTCAAGGAAATCCTGTTCAAAATAAAATAATAAGTAAAACGCTCTCCACATTTTTTACATTCATTAGATTTAAATATATATACGATACGAATATAGTACGAAAAATCTGTATCACTCGATAAAAAAGTCATGTTTTTTAAATATTGTATTGTGTGAGGTGTTAATTCGCGGAAATCCATAGCAGACGCTTGCCTGCAACATGCATTAACATGCAGCATGCAACCCACCGCTGACCCTCGAATCTGCCTCTCCACTGCGAATCTCTATCCAAATGATTGAATATTGATTCCAGAGGATTGACAGATATCGAACACCTAAGCAAGTGTTATTTATTTTTATAATTATCTAATTCAGCTAACTGTTTTTTATCAAACTGAACAATACGGCGATGTAAAGATATATAAATTTACATTGACAACTGATTAAATCGATGAATACCGAAAAAATACGGAAAAAAGTTGACCGCTATTGCTATAATTTAAATATTACATACTACTATATAATTATACGCACATGCACTTTAGGTCGATAATTCGCGCCGCATTAGGTGTCAGCCCTAGAACTGTGACCGCTTTACAAGCAAATAAGCGGATACATGGGAAACAGAAACGAGTGCCCGTTTTAATTCTCCAACCTGACAACTCACACAACTATATATAAACATATCGCATTGTAATTCGTCGAGCGTACAATAAACGTAAAAGCAAAGGAGAGCGACCGGCGCGGGTCCGTCAGTTCTGATGTTGGTATTAATTGATTTTATGAATATAAATAATGGCTGGATTCGGGGTGAGTTTACACTGCCGGGCCCTAAGGCTGATTAATGCGATCATTAATTAGGACGCGCCGGCGCGCGCCGCGCGATGACGTACCGGACTGATCATCGCACGCCCTGGATTCCTGGTGAGATGTTTATTGAAATTTAAAATCACCATTTTCATTGTGTAACTGACAAATGTACAGACAACACGAAAAATCTTCGAAGTCTTTTTCGTGCTGTTAGAATCGGATGTTTATTGTTGTCATAAATTGTTTATTATCATTTATTATTCATTTATTAAAAACGTGATCGAAATGTTCAAACTTTTTCATATTTCAAATATATCTCTTCTCAGAGTTTTGTTGTTAGTGCATGTATTGGTAACAACTTTTAATATAACTTTGCTTTCTTCCATATTGCTCATAGGAAGTCATATCACGGAACCCGCGATTTTCTTCTATAAAGGTTAAGATTTCCAATAATAAAAGTTAGTTAACCCTAAGTGAGTACTACGAATAAATGTAGTTTTAGATTTGGTTCACCATCTTATGATAAAAATCTAGAAACCGAAACCAAGGATTAAAAAAATTATATTTTATCGTTAGGACATGTGTAAAGGTAATTTCTTTGAAATATAATTCTATTTATAAGCATTTAATATGTATTAGGACGCGTAGCTAATTGGGTTTATAATTTTAATTTCATGAATTAAATGAATGAAGTGGTACTTCATTAATTTTATATCACTAATCAGGTAGGTATCCACTAAATTGTTAACACAAGGACTTTGAAAACGAGAACAATTTCTAATAATTTCACTAGACATTTATTTCAATATTAAATGCGTACTGTGAATAAATATTTCTTTCTCATAGGGAATATGCATAAAACATTGAATTTTTTATAGTAATCTAATACGTCGTATAAAATTACCTAAGAATGGAATACTAAAAAGGTTATTTGAAAATACATAATAAGTTGTATATATACAATAAGTAGTTATATAAAATTATAGCTATGAATTTAATTAAACATAACGCAATTTCAAAAACTAATTAATGACTGATAACGTGGCTAAATCGAAGTTGTTTGACAATTAGAATTTTTACAGTTATATAAAAAGCTTCAGTAACGCAGATTAAAGAAATTATTTTGAAGTTGATATCGATTTTTGAAATGCTTTTCATGAGAACCGAGTGAAAATCAAACAACAGGAGATGAACATCCTTCTTTAAGGTTAAATTCATGTCCTAAAAAATTTATATATTATTGATTTTTTAATGGAATATTATTTTCCATTTGTGAAATTGTTAAATACTTAATGAAATTCAACATTCGCCGCAGTAAATACTGCATACAGCAAGACGTACTAAGTGTTTAAAGTTATAGGGGTTGAACGTCAAACTTAGGGGGGGTAGTATATAACAATGCAATGACAATACATATATCGTTTGATGCTTTGAAGTAAATTATGAAAAATCGTATTTTTACATGCTTTTTTTTTAAAAAAAACAACACTTGATATTTTATTTTGAGTTTCAACTAGATTTATTCTTACCTTAAATCTACACTTCATATTAAAAATATGATCTCAACAGACCTCATGCTTTACACTACTTTCGAAAACATTGAAAATGAACTCAAAAACAAATGGTCTAGAATAAAAGAAATAAAAACAAAAATCAGCGTCAAAATACATTTATTGACTAAGAGTGCAGAATCATGAATTATTTCTGATTTTTTTTATTATAATAAATCTATTGATATGTAAAAATTAACGTTTTTAGTCATTATAAACCAACTAGCTTTCCGCCCGCGGCTTCCCCAGCGTGGACAAAGAATGAATTTCTTTGTATTCTATAGTAATCGACCTTGCTGACAATCTTAAATTCTGGATTTCGATTCGGTCACGCTCTTGATTTTAATTTCGGTTCCACGTTTGATTTTGAGCCAGGTGCCGTTATCGATTTCGGTTCCGTGCCGGCTGTCGTTTCTGCTCCCCGGCCTACCATTTGTATTGAAAATTTTCGAATTGCAATATCTCTTGAACGCGTTATACGATTTTCATTCATTTGGCAGCGTTTGACGCGACTTTTTGAGTACGAAAATTTTTGGCGTGCCTTAAAATTTGATTGAACGGGGAGTCTCTAAGTTACCTTAAAAAACCTATTCAAATTGAAATATCTCTTGAACGGTTATTTCTATTATATGTCAATTTCAATCAGCTCCAAATGGTAGTATCAAAATGAAAATAGGCCATGTTACTTAGCACAATGTAGGTTTCTATGACTTAAAGAATTTTATGGATCGATGTAGTAGTTCGATTCAGTAATACAATTACATGGTCAAATTCGGGGACAAATTATTTAGGGTATAATACACAACGAATTCGGAGACAAACCCAGTAGGTATAATGCACGAAACACAATACACACCAGTCACACTTTTGATTTTGTTGATCTTGTCACTTCACTCGTTTTCGACCCCAGTCCCGTTATTGGTTTCGGTCTCGATTCGGCTTTTGATTCTGATTCTGGTTCTTTTCTTAATTTTGCTCTCTGCTTATTTTTAAATTCTGATTCCGCTATCAGTCCCAATTCCGATTCATACTATGAAATATAAATTTATTCGAATATAGGGTAGCTTTCTATCAATTAAAGAATTATTAAAACGGTCTTAAGAATATACATTCATAGATGAAGCCAGGGGTAAATGTTAGTAGCTTAATTTACTCAGAAACGGTGCAAATGTCTGTTAGTGAAAGAGTTTTTAGAATCGATTAATTAGTAAAGTTTAGTAGTACAAATACGCGAATGCAACCGGGGGTAAATGTTAATTTTTTTTTAGAAACCTTCCCTGGTGTGCGTATAACAATGTCACTAAAGTGTCATCGTAATCGGATCAATGGAATAAGTACGTATAGAGGACGAACATACATTGGTTTTTAATTATAGAGATATCACTATCTATATAATTAAAAACCTCATTTGCGTTGGACGCAAGTCGTAAATCGTGAAACGGCAGAATTTAAAAAAAGTCATAAATTATAAAACTTTAATAATTTCTCAAATAAATAAAACAATACTGTAGATATTGAGTCAATGTATAATATCAATACAAAAGTTAAAAATGAGAATGATATAATAAATAAATGCGAAATGCTCTTTACGAATTCCTGAAAATACCCAATTTTAGCCGTTTTGCGGGATTTCCTTACAAAACTATCAAACCCGTACATTTTCTTTTCATTATCGTTTTTGGACATACGCATCCTTTAACTCATTAATCTTTCACCAAGACAGTAGTAGATGCGAATTCGCTCTAATTAAGAACAAGTTTTGTATATGAATGAATATAGAATTTTTAAAATGCTTTTATAACACAAAACCTATAAAATAAGGCAATTAAATGTATTGAAACTGAGAAATATTTAGATCTATCAGCAACAAATTTCCCACGATTTCTGTACTATTTGTGTAACGGTTAATATTGTGCGTTTAATATGTATTAATACCTTTAATCTTAATATCATTATCTTTTGATTTTTAATAAATATAAGCTGTATGATACAATATCATATCCGTATACGACATAGATTGTCTTCTTCAAAAAGAGTTACGCATGTTTCTAATACCTGAAAGCAGTTTTAAAACACTGACAAGTTAAAAATCGTTTTATTTTTCACACCTAACACCACAGATCAAAGTTAATAAAGCAGCCCACAATATCCAGTAAAAATGCTTCATCTCTCGAGCGTTGGCTGCAGCAGACACCGCTGATGGATGACTGCCCGCCGAGATTGTGCGGCGACAATGCCCATGTTTTCCGAGCCCTTAACGCGGGCCGCCATCGATCCGCCCTTACAGCGTTCGACGTACACTCGCTCCGAAAATTCGAGAACAAATAACCGATGTTTGACTTCGCCTCGGCTCATTTTATATTAACCGGATACAATGTTATCCCTCCTTTAATAATCGTCTAAACTTGTTGCGCCCGGAGCAAAAATCGCTAGACAAATAACGTTCGGGTAATTTAATATTCGATGTGTACGATCACGCCAATAGAAGGGTTATACGTTTTGTACACTGGCCCTTATTCATCGAATCACCGCTAGATGGTGCGTAAGTTCCTCAATTCGTAATCTTGATATGATGTTTATTGTGTGATTTGTTTAATGTTGTCTAGAATTTGTATATGATTTTTATCTATTTTAGCATACTTAAGCGTATATGGTATATTACATCATTTACAAAGCGTAAAATTACCGGTCTTTTTTTATAGATACAATAAAGTATTATTTTCTTTAAAAACGCGGATTATTATTTTTTAAAGAAACTTGTGTATAAATGGTAATTAAAAAGAAATCAATTTATTGCAGGTACGAGTGATGCATTTGACAGCTTAATGCTGAATGTTGATGTCATCCAAGAGTGACATTTTGAAGTACTGGATTATTAGAATTATCATTAATGATCGTATCATATCATTTGAAATAATTCCAGATAAGAGCTGGCCGTGGAACTTTACGGCAATAGCAGCAGACTTTATTATACGTGATGGCAAAATTAATCACGTATTTGGTAATTATTTCTTACATTTTATATTGATTGTATTATATATTATTGTATAGTACTAGCTGGTCCGACAAAGCCTTTTCTTGCAGGCGTCCTGCCCATCTAGTGAATGCCCGTAGCTCCGCCACTGAATTTCTTCATGTTTTGTAAAAAAGAAGTAACTGATTCATCCCATGCTCAATTTCGAGTCTGTTCTCGTGTTCAATTTCACTTCCCGTCCTGTTTTCGATTTCAATACCGCTACCGGTCTAAGTCTACATAATATCGTTCCTTTAAAATGTAGTGATGGATTTAAGTTTAATATTGTGCGACTTGGTGAATAATATTTCAATGCGTGTTATGCCAATTGAATGGCGAGAGTCTATGGAAATTAAAATTTGTATTTGTATGTATTTTTTGTTAAGAAATCTGTAAAAAAAAAAAATAATGACAATGAAAAAAATCATTTCGGAAAAAGTGGTTTCGGAGCTAAGCATTATTGCTACTATTATACTACGTAATATTGTTTTATCTACGTACGTTTCATGCCAACTAGGCACATCCTCAGGAAAATGCAGACACGTGTCTGCATTTTTGTTCAAACTTTTGTTCAACGATTGTCTGGTGGATTTGACTGTCTGCATTTTCCTTAGGATATGCCTAGTTGGCATGAAACGTACTAATAAAGAAATAACAATATAACTATTAGCGGACTAAGATAAATAAACAATTAACACTTGCTTAGGTGTTCGATATTTGTCAATCCTCTCCAATCAATATTCGATTCTTTGGATAGGGATTCGTAGAGAAAGAACAGATTCGAGGGTCAGCGGTAGGTTGCATGCAGCATGTTAACACGTGATGCAGGCAACCGTCGAGAGTTTCCAGAGACTCGTAAACAACAATCACTTAACAGATTTCGATAAACGGTACCTATACGTGTAATTAGTATCATAAAAACTTCACTGTTTTACGTTATTTCTTCACCTAAAGACAGTATAAAACGAGTGTCTATCGATTCTACTCTATGAGTTAGGAAATCATTAGCAATCCTCACGAATTCCCTCGCTGCGGTTTCTGGCGCGGCCCGCGCCCAATGCCGCGGCGCGGCGGTCTCGCGGCCGACACGCTCCGCCTACGCGCCGTTTCCGTCCCCGTTCTCTTTAACATTTTTGCATTAATGCGTTCGCCCATTTGCAATATGAAGCGGAATGAATGTTATCTCGACTGAAATATCGTCGGCCATATGTTTTTCCTCGCTTTCCTTGTAATTGACTTTACCCTAATGAAACGTCATTCACTTAGGCGTGTAATAGGCGCGCGCCTCCATCGACGCTTTTGTTGGGGACCGCTTCGAGAGTTATCGCCTTTGCCTAACTTTGTAAAAGCTATACAATAAACGTGTGTATTTATGACTGCTATATATTTGAAGGGGGTGCTCGCTCATTCCGCCAAATTAACTCGGCGGAAATATGGCGACGTTCGCCATTAACGGGCTGTTATGAAAAATAGATCTAAGAAATTTAATATTATCATTATAAACTCACGCCTATTTCGCAGATTTGGTCCTAAGGGGCCCTAAGAATAATTTGATATTATTCCGAATAAGAATAAACTTTTTCTAAATATTCATAACAACCTACAACTGCGAATGGCATTGTATTAAAAAAGTGACAAAAGGTAAGCCGAACTCGTGTTGAAAGTTTTCTCTATTAAAAATCGTGGCTTGACCCAACTATCTTTCTTTATATCTGACCCAACGGTACAGAGACTATTATAATTTAGTCCAAATAAATAATAAATTATCGCTTCATTTTCTATATTATTCTAAAATATGATTCAAGTGGATTGTAGTAATTGAAAATAAATAAATAAAAAGAAATATATACACAATATTATCATAGCATATTTTTATATAAGTAGGCTACTATTATAATCATTAGATATTTTGAAATTGTTAGTGCTTGGTAAAATTCTCATACGTTTCCCGTGAGCATTTAAGAATTTAGAATTTCCTTTTAGATAGTGAAGTAAACTGTGGGTATACGTAATGTAGAGATATTATGTATTTCCTTCGAAATTTTAGGCTCGCAGTGTCGATAACAAGAAAACGCTTGTTTTTATCTCTTTTCTTTAACATCATGTAAACAATGTATTATAAAATTATAAAAAAAGAAATATTTGCTTGTGTTTTTCATAAAAAGTACATATACGTGTTACATTTCAAGCTACACTTTTTTGGGAGCATTAGGCTGAAAAGATCAGAATACATTTTAGTAATTTACAAAAGGTGCGCGCGCCGACGCAAGATACCATGAAATAAGTTTTGAATGAAAGTTAATTACTTCTCGGTTTCATATACGTAATTATATTAGTTCCTTGGTAAACGGTGTAACATCAATTTTTATTTTCCGACTGACATTTAAGATGTACTCATATTTTTTTATAAACATAATACCAAAAGAAATCGTAACAAACCAAAAGCATTAAGCTCAACTTTTGTAATGACTTCGTAATAGTTTCACGACATATCAATACACAATGTCACTCCAAAATATACCCTTATCATGAGATTTCAAATCAGTGTTCTTTGTTCATGTTCATATTTTAAAATGACTTTTGTCTCTTTTTTTTAATAATAATAACATAAATGTACGCCTATTTCGCAGAAAGGTAGACAGAGACAATAGATTTCTACATGGCACGATCTTTTCATTACTCCTTTGTTTCGCTGACAACCATCAATTTTTTTATGCGAGCTCGTCGGTTACAGGTGCTTAAAATTTGGCCCTTTTTTGATATACCGCCAATTTGGTCTGCATGGGATTTTCTAGGGCGATTCTTGCCGACCTTTTCATAACACACATTTTCTCTATAGATTTGTTTTGTCAGTCTACTTTCATTCATTTATTTCAGATGGACGAACCACTGTAACGTACATTTTTCTACACTATTCACTACATTTTCTAAAACTTCTTAAATAATAAAGTTTAAAATGATATTCGTGAATATTACACTTCCTGTTTGTTTCCATTGGCCTCAATAAAGGTCCGTTTCAGTATCAAAATCAGCATTTGGAACGGATGGTAATGTAAATGTCGAAAAGAATTCATTAATGACGTACTTCAAGTGCAATTCCATTATCGACGAAATAAAGATATTTTGATTTGATATTTCACTCGATACATCTGTGGTTCCCATTTTTATAAAGTTTTAAGGGGTAAACGAGGAAGCGGATCACTAGGGAAGAGATGATCATCGCCGCCCATGGATATCCGCAACCCCAGGGGTCACTAGTGCGTTGCCGACCTTTCAAAAAAGAGTAAGTTTTTTTTGAGGGTCTTCTTGTCAAAGTTCGTTGGGAATATCGCTGATTGCAAATTACTCTTCAGTTTTATCGTACCTGGCAGGAAAAGGCACATGAAGTTTGTAGTGGTACAACACCAGTCATCAAGATCATGGTGATGGTATTTCCAGATCGATAATGGAAACCCTGTTGGTATTTATAATTTTTTTTTTATTGCTGACTTCATATTGTCAGATATAATTATACATCGCAACTTCTGTTGAGAACTATTTTTTTATCCTTAATGCACCAAAAGAAGTAGGTAATAATCCAGAAATGAATATACTATAATCACTGATTGGCGATATATATGTGAATCAGAAATACTAGCGCGAATTTTTTAACATTAAGTTTCTGTATTACTGATAATTTGAAAAAAAAACTGTGATTAACAAACAAACTGATACAACTAGAGTTTTATAAGAATTCCGTTCTTCCAAGATTATCTGATTAAAGAATGGTCAAAAACGAAACCTTAAACCTTAAACTGTAAGGCGGTATTAGGTTTCTTTAATTAAATATCAGCGGATCAATTGTGTTATCTTAAAACGATTGAGCCTGTATCGTTTGACGTCAAAATTACGTCAGCCGAGGGCGCGCAGCGGCAAACCTTCTCCCCTGACGTTACTTAGGCGTCACGATAACGCCTACTCGATCGTTTTAAGTTAACGTAATTGGCCAACTACGGAAAGGCAAATAGAAATTTATGAGTTACGCTTACAAATTACACCAGACAAAAGCGACAACGAAAGGAATATCCATCAGGAAATGACGACAATCAATCGCAGGCGGATTTAACAAATTACTTACGGACCAATACGCCCCCAGATAACACTTTATACTGCTTTTTTTTTTCAAACTTTTCGTGAAACCGTTAAAAATAATCACCTCGGAGGGTTCAGTTGTGCGTTAAGTCGGAGTGAGCCGGGCGGGGCGCGCGCATCGATTAAACTCCGCCAATCCTCCCGGGACGACTTCGGAAATTCGGTGCGGCTCGAGGAAGGTGGGACTAATGTAAAACCTTATTTCAATATACATTAACTTCGCGGCATGCTCGATTAGGGCTTCCCTATGTACAATGTACATTTCGTTTTTTTTTTTGGAAATGGATTACAAAGTTTTTTTATGGTTAACATTCATTTAATTATAATACGAATACTGCTTATTAATTATTTGCCATTGCGTTTTACTGATTACAACGATTGCTTACCTCAGGCTAATACTAATTTGTTTAAAAATAATATTAACAAAATAATGTTATTTATTATACTACTTTATGCGTGTAACGTCATTATTGGCACCAATCCGAATTGTATGACACATCAACGGGTTACATTCTTGAAATAGTACTTCGATAAGATTTTCTTAATGCGTCAAAAGTAGGATAACTTCAAAAGTCCTTACCGCTTTCGTGTATATATATACAAACTAGCTTTAGTCCGCATAGACAATTTTTTTTTTTGGACAGGATTTGCGTAAAATCCGTTCTTAGTGAGCGTCTACGTCCCGAAAAGAGTAACTGTACCGAATTTAAAGTCAGTCAGTGGTGTTTCGTATAGATATAGTCCCTAGTATGTAATTATTACATACTAGGGTCGATCTATAAGTACCCGTGTTAGATAATAGATGGCGTCGCTGGTGAAATTGACGTTACCATCGTGTATTGTAGTCTGTTAAATGACATCGCTTGATAAAACGTAAAACTAATGCATAATTCTTTTTTTTATTATATTGAATTGGAAACGCGTGAAGGAATGAAAATAAAGTTGGATGCTGTTTATAAGGAGAATTCGACATCCATAATTACCGTGAGATATTTATTCAACGAATTTGAGCGTGGTCGTGTAACTGTTTCTAATGAGGAGCGGCCAGGACGCCCGTCAGACGTATTTACCGAGGAAATAGTTGAAAAGGTCCACGAGATGACTCTGTCTGGTCGCCAAACGAAAATGCGCGAAGGAGCTAAAGAATCTCGTAAGAAACGACAATCAAGATTGGAACGATAGAGATAAAAAAGGTGTGATAGAGATTTCGGCCCGATGGTTGTTGCGATTGCTCAAGGTGGACAAAAAGCGGGTACGACAATATCAAACCGCTATAAGCGAAATCCGCACCAGTTTTTACGTTAAATTGTAACATTTGATGAAACGTGCATACATTAATTACACGCTAGAGAGCAAGAGACTATCACAACCATGGATTTTATTGGGTGTTCTCCGAAAAAGGCAAAGACGGTCTTATTAAACGGAAAGTTTATGAGCGCCATGGTTTGGTATTCCAAAGGAACTCATAGGTTTTTTGTAGAAAGAAGGACAATCACAAGGCAGTGAATTATTACACAGATTCAATAAGAAACTGAAGGAGACCGGATTGATTGATAGCCATATCAAAAAAGTGTTGTCTCATGTCAAAAAGTCAATAGGAAATTCATCTTTAATTGTCGCGATCAAATTGCATAAACTGTGCTATTAATTACATGCTCACCCGACCTGGTATCTGGCGAATTATTTTTGTTCTCCAACTTGAAAACATGGCTTAGAGGAAAGAAATTCAGCTCGAATGTGGAGATTGTCGCCAAAGCAGAAGCGTATTTTGCAAAATTTGAGAGAAAACATATTTTTGAAGAGCATAAGCAGATGGGACAACGGTTAAAAGAAATGTATAAACGTAAAACGAGACTACGTTGAAAAATTAAAAAAATATATGAAAAATTACCACTTTTCTCATAAAATTTCCAACACTTGTATTTGTTACATGGATTGAGGAGGACGGATGTAGATCCTCGCAACAAATCCTTCCATCTTTTTCGTGTCTTCCATTCTAGATCCTCTTTGGAGTCGCTTTCGATCTTGATTCATATCTCAATCCCAATTTCAGTTTTGGTCCCTGTGTCACAATGTATTCCAATGCCTGTCCCTAGCTTGGTCGCAATCCCAGTCCTATTCCCTATTCTAATTCTTTGTTCAATCAATGGTCTTTTTTTAACTAAAAACCCTTACATACTCTTCCACTGCGATAAATCATAGGTACTTTGATAAAAACAGTGGCTTATTTAAATAGGGATTTATAGTAAAATCTCAAACCGTACGAGATGAGACATGATTTCTTTGGCTTTTTTTCTTCTCTAAAAAAAAAATTGACCTGACTGTTTTGGCCAAGTGCGATAAATGTCTGAAAATAAAATATTGTAACGAAAAAAAAAATTTATTTATTCACTTCAGTTTCATATAAATAAAAAATGTGTGTATGGGGTCAAAAAATTCTAGTTTCACAAGTCAACTAAATAAAAAAAACTCATAAAATTTAATTTATATCGAATTTGGTCACTTGAATTATATTTTAGAATAAAATTTAAATTAAGAACTAATATTATGCTAATGAATTGCTTTCCTAGCTAATTTTTCATCTTTGGCATGGGCGGAAATAGTGTTATTTAACAGTGAAAAAGTTCATTTAATTTATGGTTATTTTTTTAATTACTCTTAGTACGGAAAATGCTTAAAGTGGTATCACGAAAAATATCTAAATCGCACGTTGCCAGCCCGAAACATTTTTGGTTCATCGGTCCGGAATGTATGGCGAAGTAGGAGCTTTGTAAAAGAATTGGGTGGGACGACTGTGGTGGATGAACTTGTAATTATTACTGTGTTAAACTTTCCTAAAAGTCTTTACAAATGAAGCTATTAAAAATACAGTATTTATTTTCATGGCATTTTCAAAGGAGCAACGAGCATGTGAGCCAAGAGGTGTTCTTGATCACCGCCGCCCATGAACATTAACAATCCCGGAGGAGCCGCTATTGTATCGCCGTGCTTATAGGAAGGAATGAAATATCTGATGGAGGGAATGTATCAAACCCTTTTAAAAAAGGAATAGTACCGGACATGCGGAATTCTCACTCACCGGACCAAAGGCAACAGTGGAAGCTGTAGCTTCACATCTGTATTTTGTGAGAGTGTGGTATCTCCATGGTCGACCCAGGCCATTTGCGCGCTGTAGCAAAGTAGGCCACAACACGACTCAATATCAACATAGTACATAAATCGACAATGAAAGAAATTATAAAACATAAGTATAAATGTTACATCAAAAGTGAACCTGTACAAGCGTTAAATTGGGGAATGATGAGAGTAGACTAAAGTTCTGTTGTTGGATGAGTTAACGAGATTTTATACATTCACATTGCGATACGAATAGACGAAACCACTTCTCTAGCAATGGAATGTATTACAGAAGATAAAACATTATCTGTCTCTCATGAATGCTATGAGTATCACCGAAAAGTATATTCAAATTCATTTTCCTTTCAATTCATTTATCGGGAATTTTAAAATTACACAGTAAAATTTTAAAGGATCTTCCAATTCCTTTCAATATTAACTTTCGGCGTGACAGCCGATACCCTTGCGTATAACAGTTTTAAGAGCAGAGAAGTTTAAGATGCACGTCTTTCCAACACGATTGTATTTGCAACGACGGGCCATTAAGTGCGCCGCCGAGTTCTCTAGATTTATTACCACTAGGTTTATTTATATGGGGGTATTTTAGAGACGAAATGTACAAAACTCGATAAGAATTGAAAGTAAGCATATTGAATGTGTTTTGTAAAATTCATGATAAATCGAAGTTGAAAAACAGAGAAAGCTTATTGACATAACCTAACATGTGCGTCCAAAAAAAGGGACAGTACGTCAAATATTTGCAGTATGTACCATTTTCTCAATTTAAAATTTTAAGAAGATTATACGGACGTATTTTAATTGTTTTAGAAGTTTATTTTAATTTAAATAATAGCTTATGCATATTAGACTTGCATGAGAAAACATTTTTTCAAAATTTGACTAACTAATGTGGCTCAGATTTTTTTGGTCATATCCAGAGAATTGATTCTTACACAAAACTAAAATAAGTTATCCAAAAAAAAAAAGGTAAATAATAAATTACTATATTTTTTTTGCAATTTTTAGGGTTCCATAGCAAGCCGTCATTATATCCCTCTGTAAAGGTAAAGGATTACGGTAGTTTTACGACGAATTACCGTCCTGTAAGCCTCCTCAGCATCGCTGACAAATTGTATCCGAAAATCATTATTGAAAGGGCTATGAATAAGACTGAAAGTAAAATCTGAGATGTACAAGCAAGCAAGACTTTGAAAAGGAATGGGGTAAATAGATCAAGTGTTTTCTCTGCAAAACATTACGAAAAACTTTTTTTGGGCCAAGAGCTAAGTCGAGGTCTCCAGCAATTTCGTAAATCTGGAAAAAATATGATAGAGTGGAAAGAAATGGTCTATGGAGAACCTTTTACATGTATGGTTTGATATTACCATTTATACGGGCACTGGAATCTCTATACAGAAGTTCCAATGCTTTCGTCAGAATAAATGGGGCATACACTGACTGGTTTGACATTTTCAAGGGTGTCAGAGAGGGATGTGTAGCTTCACCGTTTTATCTTATTCATAGATATGACTGCATGATTTAAAAGAGTACGAGTGCGCACTAAGAATATATGAGCTATCTGTGATATGCCACCTGTTGGATAGGCGTTTTGATAATTTAATGTGTATGTAGATGTAAGCGCATAATGCTCATGTTTGCATATCCATGCATTTTGTTTTGAGAAATTTTTAGATTACCACCGGCGTCATTCTTTTGTCCGGGATCGAACGGAACTCGTCATGCCTCTCCAATTTGATCAAGAATTCGAAAAATTATTCGAGCAAGAATGATACTTTGGATGTGGTATAAATTACATTTCGTAAATAGTTTTATTTAGCATAATTTAGTAAATTTATTTGAATATTGCGACAGATTTTTCAACTAATTCTACTCAATTTTTTGTTATAAAACTTTGTACACAAAATTAGTTTCCATGACAATACTATGATGATTTCTATTTTTAATCCTCGAATGCTGATGCTGTAGAGGTACTGCATATTAAAATTGTGAGAGTTGAAGTCTGTTATGTATAAGTAAATACGGTTGATTATCAAACAAAGACTGCAAAAAGATTTGCGTGCCATCTACTTAACCTTAATGTTGTAAGGGTACCGCATGTCCAAACAATGAAACTAAGAATTTTGATGATTTTAAGATATTATACTTGACTATGGAAAAGAGATTATCAAAAAAATTCAGTGTAAACTTCTTATTTCTGATGTTACAGAGGGACTGTTTATCAAAACTGTAAGACTTGTGGTTCACTTGATTTTAGAATATTATACTGTATGCGCAATGATACGATTGACACGCATCGACCAAAGGACAAAAATGGAACTAAAAAGTATTAAATAAAATAAAAGGTTAAACTTTTCAAATTAAACTATCACATTTTACTTCAGATGCTGTATAATTCTCTATCTGAATGTAATTAAGATGCAGAATTATTCTAAGCAAATAATTATTAAGACACAAATCCAGATCTTATTGCGATTTTGATTAAGATTTTGAACAAAAGATGCAGTGCTATTTTTCGGTATCTGAAACAGAGGCCCTCTTTGAGCTTACATTACGTGTATTTATGCTAATGTAATAAGTAATAATCTGGCAGTTTTATAAGACTAAAGTAAAAACGTCGAGCATATGAAATGTATAATGTATGAATAAGTAGATATTGAGAACAATTTAACAAGAATTATAATATGTTTCAAAACTCCATCGACAATATGAATTTTGTGTGCCCTACGTTTGTATTTTAATCAAATCTCCTTAAAAATTCCAATCTTAATTCTATTTTCGTCCTTGTCTGTTTTTGTTGCATTCTTTGATTTTCCATCTTCGTCTCTCTCTTAACTTCCTGCTTCATATCTCTCTCTTTCTTCCCTCTTCCCCCCATATTTCACGCCTTCATTATTGTGAGGTTTTTTTTCTTCCTCTGTCATTCTCAATCCTTATCGTCCTCCACGGCCTTCCCTCTCGCCAAACATAACGAAAAAGCAAATATTTAAATAAATATATTATGACGGACCGGGTGCACGCGTATGGAGTACTTAACGGCCCGTTTTTGGTTTTGATGATCGCTTGACTATTTCGCAGGAGCGGCGCCTCATCAACTTAGGTCGTCAAAATAATTCCTCTGAACACTAGGTGTCTATAGAGGTGCAAAACTTCACTTCCGATATACCTACACGTATACTGTGTATTATAGTAGACTGTAGACTTGGTGCAATAGTGCAGTACTGCAGTAGTGCAGGTTGAATGCAGCATGCAGCTGCATTCTTATCTATTTTTTGCTATTTTCGGATTCGTCCTTCAGAGAGCGACTAATTAGATGGTTCGAATTCAGACCAATTAAATCAAAACGATCCGGATCTCAAAATCTGGCCTCGATCGGAAGCCGTATCGTCGGGACAGCTATGCTATTTTCTGACGTCAATTCCGGGCCGTACCGTAACGGGTGCCGCTATCTGGCGCCCTTGAATGACTATCACCAGCGGTCGGCAGCCCTATTGTCGTGAGGGCCGCCAATGTTTGTGTCACTCGATCGGCCCTCTGAAGGATTACCGCGGTACCAAAGTACATACGTGTTCGATGAATTTCGGAAGTGAAACTCATACAAAGTCATATTTTTATTTAAAAAACAACTCTATATATACAAACTATATTGAAAATGTACACTTCACTATAAATTGCACCAAAAAGCTATGTTTCCCTATTTACGAATCGTACGTAATTCGTCTATTCGAACTTTATGGACTAAAAATCAGATAGTGAGTATGTTCACGCTGTGTGTACTTCGGGCTGCGCTGGAACGTCTTCGTCGCGAACAATAGAATTACTTTGTTTAATATTCGTGCAAACATGACAAACCTGAATTCTGTTTGTATGTGTAATTTGAAGAAGAATAGAGATATACCGTTTTTACATCCTTTTCATTCTAATAACTAACTGATAGTACCTGGGTACGTGAGTCAATCTCAAAGTTCTTCGAAAATAAAAAAAAAACTAAGCTAAGTAACAAATATTTTTATTGTTATTGTTTTTCAAAATAGTGTCCGTTGAGATTAATTCATCACTGTATTCGATGGAACCATCGAGAGAACACTGCCCACTCGGACTTAGAGGTCGCTTTGACGGCCTCTTCATGTGCAGCCACTCCTTTCCCAGCGTTTTTAAACCACTTTCCACGAACTTTTTCTTTTCTTTTAGGAAAAAAAACCGTACGGTGCGAAGTAGAAGATGTAAGACTGGTGAGTTAGTATTTCTTAATTCAATATTTATTAACCTGTGTGTACATGCGGAAAGCGCGTGTTGGACGTTAAGCGTTTTTATAATAGTTCTTACACATAGAAGTTCAGTACCTATTTAATAGCGGTTTCTTTTAATTAAAATTTGGTTATATTAAATTGTGATAATAATTTTTAAATCATTCGTAATAAACTCTATATTTAGAGAGACAAGAATTATGTACGTACAAATTTATGATGACTATCCTACTGATATTATAAATGTGAAAACTTATACGTTTGCATATTGGGATGTTTGTTATTCAATCACGCTTTATCGGCTAAAAAATTTTAAGTAGCACAAATCTTGATTATTTGTAAATTTTAATAAGGTATGAATTTTAATTAGGTAAAAATTGAAATCCATTTTTTTACATTACCCTGGGTCGTAAAGCCTGGGTTAACAATCATTTATTACTTACGCGACGTCCCCAACTTAGCACATAGTACCCGAGTGCTTATTTTGGTTTTCGCTATGATCTCCAACAAAGCTTTTGGAATATGGGAAAAAGAGGACCCAAGGAATATGGGCGATTAGCTTTTAACTAGAGTCTTAGTTAAAAGTTAATTGCTTTAATTTAAATAGAGTCACTCCAAGGGAGTGATTTTTAGTGGGTATAAAACCCACATAACCCGGTCATCAGATCGCGTGACTGGTATCTTTCTTCCAACAAGATTTTCATTTCCTACGCAAAAACTTTACAGTAATACAAATTATACATTAGAAAAACAAACAGGCTATAATTTATAAGCATACTAACTTTTGCTCGCGGCGTCGCTTGCGTGATCGTAGAACGAATTATTTACTTATACCGATTGGTAATAAGAATGTGCGAGATAGATTCAAGTTGAATATCAATTTGGTTTCATAAAAAAAAATTAATTTATTGGCATAATACCACCAATATCATAACTGATCTTAGTCAGAATAACTCCGCTTTTATATCACTGCCACGTGGGACCAACACAAAGTGTACTGTTCCTTCAAAGCTCCACTCTAAGCTTTACATAATCTTTTGTTTGGACATCGAAAGCGATGTCCTGGAGGCTTTGTTCGCTTTTTTTTTTGATGTATATTTAATTATCTTTGCCGCAGAAACATAGGATGCTCCCTTCGTTCCGATAATACTGTTGACGTGGACGTAAAAAATGTACCGCGGCGGGCCCGCGACTTACAAAAAAAAAAAAAGGAGGCCAAGATGGCGGCGGCGAGGAGGCCGCCTTCGTTCGTTTCAATTGTGAAAGTAAGTTTTTCGATGTTCGGTGTTGTGAGTTTCTGATCGTTCACGTGATACACGGTTTCGTTCAGGTGGTTATTATTTTTTCATTTTAACTAGAAACGGCTATCCGATTCGTTGCCGGCGACGTGCGATGCATGCTTACGTTTCACGTGACTTATAAATGTATATCGTGATTCACGATTATTTTTATGTATGTTTCAATATTTCATTTCTTTCTATGAGTGCACATTAGTGTTTATTGTCGTAGGTGTTCGTAAGCTGTGCAAACTGAATCTAGTTTTACAAGATTTGCTGTTTTAAATGTATCTACGGATCGGGTAGAACCGTGTACATTAACAAACTTATTCACTTTGTTAAGTATGAAAACTACATGTCTGCTTAGTTTCGAGGTTTATTGCAAACTAACTCCTACCCACATATACAGTACATTCCCTCACCCCTAATTTATACAATACAGAAATATATATTTTTTTAATTGTAACAACAAAACGAACCAACAAAATGAACAAACAAAATTTTGAGCCTTCCTCTATATAAAATATTAACAATTTCTTCGTCAACGCCGAAGTCGACGACTTAAGTTTACTTTTGATGGCGAAGAAGGCAATCTCGCGCGGTAGTGCGGCGGCGGCGTCCACTCCGGGTCGGAGCCCGAGGAGTTCGCGTCCTCATTCCCGGCCTCCGTACTGTCACAACCACGGGACATGGTATCCCTGCCTTCTTCACCGCCTTGCGGCGATGATGATGTCGTATTGAGTCGTTTTGATATATTCAGCTCCTCGCCGCAATCTTCGGCAGACTGCCTTTCGTCCGCACGATCCGCGCCTCGTGTTGTCGTGGTTTCGATTTCCGTCTGCCGCGCTCGGTCATCAGCATTGGACTGCATTTTACGAACGTGTAATCGTCGTCCGACTCGTCACTGTTATAATGCTCGTAGGCGGCCTGGGGGTGTCCTGAATGAAGGCGTCGTCGCCACCGCGCCAGTGTAATAACTGATCTACGTGTTTCTTTAGACACTGAGTTAGTTCGTGAGTACGTACTAACCACACCCGTGATCCTAAATTTTTCACGAGAGTCCCTCTTAGCCACTTATATTTATTACCGTTTTGATAATGCCGTTTCACTATAACTTTATCACCGACGGTAAAATTAATTTTTCGTTTCCCTCCGAAATATTTAGATTGTGAGATCTGCGAACGAGATACACTCTGAGTGAGATTTGCGGCTGACGGAGCTGGCGTGACATGTTTAGGTACGTCCTTACGTGGACACAACAAGTCGAGCCTCGTACGCACGTTCCGGCCGAGCATCAACTGCGCCGGAGAGACACCCGTCGTACTATGAACGGAGTTCCTATAGCTTAGTAAATACTTATTTACTTGGTGTTCGAGCGAAGAGACACTATTCGTTTCCGACATTAACGTTTTTAATGCCCTTTTAATAAGTTTTACGGTGATTTCCGCTTGACCATTAGATGCCGGGTGGTAAGGTGGAATCGTGACGTGTTTAATGTCGTTCACCTCGCAGTATCTACGGAACCGCGCCGAAGTGAACGGCGTCGCGTTATCGGTAACGATAGTTCGTGGTAACCCGAACCGACCTAACATTTCACTGAGCCGCCGTAATACCGGCTCGGTGCCCGCACCGTCCGCGAGCGGAGCCCACTCCACCACTTAGAGTGCGCGTCCACCACGACGAGGTGGGCCGCCGCCACCAGCATATCCAAATGAACGCGTTCCCACGGTCGCGCGGGTACGGCCAGGGCGCGAGTGGCGCGCGGGCCGGGCGCCGGCGCAGCGCGTGCCGCACGCGCCCACTGCGCTCTCGATGTCCGCATCTATCCGGCCACCAGAACCTACGGCGCGCCTCCGCCTTAGTCTTTACTACGCCGAAATGTGAGGAATGTAATTCTCGTAAGATCCTGCCTTGTAAATTGAGCGGAATTACTACTTTGTGTCCTCTCAGAATACATCCGTCCTCTACATTTAATTGAAATCTACAGTTATAATATGGTTTTAATTGAAAAACGGACATTTTCGGGGCCAACCATTTCTTATAAAATTAACGACAGAATGTAACATCGGATCGTTCTGTGTTTCGACTTTGATTTCTTTAATAGTTATGCTGGATTGATCATTACTCGAAATAAAATGTAAATACGAGTTAATTTCCCCGTCCTCAACATCGGCGCTCGCCGCGCATGTCCCGCGCCGCTCCCGTCGGCAGCCGCGCGCCTGCGGGTGCGAGCGAGATAGATAATCCGCGACGTTATTTGCACTACGAACGTACTGTACGGTGTAATTGTATGCCGATAAGAAAGTGCATATCTTTGCAGCCTATTTGCCGTCATCTCGGGATCCCTTTTTGTTCCCAAATATTGATAAAAGTGGCTTATGATCGGTTTTGAGAACAAATGGATCTGCCCTACCATACAAATATTGGTGGAACTTTTAACACCAAAATAATCGCGGTCGCTTCTTTGTATTTGTGAATAAACACGTTCACTTGGGGTGAGCGCCCGAGAAGCGAACGCTATCACTCTCGGAGCCGTCCTCCTGCTGCTGCGCCAACGGCGCCCAGGCCCGTCGGACTCGCGTCGACCGTGAGCACGGTGGATAAACGCGGGTCGTAGTGCGCTAACGCCAGTTCCGATTCCAGGCGCGTTTTACCGTTTCGAAAGCGCTCTGATGCGCCTCCGACCACATCCATTTTGCACCCATTTTAGCAAATCGTGCAAAGGGCCTAATATTGTAGACATGCGCGGGACGAATGAGCGATAATAATTAACTAAACCGAGAAACGATTTTAATTGTGAAACATTTTTCGGAGGTTCGGCCTCTTTGATAGCCTTGACTTTTCCGGGAGAAGTATGTAGTCCATCTTTGTCTATCACGAAGCCTAAGTATTCGATGGACTTTTGAAAAAACATTTTTCTTTCTGTAAGGTTAACCCCTTCTTGTAATCTATTTAATACTTCATTTAATCTTTTCCGATGTGTATCTTTGTTTGGCCCAGATATTAAAATATCGTCTAAAATATACATATTCCTTCTATGCCGGCCAGAATTCGTTCCATTGTTTTTGAAATATCGCAGGCGCTGACGATAACCCAAAACCAGTCGTGTAAATTGGAAAGACCGCGGTGCGTGTTGATGCAAGTGAGCGGCTGCGAGTCCTCAGTCAGTTCGAGTTGCATATACGCCATCGATAAGTCGAGCTTGCTAAACTCCTTGCCTTCATGTAGGCGTGCGAATAATTCCTCTATGCGTGGTAGCGGATACCTATCGATGTGCAGCACTTTATTCAGAGTGACCGAGTAATCGCCGCACACGCGCACCGTACCGTCCGACTTTAATACCGGTGTGATAGGAGTTGCGTAATCAGAGTAATTTACGCTTTTCAAAATACCCGTTTCGATCAATTTATCTAACGCTTCGTCTACTTTCGGTTTTAATGCAAACGGGACCGGTCGCGGTTTGAAAAAAATAGGCTTAGCATCGGGCTTAAGTTGTAACTGAACTTTAAATTTATTTAATTTACCTAATTTATTTGAGAAAACGGCCGGAAATTTATTCATTAATATTTTCGCTACTGATGTTTCTTCAATTACCGGATTATCTATATATTTCATTTCACTTATACCTAAATTAAATTCTGACATAAAATCACGCCCTAGGATAGGCGCGGGCTGGACGTGACAGCCATTGTCAATAATATAAAATTTTATTTGTTTCGTGCGCCCTCTGTAGGTAACCGATAGTGAACAACTTCCGCGGGGCGTTATAGGTGATCCGTCGTAGCAGCGCAAACTACCGTTAATTCGACTTAAGGCTTGGTGTTTGAAGTGGGCGGTATAGAACGTGTTCGACATAGCTGACACAGCACTACCACTGTCTACCTCGCATTCGATGCTCAACCGGTTCAGTGTTACGACCACAAACAAAGGCGAACCGTTTACACATTTAATATTATAACATTTTTATTACCTTCAACATCTCCCGCGAGCTCCGCCGCCAAATAGTGGGAAGCCCTGGCGTCTCCCTTCTCCTACACATGCGTCGCAAATGCCCCTTTTTCGCACTTATTACACTTGTAGTTCGCAAATCTACACTCTTTTGCATTGTGATTCGCATTCCCACACGAAACACCGAACACTGGAAGTACTTAACGGCGCGCCTCGGACGTCGACCGTGCGCCCGCCGCTCGACGCGCTCTCCAGTGGCGCACCTTGTCCACCGGTTGCCGTCTTCAACGCGAACACGCCGCCGACCGAGCTCGCGCCGCCACTATCCGGCCGCTGCGCGTCGCGCAGCCGCGCGCGCACTGTACTGACTGGACCAGCTCCATCGCTGCCACGAATGTTATCTTGCCAGCATCTTCCGTGAATAAGCGTTCTCTTTCCCTCACATCCTGCAGACCGAGGATAAATCTGTCTCTGAGCATGATGTCTAGCTCACTTTGAAAATTGCAGTAACGGGCGAGTGTGCGCACCCGCGCTGCCCACTCCGCCATATCTTCCCCGGGCCGCTGTTCCGCGCGGTAGAAGTTATAGCGCTCGGCAAACACGCTCCGCTTAATCATAAAATGGGCATCGAAAAGGGACACCAAACGCTCATACGGAACCGCATCGAGTGAATCAGGTGCTACCAGACTTGACGCCACTCGCATTGTGTCTTCGGTGAGCGCCGTAATGAGAAAAGCGCGCCGACGCCGCTGATTTTTGTCGTTCTCGTCCGTTACGCCGTTTGCCACGCAGAACTGGGTGAGCCGCACTTTGAAGGCTTCCCAGTCATGGCTATGATGGTCAAACGATAGTGACCCACCAAAAAGACCTAACGACATTGTGATATCCTTATATCACTTCTTGCACGCACTTTACACTTTATTACTATTTTCCTCGTCGCCAATTGTTAAGTATGAAAACTACATGTCTGCTTAGTTTCGAGGTTTATTGCAAACTAACTCCTACCCACATATACAGTACACACTTGCATTCAATAAATAAATACTATCATTCAGTATTTTTTTAAGAAAAATCCTTTACATTCAGTCATTTCTAGTTCAGGTTTCTCAGTTATGGACACTATTCTGGAAGGAGAAATGCTAGAATCGCATCACTTCAGATGACGGAAAGCCCACGATATAATCTTATGGAACTCATTAACTTAGGCAGTTCGCTTGAAAAACTGCTGTGACATTTGTAAACTAAGCTTATTCAATTATAAAAAACATTGAAAAGAAAATGTCTTTCGAAAACACTGTTAAAATTACAATGTTCCTTTAAAGATTTCGCGTTCCTTATAAGGTAATTTGAAAAAAAAAGTTATAGACTGTTTTTATGTCAACTTAAAAAAAAATCTACTTCAAATACATAATACTTCTATATAAACAGTTTTGTTTTGTACGATAGTATGAATCAAAACAGAAATGGAAACTTATGATACTGATTTTCTATATACAAATCTGTAAATCAGGGTATTCCCACTTTGATTTATATATTTATATCTGAAAAGGTATTTTATAGAACGTAATGGTAAGTACATATAAGAATTGCGTGTCAATAAAGTGAAGCAAATGTGGCGCGACAGCAACTGGCGAGCGCTATGCAAATCTAATTGAATTTTGTTCGAAAAAGCAGAATTTTATTCTTCGAAATGACAGAAAATTTAAAAAAAAGCTTAAGAGAAACCGCTGGACATTATTTTGGTTATATTAACTCCTGAATAAAAATTCAGTTAGGACTGAATAAAAAGGTGAAGATTTAAATTCGATTAAAAGAGATATTTCTGAAAGAAATGCAATTCGAGGATATTTTTAAAATGTTGCTGATTAAAAAAAAATAATTAAATTCGACAGCTAAGAAAGATATAATCGGAATATTTCGAAGGCAAAATTGTTTGTGTCATCACAGTTTTAGAATAGGCGATAGTTTCAGAATAAACAAAGTCATTAATTTATTATCTTATCATTACCATTCAGACGATTAAAAAAGAGACATGAAAATCAAACATTTTAAAATGCAACTGGGGAAAAAATTTATATCATCATTTGTTCATAATGATAACGGACAGATAGTTTTGCAGCCGTAGGTGACGCTCAGGATATAAGAGCGTACCTTGCTTCTTGGTGTCGATATCGTGTCTTTGTCGTGGTGAAATTAAGAAAACCGAATAAAATCGGAAATTAAATTTTTCTGTATGTAAAGACAGAATTTAAACTGTATTTTTTTTTCTGTTTTTATCAAAATTTAAGAGGAAATCGTTTTAGGGTGAGCCATGGATTTAGAATTGGCGATGTCGATATATTATTTTATAACAGTATTCACATGATTAAACTTAATCGATACGATCAGTCACCTGGTTCGATGTCGGACTATTTTTCGAATCAGTGCAAAACTTTTATGTTAGTAAACCCCGATGCAAGCTTAACCGAGTCGCTGGCAACACCCGGCCACCGTGCGCGGTGCGCGCCGCCGCGTAACGTCGTCGTTAACGGTACGTGCACGGTCACCAATACCGTCGCCGCGTGCGCAGACGCGGGCCAATAAGCCCGGCGCGGCGGTCACGCCGTCCCCTAATGAGTCTCTTTCGGCGAGCCGTCGTCCGGCAAATATAAATAAACTGCTATTGTTCCTTTGGAGATGAGTTCGCGCTGTGTGAGTTTTTCTCTCAATTTTAATTTCCCATCTCGGAGAGCCGGACCCCCAATTTAGTATAATAACAATCGACGTTAATGGAAAGGTCGGCGGAGCAGGAAAATCTCTTTTTTTTTCCACGTTTATTAATTCTAAGGTTAATTACCGTCATTTGACTTTTTAATGCTCTCGAAAGGCATTAAGATAAGTGTTCAACTTTTTTGACGTTAAATTTATACGTTTTTATTTCGTTATCGGTAGGAGGCGCGGTTTAGACGTTGTTGATGTTTGTTTGAGTTAATTTGCGATCCCGCCCTGGAAAGAGCGAAAAAGGGTATATTTTGTATTTATAACTTATTGGCATCCATCACCTCACAATTTGAGTACAGATTGAGATATACACATTTTGGTTTTTAAAAATGTTTAAATTAAAAAAATATAGCTGCAAATATCGCGATGCAGATTCAATTTTAATTAGAATTATGGAACATTGTAAATTAAACGTTATATTAATTCAGAATTGCAGTACATCGTAAAATACTATTGAAAATTGTATTTTTTAAAAATACATTCTTATTTATCAACAACTTAAAAATCATAGACAGAATAAATACGTTATACCATATAACATTAGACCGTTACATACTAAATAACTCAGCCATTTCCTATTCTTTATGCCCCGCGGTTTGGTATCCAAGTCACTAGCCACACTCGCCTAGGTACTTGCCAGTGTACTGAGGCGCATGACGCGCGTGATCCGGCGGGCTTGTAAGTCTCGAGATATGGGCCGGCCGCGGTCTGCGGTCCGGAGTTAAGTCGGCCTTTGTGCCGGGCTCGAACTGCAGCTAAACTGATAGCAGGCTACCAATATTCACCTCCATTATGGAGCCCTGGATGTTTTCAAGGAGTAAGTAGCTCTATGAGCCGATATATGTTCTGTATAATTTATTTCCATAACCAAGTGCATTTTAACAAAGATGGACTTCATTTTCATTGATATAAAAATCTACATTCTGTAATGACCATTCCATGAAAATACTACGTTTACAGAAAGAAATAAGCTGGACAATAACATCATATTGCAGTTTATTTTTTATAACATTTTCAAGTAGTAAACGAGTATGCGGATCCATTAGAGGGTAGACAGTCACCGCCAACCATGGACATTCGTAGTTACAGAGGAGTCACCAGTGCGGTGCTGGTCTCTCGGGAAGGAATAGGAGATCTGAAGGAGGGCAGAGTGGGCCAGTAATGTTAGTAATAGTAGCAATAGCATTTATGGGTAAGGTTCTTTTTTTGAGCGGAATGTAGTTAAACAAATAAAAAGTTTAATACTGAACACTGAGCAGTTTTACTGTGTAATTGAATTCTCGTATTTGCGCAAATGGACGTATTGGAAACTTTCAATCAGTACAGCGCTCCGGTAGCGAAATTCAATGGGAAATTTTTGTTAAATACAATCAAAAGTTCGGCGCTCTGTAATACAAAAAAGTGACCATTGAACTGCTGTAAAATAATGAAACCGCGCTCGGTTACTATAACTTTGAAAACATTGTTTCCCTTACGATTTATTACTATGGGCGGGTTGCACCAAAAGTAAAAACGTCATTCGTAAACATAACCTGTGATATTTGACAGTTAAGGTATGAGTAACCGGTAAAACGTTACGTTTACAAATTGCATTCTTGCATTCAGCCCTGACCTTGCACCACACGATTTCATTTTATTTTAAATTAATGTTAATACAATTCTGAGCAATTAAAATACTGTAGCCATACACTTAAAAAAATGTATGGATAGATTATCGCAAAACGACGACTGACGTTCCCCAAAATAAGTCAGTTCGCTGTAATACGTATTTACGAGCTATACAAATATTATTATGTGCTTCGGTAGCTCTTGCGCTGCTATTTTCTAAATAAGGGTGTTTATGTCGTGGAAAGTGCTTAAACACCTTGACAAAACATAGCAAAATAATTTAGTAACGGTATTTGGAATAAAATGTTTTCGAACACCCTTACTAAATTACTTCACCATCGCCTCGGTGCAAATGTATTGAACTTCACACGTATATTATTTGGATCTCTCGTAGAGACATAGAACCACTGTGTTGTCACAGAGGTACAGTCGGATAAAAAAAAAAAGATATCGCATTAGAAAATAGCATAATGTTACCATACAATCACAATACCTATTGATATTATTCAAAACTATACTAAATATTATTTATTGAAATGACAAACATGCAAATGTAAAATTTGTGTATCTTCAACAGCGACTGCCGTCGAGCGATCGCGTTATCGTGAAGGATAAATGTGGTTTTATCATCTGTTTTTGAATGAATTCTGAAATTTGAATTTCTAGATCTTAAAGCAAACGCACTTTTAGTACATTGTTAATTTAAATTAATTTCTTAATAGGAACACAATATATCAACGAGACGACTGTTTTATTAATCCATTTATAATGAGAATGAATGTCTCCCCATCTAAAGAAAACGAGGGCATAAGCGCAAATAGTCTAATTTATACTAATTATATAAAACTGGGAGTTAATGAGGCACAGGGCCCAATAAAATCTTGATGTATTTAATTTTCATAAAAGCGTCATAACTTTAAGGCGGACTGAATAAACTAGTTAGGATACTTAGTAAGAAATTTATTATACCTATTGTAGCTACGTATTCCAATTTCTTTTATTTGTAAAAAATCTTAATTTTTCATCACTTCGCTTAATTTCTATAGTCAGACGTTCAATGTCCGACAATGTTTTATGTTCAGACATAGGGCTTTCATTACGATGGATGTGTATGATGAAAAAGCGTACGATAGTTTTGAAGGAAAATTTTATAGCTTATAGTACCAAATATTATGTGCCAAGATAAAAATATTTATTTACACACACACCACACACACACACACACCCACACACCCACCCAAACACAAACACACACACACACACACACACACATACATATATGTAGGTCAATCCTATTAGTGTTCTACGCTGTTTAAATAGCATTAAGTAAGTACGTCGTTTAAGCATTGTATGCATGTCATGAAAAAGTGATTATCTAAAATTTCTATTAATTATAACTACCTATAAACATTTTTTATTATAATACTATGAACCTGTTGTATTATTATTTAAGTAAATTTTTGGTTGACCAAAACATTTATTTCAAAGAGGTCACAAGAGCATTGCAATAAGAGAAAGATTTTTCCTAAAATGATATCGTTACAATAAAATATCTGTCATAGGCTGTATTCCTTGAAAATTAATAGGTAGAGACTTAAAATTTTTGCAAAGTTTGTATTATTATGGCCGCTATAACAAAAAATAATAAAAATAAAATAAAATTATGTATATATTTATATATATATATATGAATATGTATACCAGAACCGTGTTTTTTTCCATGTTTTTTTATGTTGCATCACTGTAAAGCCGGAGCGGGTCTCTAGTGAATAATAAAATTAAAAGCGCACTCACATAGAGTATAATATTCTTTTCACACTCGTGCGGTAAATTAATTTTATCGCACTAATGTGGTAAAACAATAGATCGCACTCGTGCAATGAAGTGAACCTATCGCACTCGCTCGTGCGCTGAACTTAATGCACGGTTGGTATGTACTTAAAAGTTACCTAAATCAAAATCATACATGTCACTTTTGAATTCATCATTATTTATCTATACCTCCTCGGAGAGTACAATGGGTGGGCGCTTACTCAAGTTTCTACGCGGCGGGCGAAGCGCGGCAGCGCTTGCTAGGCGACGATTCGATCATCGCGGGGTCCGAGTTCGTTCGTGGGTCATCCACGACCTTCCTTTTTGGTCGCAGATGCGGGACGGAGGATTTATTTGTGGCCTCATACCCGGGCGTCTTCTCGTCGGGGATACGACCTCGACGGATCCAGTGGTGATGGCCCCATTTCGGTGGTCCAAATCTTGAAGTTTTCCCAGTCAGCCGGAGATCCAGAGGAGGTGTCAGTGGATACACCATCATCTTCCTCGACCGTCATGATCGGTTCTGGGAGTGTATGATGAAGTGGTGGGTCGCCGCGCCGTCCGGACCGGAGAAACTCGACGATTGAGAACCTCGACGATCCGTAAAAACTACGACGATCACACATTTGGGATCCGAGTGGGAGGAGGCGTTCTCAAGCGAGCCGCCGCCGTTTGCACATGCGCCAGCGACTTCATGCTGCACGGATGTTTTTCGGAACCCTGCCTCTTATTTTGCAATTGAGTACTAAAATTTCGGTAATAAAAATATATATATATATATATATATATATATATATATATATATATATATATATATATTACACCGTATATTATACGGTGGTACGGAACACTTCGTGTATAAATTTAACTCGCACTTTGCTAGTTTTTACTCGTCGTCATCTTCTCTCTTCATATTGAGTGCCATTTTTATCTTGTGCGCTTCTTTTTCTTCAGTCCTATATTTGAGAATAGATCGGTTTTTCAAACGATGCATCTTATCGGTTAACTATTTATCATTCAAGCATTTTGTTGTAAACTAAAACAGTAATTAAAGAAAAATGGTGTGAACACATTTGAATATTTTAATACAGTATGAGTTTTTTTTTTAATTTCAGGAAAACTAAAACAATTATTTACAATCGCGGTCGATCATAGTTGAATAAATTAGTGTCCATAAGATAATTGTTATGTTATAGTTGTGAAGAAGTAATCTCATAACTTGTATAAAATAGCAGACTTTTGGTAAATTAATAGATTATGTATTTAATACATATAATCATGAATAAATACCGATGAACTGGCGTTTCCAGGGAAATCTAAAGATAATGCACTTTTTACTAACTACAAATATAGGTTCAATGTTAGTTTTCAACGTACGTTTAACGTACCTAGTTCTAATTTTCTTATCCAAAAAAACTTCGACTAACATAAGGTAATGGCGAATTGTAACAAATGGAAACTATGTTTTATAGACAGTTTATAAAAACATTATTAGAACATTTTTAGTCGTGTAAAAAGTGTTTAAAGGTCACACCGTACCCTCTACTTACCGTCATGGTTCATACTCAGATCTTTACAAATATATGATAGTGTACAAATCTTTCTTTAACCATTGTGAGACATTTCTATAATTATTTTTAATTACGATTTCGTATACTTTTTAACCGACTTCAAAAAAGTTGGAGGTTCGTTAGTATGTATTTCATTCCGATTTCGAAAAGTTTTATTTGTTTGAAAGGGTATACCTTCGATATGGTCTCATCAACACTGAGTCACTGTCCAATGATGGGATCCCAGAAAAATCGAGGACAACCTTTAATTATTATAGGCACGTAAAGTCTGTTTGAGCTTTTTTTTCATTTGTTCAAGTTTTTACGTATGTTAATATTTATATCACACTGCTGAGCTAATGATGGATAAAAGACAGGATGAATAAAAGTACAGGAGATGTCTGGCCGATTTTATTAACCATGAGTTAATCTATACATAAAGTAGCTAAATAAATTATAAAGCTGTAATTACTCGATAACTAAAAAATGTGAAATAAAATAATTTTTTCCAAAAACAAAATTGAAATACCTTTAAAAGCTTCTCAAATATTTTTTTAAGCAGACTTCAAAACAACGGATCAGTTGTTTTTGGAGTCGGTCTAGATAAAATCAAACACAGTTAGTTGTGTCTCTGCTAAGATTTCTTTTTGACTCAATATTTAACGTTTCATATTCATGTTTATATATTATATGTTCCCAAAAACAACTGGTTAGATTTTCTTTAAACTCTGTTAAAAAAATATTTAAATAGGTTTTTGATGACGTTTTTAATTTTTTTTTTAATCTTGTTTTACTTTACCCCCATTGCTACAAAAACTTTATAATGTGGATCCTTTTCGCGTTTTATTAATGTTTACCTTAACTTTATACGACTAATCTAATCAGAACAAAATTTACATGGAAAAATTTTAAAAGAGATGGCAATATTAATTAACCAACTAATGTAGACTTGGTAACTCTGGCTAGAATAAAAAGGATGCAACTAATATATATTTTTTTGGCATAACCTTTCTTCATAACCTCTTCTTCTTCTTTTCTTTTTGTAGTACGTATGTCTTAAAAACAAACAAAGAAAACAGAATTTTACAGAATATAAAAAAAAAAACTTTAAATTGGTCTACATGTTAATGTTTTTTCAATTTTGTGTTCACTTGCAGCACTTTATGGAAATTACATAAGTAAATGACAAACGATTAATAAACTTTAAGTAAAACACAGTGATATAATATAATATGTAGAATTTATCAACGTTTGTTTCGTTTTATGGCGATTACGTAGTGCACAGAATAAAAGAGAAAGAAAATGCGTACTTACCAGATTACTAGAAGTGACAGGGGTACACAAAAACGTCCACTTTCACTTGTCAGTCGGCACAAGGCATAATTCCTAGGCGCGATTACGTCTTTTCCCGTATTCTATTGTTTTAACGAGTGTACAGGCGGCGCGGGGCGCGGGCAGGGGGGCGGGGGTCCAACCAAAACGCTTCATCAATTTATCCATTCCTTGTCAACGCGCCTGATCGATGGCCGCGGGCCGATGATCTCGCTTTTTGTCAACACTACAAGTGACGGGTGCTCCTCCCCCGCCCTGCTCTTATCACCCGCACGAAACGATTTTTCGGTTTAAAAACTCATTAGGTTCGAAAAGTGTATTTTACTTATGTAGGCGTAGTTGTGACTTATTCAGATATTTTACTCGCTATTACACCTTGATGTTTTAGTGTTTCGTATTAAAATTTGAATAAGAATTACGGAATCGCTTCAGTGGCTATGAACGTTTGTATGTCTCAATCTTTTTGACTTTAGGGGAACGTTTTATATTGAAAAAAAAATCGACTGAAGCAGTTAACGATTACTTTAGTAAGAATACTTATGCACGATATTTAATTTTAAAGTCCACTCAAGCTTTTATAACAAGCGTTTATATTCATTGTTTTAGTTTGACATACAATTTTATATACAAACAAACATAGTCAACATTAGAATATGAAGTAATTGTTACTGGTAGGTGTGCTATTAGTATTAATCGTACAATTTTAGATGTATATGCGACTGATCATAATCGTGCATTTTAAACAGTCTCACAATTATTAAAATACGTCGATACTACCTAAAATGTAACTAATTTTGGGTGGGAATGCGATAGAGTCATTCGTTTTCTCGTGTCAGGGAATTAATTCGACATGATTTATTATTATGAATAAAGACCTTTTTTCATTTATAAATCGGTTCGATTAATAGATCTCAAAAATAATAATATTTAAAAGCATCTGTTTTAAACATTTTCAATGTCCTTCAATAGACTAGAATTTACTTGCCATCTGTCAATTGTGACACGTCGAAAATCATTATTTCAATTTAAAGGCACTTATAGTGTTATATTTCTTTTTGTTTTCGATTTTGAATAAAAATTCGTTGTTTTCATTTGAATTTTTTTCCAAAACTATAAAGTTAAGGCAGGTCATTTTGTATAATTCTTTACATCGACAGATAGTATTATTAAATGAAACCCCCTTTTAACAAATGAATGTATTCGGTGAGTTTTATCGTTTATGAATAATAACTGTTAAGCCGAGTTACATGCCATTCATTTAAGTTAGATTAAATATTTCACGTTTGTTTGAAAGTAATTTTCTATCACGTGACATAGCTAGGTGTAAGTACTGCGGCTTAGTGGGACGACATTACACGAACTAATATACCGGAGGTATGATGGATAGTCGCTAAGAGAAAATCGAATCAGTCATCTGTTGGCGATGTCACCGACAACTAATGGATTGTTCATTTCTGTATAACAAAGTACAGCTAGCAAATAGCTTACTGGCTTGGGGATAGAAGTTTTGCGGCCACCGATGGTGGAACATTGTAAAAAAATGGAAGACAAAAATTGACAAAAATACGCATCAGACAATTGCAAGTCTGACCGATGTAATAGTATTTATAACAGCGTTTGCAAGAATATTAATATGAATAAATACTATGTCTACATACTTTAGTGTAACAATTGTATACATTTTTGTTTTTTTAGGTAATTATTCAGTTTGCATAAAAATAAATTAACGTTGATGTTATTATTATCATTTTAAAAGTCATTTTATTTTTATTCGGTAGGGTTATTAGCCGATATAGAATATATTATATTTGTTATTGCATTCGATATGACAATAAAACATAATATTTTTAATAGCAGTATCGAAGGGCAAAGGAGCATACGAACCATCAAAAAGTAAAGACCTTCGCCGCCCATGAACATCCCCAGAAACCTTAAAGAAGTCATCAATGCAGTGCTTGCCTCTTGGGTAAGAACTGGATATATTATGGAGGGGGAACGGACCACCGGAACTCTTACTAACTGGACGAAATACAACAGTGGTTATTTCACGCCTGTGTTCTGGAAGAGTGTGGTGTCTCATCGGTGGGACTATTTCCGGGCCGCAGCGGAGTTGACCACGGCATGGTTTTGTCACGTTCAGGATTAAAATCGATTAAAAAAGCAAAGAACTATAAACCAACAGATTCTTTGCTATCTATTTCTTGTAAAACGGTGTTTAGTGACACCTGTTCTAAATTGATAATTCACATACAATGATATCATAGTTTTGTTGTATGTATTCTGTCTAATTGGGAACTCGAAACATTAATATTAAAAACAATATTAATGGAAGGAAGTTCCAAATGCAGCAAAAGAAATTTAAACAAATATTTATTAATAATTAAGTCCAAACAATTCCGAGACTTAATATACTTCCATTAAGTGCGTAAAGAGTAATAAAACATATAAGAAAAAACCGAGAAACCTTGTTAGTGAGAAAATAATAGATTGATTTAGAATAACATTTTTTTATTTCAAATCCGATCAGATAAAGGAAAACTAAAATAAACTTGAAATTTTCCCCATTATTTTCATTATGTAATTAATCTGTTTAAAATTGATTGTGAAATTTCACACATACAAGACTAAAAAGTGTAAAATAATGAAGTTGGTGTAATACAATATCCGGCAGAAATGATTTTTTTACGCTATTCAACAAATATTAATTATAAATTTTGGTCAAGGTATTATTATATATAAAAAATCATTACTTAATAGTTTTTGCATCAGTTCTATTTAATTTACGATGACTTATAAATACACATATAATGACATAAAATAGAAAAAAATTGCGATAAAAAACTTCGTTTCGAGCGTTTAAGTGAAAAACATTTTACCACGTAATTTAGCAAAATAAAAGTGTAAAATTGTTTACTTAAACAAGATTTAATATCATTTGCAGTGCAATAAAATTGTTAATGGCTTAAATGAATTATCTATATATCTAATAAAAAACACCATTTATATTCTAAACTAGTCAGAGTAATTACCCATTGCAAACCTAAGTTCATGAAATAATTTAGAAAGATTACAATTAATGTTATATTTATTAATTCACGAAAAAGGAATTAATTTCTAGCTAAATAAGATGGAGTTGTGAATAATAACTTCATAAATTATTTTAATTGTTCATCAGGTGTAATAAGTTAGTGATATTGCTTTATTACTAGTAGTTCTCTAATTGTACAGTGCATAAGTCCAGAAATTTATTAAGTCACATAATAAAATCATTAAGTCTGTTCAATGTATTGAAATTCATCAAATTAAATAATTGCCTATATCCATACACGTAAAAGGAACATTACCACTCTTTGCTAAATGTAGCTAAATAAAAATTATATCTATACATTAAATGCTGAACACTCCACTACTAAAGCAATGATTGTGTTAAACCTACTCAAAAAAAAACAATTTTGCACTATAATAAATGTTGAACTCCATACTAATATTATGAATGGGAAAGCATCTCTGTCTGTCTGTCTGTTACGTTCTCTTGCCTAAATCGAAGTGCTGATTTTAATGAAAGGCGCCGAGCTCGTTTGACACCAGAGAATGGGCATATGTTACTGTTTGTTTGTTTGTTTGGCTGAATGTTTGTATGATTTTTCGTAATTCAACAATAGCTAAATTGTAGATCTATGAAAAATCATTTAATCTACTAATAAATACCTTTTATAATACATGAGCTACTGTCTGTTATTTTTCGGTTCGTTTATCTGTATCTCTTTATAACTCGACGGTGACTTAATAAATATTGTTGGAATTAAAAAACTAATTGAACTCGTTATCACCTAAAGTATAGATTATTGTTTATTAATTTCTATATTTGTCTATACGAGTCTTTATAACTAGAACATTTAAAAGTCTTTAATTATATTTTATTTTTTCGGCCATGCTTATTGTTTGCTTTGTTTAGAGAAGGAGCGCTGTTTGAGTGGCCGATTAAAATTAAGACAAATGAGGAGATGAAGATATGATGTAAAGTGTTGAGGTGGGAGGAAAGCAAAAATAATGCAAAGTTTTAAAAATTCAGTTGTAACTATGTGATTAATACTAATGGTTTATCAATAAGAATGTCGAGTAAATTAATCGAACGATAAGGATTTTACAATGCCTCTTTTGTAAATACATACTATAACGTATTATTATAATCTTATAAAGAATGTTGTAACGATGCTTGGTTATTTGTAACTTAATTATGAATAAATGGCTAGACGGATTTAGAGATCAAATTTATCAAACACCTCGAATATTTTCTAGATTATAAGCATGATATTTTATAGCTCTCATTATAGCGTTCCTCTGCAATAATTTACAAGAAACTGGAATCGATCTAGAAAGCGGAATCGATATCTGAATTGAAAGAGGTAACGCCATTGAGAAAGAGCGGGATGCGGGATTTGAATAAAGAACAAGACGAACTTGAATCAAAAAAATAATCGGGATTGGTATCAATACCAGCAAGATTAGTCGTAAAACATTTAATTAATTCCTTATATATACAAAATGACGTATTGATTACGTGCTTTCATGGGCGGAATTGCGGGCAAAAACTAGTATATCTATATAGATAATAAAATTAAATAAATTAGGCAAAATTATTTTCAATGCGCATACCATGCAATTCAATATTTAAAACATGCACGTCAACGTACAATATCAAATTCAACATATGCATGCACGCTGAAATGTCAAAATGTTTCACTAAGCATTAAAAGTTCTTAACACGAACACGTTACTTTGTAAAGTTATTATAAAGCAAAGTTGAAAATTAGTTTACAACTCCACAAAGACTTTCTTTGTGGGTACGAGTTTAACAGGTTTCGTTTCGCTACGTATGCGTAATATAAATGGTTTCGGCTTTCGTTATTGTTGTTTTCAAATAAATATATACTTTAATATATAATTATATAAATGCTTTGCAATCGATAATGCTTTAAGGCTTTTTATAATAGCAAAAGTGACGATAGTGTTAAGGAAAAAATAAATATGAAAATATAGGTGAGGTAAAAATGTATTTGGTTTACAATTACTGTGTATGAAAATGGACGCGATGAACAGATCAGTCTTTTTATATCCAAAAATATTGTCAGTCCATTTCAAATGAGTAAACGCAAATTTTTAAAATTTTTAAAAGAAATGATGATGATAATTAAACTGGTCGCTTATTAGAATTGTTAGTAATGTCCTAATAATTCATTCGATAGGATTCAGTAACTTCAATTTTTCTCTAAGTATCACCATCATCCCTTAATGGTATAAAACAACATGGCTATTAGTGTCTGTCTGAATATTTGTGTATTAAGTTCTTTTAAACTGTACAACGGATTTTGACGTGGTTTTCCTTATCATTTAGGGGATTTATTTCAAAAACCTTATATGTATAATGATCCATATTTTATACATAGAAAGTAGAGAAAAGTGAAAGTTTTTAATCAAATATTATTTTTTTTCCTTTTGAATCTTTAAATTGTTTTACGCTGACTAAATCTCATGAGATACGGCAAATTAATTAATTATGAAATCCTATATCATAAAACTTAATAAAGAAAAGTCTACGTTGATGCATGTCTATCTCCTAATCATAGCCCTCAGAAATTATATTTATCTTTTGTACAATAGAATGGATTATAATTGTGAATCTATTTTGACCAAAACAATATTAATTTCTATCCAATTAAATAGAATACTTTCTGTTTAAGGGGCCACGTTTCATCGTGCAAATTTTAACCCTATCTCGTTTTACTAGGCCCACTGACTTAGTAATTAGACATCACTTACCCCGTCCTCGTAGGTGACTACCTCGTACCTGAGTCAGTACTTTGCGCGCTACCTGGGGCGACTCTTTGCCCAACGATTTCGACGAGGCACTGATTGTATTGACCTATCAATCATGAAATGTAGTCTACTACACTATACGCGTAATACAAATTACGTTCAACTCACTTCACGAATGATACGGGTCCAGTTCTCTCACCGCCCGCATCTCAGTAGCAAACATGTAGCGGGCGATATAAGGCATAGTCCACATAATTATTACATTATATTATAAATATGTTATCACATTTACGGTATTTAATTTAGATTTAAAATATCCTTTACGGTATCTAATATAGATAAAAAAATGTCAGTCTGTTGGTCTTCTCTAAGTAATATCGTTCATCCAATAAACTTTGGTGAGGCACTATACGTGGGGACAAGGTTAGTGAAAAATAAAATTAACGTTTGTTCCCAACAAGTGCAAATAATTATTTTTTAACGTGATAGCCACAAATAGCGAATATTGATAGACTGCTGTGACGTTACTTTTTTGTTTTCGACAGGTTTACCAAAAAAAATTTGTAAATATCTGAATTTCAGCAAATCCTAAATTTTTACAGCGCGAAGTTTTAAAATATTCTGCTATACATCGATATTCATCATCATATTCACATTCTGTAACGGTTCATGACATCAAATGGTAGTTTGTATTCACAACTTTTTTTTCCTGTGATGTAACTACAAATTGATAAATTTCAGATTTTTCTCTTTAGTTGTGCTGTGAAAGGACTCATAGCACAACTAAAGGCAAAAATCTGAAATTTGACAAGAAGCAAGGGCTGCTTGTCAAACATGTTTTTACTACAAAGGGCAGTATTTCTGATTTATTTGCAAGTGTCATAATAAGCGGAAAAAAATGCCGTATATTTTGATTACGTTGACTTTGACGTTTGATATTTTACAGCTCCAAGGGTTCGTAGATCTGAATACTTAGTATTTAATTTTAAGCTGATATATACACGCATTACTAAAAAAGGAGTCCTGATTCATATTTATTGTGTAAAACAAGAAACCAATTAACTTATCGTAGGAAATATGTAAAAGCTTATAAAAATATTCTCTTTACTACATAAATACTTAAAAAATAGGAAGAAACAACATTTTATTCTGTGTCTATTTGGTTATAATTTTATTGATTGTTATTAGAACCAATTCATTAAAAGCAAAACTTAGTGCCATGACGTCCTTTGTAAGTAAGTAACGCTTAATTGGATTGACTGATTAGCTTTTAAACTAAAAGTTTATATCATGACACGTACCAAACAGAACAGATTTCTTTTAACCCCAACGATACGTTACGTTACGTTTCGTTACGTTTAAGTAGTCTAATAATAATTTTCCTCACTGTGTGTCGTAAGACAGCCATGACGGTAAATTTTCTGATTTCAGTCATCGTTTAGGTACTAGGTGCTTAGTATTAATAGTAGGTGCTTAGTATAAATACTAATTAAGATTAGTATTTTATGTACAGTCCACGTCTGTCATCTCATCTGTAGGTATATATAAAGTCCATATTCGTTAATTTTGACCTTTCAACATCATATCGTATTGACGCAACTGTACAATGTTCCGTAATAAGTACAGATGGAATTATTAAAAGGAATTCTTAACTATGCGTACTTATTCACCGATCACATCCATGATTGTTCGGAAAACTTTTTTTCCTTTGTTCAATGTAAGTTTAGACTCACGTTGAACAAAAGAAAAAAAATCTCTATTTCTATTTTCTTAGAAAAAAATTAATCTCTTTTTGTTGGAATTAAATGTTCAACGGTGAAGGGAAACGGGGTGACGAAACCCGCACCTCGGTGAAGATTTACCAGAATCATCAACCTTTATCGATGCGTTGAGTTTTCAACACGCATCGATAAACCGTAGGGTTTATGGCCTCGTGTTTATTGTACACGCTTAGATACTTAAATGATTTGAATATTGTTAGACTAGACTATACTAGACTAGAGTAAATACCCATTTAGCATTGCGTTTATCAAACGCGGTAGTCCATAAATGTGAACAAACACCTTTAATTCGCAACCCGGATTCTTATTACTCACATAAAAAAAATATGAATCTGTGGTCCTATTCCGAATAACCACTTCACAAACGAATAAAAATTTAAGACAATAACGATGCCGCACGAAATCGA